>JASPKZ010000425.1:0-392500 GCA_030220185.1 Diploptera punctata | reverse complement strand
CACTTGATTCACTGAGCTGCCACAGGAAGACTGCCACCACCACAGAAGGCGCCAGCCCCAAAGAGGGCAAGAGCGGGAAGTCAAGTCGGCATTCCAATCAGAAACGGCTCTTTTCGGATTTAGCTTTTCTTATTTAATAATTTTGAATTTAGAATATTTATTGGATACTAGTGGATGCTAGGGGACCACTCCGGCATTTGCCTTAACATCAAGGGAAACCACTAAAAACCTTAATAGAGTGGCTTGAATTTAATAAAATTAGATTCAAATTGAACAGCTTTTTACTCCAATTGGAGAAATTTAAGATGTAACAGGGCACTTCCTATTTTCATCATGGGTGCACATACACTCTATTAGAAAAGTGTGTGATTTATGATCCAATTCGATAGATAATACTATCGAATTTGGATCATTTACTAGTTTCTTAACTAGTTTGTCTAATACTTCTTGAGTGATTAGACTATCCCTTTTTGTGAGGCTACTTTGAACCGGCCTACTTTTGGTTAAAGGAGCCATGGCAGTTTGAGTGCCTATGGTCACTTTTTTGGTTTCAGATGGAATTTTAGGCCCACCTAAGACCTTAAATGGCAAGGCCTTTTGTTCACGAGCCTTGTTGGTCCCGGTACGTTTTCTTCTTATAGCGCTAGTGACAACGCTACGGTTTGAGTTCTTGGAGGTCTCAGGCCGAAGAGCTGCTGGCTCAATCTAGTCTGAGATTTGGGGTAAGACAGCTGAAGCAAACTCCACCATCACTGTCTTCTTGGGGTAGCCGGGATAACCTGTGCTACCGTCTTCTTCATACGCCGGTAGGGCTCGATCTTCACCTTGAAGTGAATGATCCTGCGTAGTTTGAATAGATCCTCCACCTCTGGGCCATCTCTCAGAGTGACCACAAACATGGACAATGGGTTCCTGTCTTTCCGGATGTCATATTGACAACCTTTAAGGCCCGGAATCCATTGGCCTTCAAGTCACTCTGAATGTAAGATGGCTCAATGGTGTGGTCTATTCCTTTTACAACCACTCTTCTTGTAGCTGTCGCTTGTTGTCTCTTTTCTTCCTTGTAGGGGATCTTGTTCTTCTTAAGCAGTTGCTGGTACTTTTTGTAGGCTAAAACTGAATTTAGCCTGACCCTTATACCGAGCCTGGTGTTTTCGCAAATGAATGCGTCAGGCTCGGATTTGAAGAATTCCTCGTTCACTGCTGCCAGTAAATAGGTATAAACCCGAAGTACCAGCAGGGAAGAGGTCCATATATTCTTTGGGAGCGAGTCCGTCGACTTCGAGCCTCCACAGTACCCTCCATTATCACATGATGAGGTCTCTGCAGGCTGGGAGACGACCAGATGGGACTCGACTTTTTCAGTAGCCGAGGTTGCTGACTTTTCTGGCAGAGCAGTTTCTTCCCTTTGCTTTCGGTTTTATCTAAGCTTGGTTCTTGCTGGAATGTTGCTCTTCGGTTGCTCCGTCTTGTCTACAGTAGAATCTGTAGGTGTTGTTGGCAGTAGAGCTTCACGTAAAGTAGCAGATGCTTCCTTTACTAAGTCGTTGAACCATGAACTGGTCAGTGGTGTAGTGTCTTCTAGTTGGTATGCTCGCTTCAGGTTCTCCAGGATACCGGTGTAATCACCTTGATCTCTTCTTTAGGAAGTGTTAAGTTCAATCAGTTATTTATACTTCTGATTGGACTGACTGACTGATTGTTGACGGTGACGTTGCACCGTCCAGTGTGCTGCATATTGTTTACCCACTGGGAAACTTTGGCAGCAAATTCCTTTTTGGCTATCAAGTAGTGGTTGTGGATTATGTAACCTCAGCCTTTGGTGACAATGTATTTTACCTAACAGGTCTATACCAGAATAATAGTGCAAACCACTATACTTGTAAGAAGGCATCATAAACTACGCCGCCGGCAAGCAGAGAGTCCGAAAGCCGGACAGCGTAGAGTGACCCACACTTCTCAAAGCGAGCGGTCTCGCACCATTATGTGGATGGTCTCTCCTTTTGAGGTTAACCTGTACACAGGTTAACCAGTCGGCTCATGAAGATGAAACGCTCCATGGGACTAGACAGTTCAGCCAATAAAGGCTGAACATCCCGGAGAATTTCCTCCCCACGAGCACTTAAGCTACCTATTAGCATTTGCTGGCCCTTTACTTTAGCAGTGCTATTCTCTTGTGTTGTTCTGGAAGCAGTACCAGTCTGTAGAGCTTGGGTGAAGGAAACTCTTGGATCGACCTTCATAGAAGTGAAGGTCTTTCTTTGAGTTGTAGTTATAGTTGGGTTTGGAACAGGATCACTTGTGGATGGTTTCTCTTTTGGATTAGGGATGGGTTTAGCTACCCTGCTATAAGCTTCAAGGGCCGCCTTGAAAGCAGGGCAGCCTCTATAGGACGCCGGGTGACCGGACTCCTTGCAATTTGCACATTTTAGCAAAGTTGTGTCTCTCCGCGCTTCGGCCTTTAGGGTACAGTCCTTGTGCCCGTGAGGCCCAGCGCAGATAACACAGCGAGGAGCCCGATTACAGGCAGGAAAGGTATGATTAAATGACTGGCACCGGTAACACTGCTTAAGTCCAGCCCTAGGTCTATATGGTTCTATGGCTACAACAGTGTATAAGAGACGCTTTAGATCATAAATTTCCAACGCTTTACTATTGCGTTCTAATTCCAATATATAGATGGGAAGGGGTATGGCCAAATTATTTTCGGTTTTTATAATCTGCTTTACATCTTTAACTGGGAAACCCAACGCGAGGATTTCCTCTTTAATTTCGTCTGGGTCTACAGTTGCCGGCAGTCTCTTTAACACCACCTTCAAAGGAAGATCTCTCTTCAGTTGAAAAGTATAGTATTCCCTATTTAGGGAATTAAAATACTCCTTCAACTTGAAAGAAATCCTCCAATGAACGTGCATAATAGCGTATTCCTTCAGGAATACTAACACACTTTAGTTGGTCGCCAATTAGTGATTTCAACTCTTTATTTATTCGGAACAAATTCCCGTGACCAATAACAGTAATTGGTGGGGGTCTTTGCTCCGATTGGACAGCATTACCTGAAGGAGTAGCAGTAGGTGTAACCATAGTAGGACCAGTAGCTTGAGGAGGGACCATCTCTGAGGATGTTCCTGCAGTGGAATTTGGAATGTCAGTTTAAAACTGAAAATTTATTGTTAATAGGCACTGCTGGAACCTCAACTCGTGATTCCTGCGACTCTGTAGATCGATTATCTGGATGTATAGGTACAAATTCTTTAGTGGGTTTGCCCAGTAGTATGGGTTCTTTTGGTTTAGAAGAATCAACTTTTGTTTCTTTACGACTAATGTCGGTACTTTTTCTTTTTTCTTTCTGTTTTTCCGTTTTGGAGATTTTCCACTAGCAGTTGACTGGTCGTCAGTGAGCATTTGCTCCTCAGTGGTCATCTGCTCACTGGTGTCCATATCGCTGCTAGTTGAAGGTATGTTGCTCTTTTCTTTGCGATTCACGGAGGAATAGAAGAGCGCAGTAGTGCGAATCTCTAATAAATCTCCTTTGAGTTCGTTAAGCATAGCTTCAAACGTTTGTTGGCCTGGTTCATTATCCTTTATCAATTGATTCAATCGATCCAATGCAGAAGACGTGAAATCACGAGCTTCTTCAGACCTTTCATAGTCTGGGAAAGTACCCATGAAATTTATAACCAATAAGAAAGTTCCACTAAGAGTGGACAGCAATTCTTTTAATTCGGGTTTTTTGTCATATCCATACTTATGGACAAACCTTTCAAATTTATTCGCGGAGTCTTCCCAGAGTATGAGAGGTCCGACATCCTCACTTACTGGATCCATAGACCCGTCAGACTTTGGCATAGCAGCCATTGTGCTTGGTAATACCAAGTCTTAGTTCTGGACACTATACACAAAAGCACTAAACACTTGTCACCAAAGAATAAGATTAAATATCACAATAATAATTATTGTATCCACTCCACTTACCTTGATAGCACTTCACTCGATTTTTATACACAAAACACAAAAGAACACAAGGATCAGCCCGTGTTAGGGCCACGCCCTAATAAGGAATTTGCTAACCAGCTGTAGAATCCGCGGATGTGATTGGCCGAGACGAAAACTGAAAAAATTGATGCGGCCAATCGCAGCACACGAAGGACTACAAGTCAAAACGTCAACAACTTATTGATAGTCGTTTGCAGTACTACGTCTAGGATGCCGTGATGAACTGCAGCAGACGTACAATGTAGGCAGGATCAATTGCGATATGAAGTATCATTAACCATAGTAGCATGGTGTTTCCAGTACCAGCTCTGATTCCAGTATGACTGATTGAAGTATGCTCGCTTCAGGTTCTCCAGGATACCGGTGTAATCACCTTGATCTCTTCTTTAGGAAGTGTTAAGTTCAATCAGTTATTTATACTTTTGTGGTAGGCCTAGGAGCATCTAACTTTCTAGGCCAGATAGAACTTTGGCATTTTATATTTCGTCCGTTCCTTTTCGTTGTATGCCCCTAGGCTATTAATAAGAACATTTTCGCTCAGAGTCGCTTTTTGATATAAGTTTCTTGCCAATTTAGTCATCACTTCCTGAAGAAAGTCAATGTTTAAATCTTCATGAATTTTGGTGATTCTCGTCCTAATTGGATATTCTCCTGCACTTCGTAAACACTTGTTCTGAAGAACCTGAAGCAAGTTTATCTTATCCTTTGATAAGGTCAGCCATGCGGGACATGCATATATCATTTGGCTGCGTATACAAGCCCTGTATACCAACGTACGTGATTGAGGTGTCAGAGAGTGGGCTCTCAACATGGGCTTGAGTTGTGAAAAACGTTTATAAAAGTTATTTCGAATCTTCTCGACATGTTTAGCCCAAGTGAGACGACGATCTAGTATAACCCCGAGATACTGAACAGTGAGCTGATATCTGATTACAGTTCCGTCATATTCTAGTGTTTCTGCACCATTAATATTAGGTCGTTGCGTAAAAATTATTCCTTGGTTCTTCTCTTTACCAATTTTAATCCTCCATTTATCAGCCCACCGCTCAATATCTCGTAGGCCTCTCTGAACTTTTCTACTACACCTAATTAAGGATCTGTCTTTACTATATATCGCAATATCATCGGCATACAGGGCTAGTTGCGTATATGTCCTCCCAGGAACGTCGGCGGTATAAATATTATATAACAATGGTGAAAGTACGGATCCCTGAGGCACTCCAGCCAGAATAGTTCGTCTATCAGAGGTGGCACCCCCCTCGCTGACAACGAAACTCCTATCCGTTAAAAAGGACGAGATGATTCCCACCATCCCATCCGAAAAGCCCATTGAATCCATCTTCCATATCAGGCCTTCATGCCAGGTCGTGTCGTAGGCTTTCTCGACATCCAAGAACACTGCAACTGTGCTCTCTCTATAATTGAAACCTGATGTTATATATTCCGTGAGTCTTACCAGTTGCAGTGTCGTGGAACGACCCGGCATGAACCCGAATTGCTCTTGTGGGATGACGCGCAGATCAGTAGTCATACCGATCAGTCTGCCCAGCACAATTCTTTCAAATAATTTACCAAGATTGCTTAGCAGACTGATCGGTCGTCTATTAGAAACAAAAATAGGATTTTTTCCTTCTTTAGGTAACGTTATAATTTTTGCTTCTTTCCATTTACGCGGAAAATAATTTAAATTTAAACATCTATTAAAGATAGTAACTAAATAGCGCGCCATCCCAGATGGGAGGTGCTGAATCATCTCGTTTGATACATAATCTGTACCAACAGCTTTTCTCTTAGGAAGCGTCTTAATAATTTTCTTAACCTCAGCGAGGGAGGCCAACCGCAACCTCTGTAGGGGAGCTCTCTCAGAGATCCGCTCCGCCTCCGATTCCACCCCATCTATCCAGTCATCATATTGATCCTGGAGATGAGGTATAAACCCATCCTCTAGGGAGTCAGCAATAGTATTTACCTTGTCAGTCGCTTTATATTTTAGACCATTTGGTCCATGAATAGGTTTATTATTAATTACGTTACTTTTTAATTTTTTCAAAATGGGCCAAATATTATTTGATCTCTCAGCCTGTTCCAGATCTGCGTTAAATTTCCTTATCTTAAAATTTCTTAAAATATCGTGAATGCGATTAGTCAGATTATTTAAAAGAATCTTATCCTCTCTCCTACGGTATCTTTGCCAGTGTCTTCTGACCACTCTTTTCTGCCGGACAAGTGCCTCCACCTCCGGCAGATTCCCCGTGGTGTGACTACTAACATCTACAGTAGTCACTTCTCTAAAATTGTTTACAATTGTATTAGTTAAAATATCTATTTCCAGATCCAGAGCCTCAGTTGATTCATTTCCGCGATTATCCGGGAAAATACAATCTTTCATATTCTCTGTGAACGCACCCCAATTAGTAACCGAGGCCCTGGATCTGAAAAGCGTCTTTTCTACGTTAAAATTTAAAATTAATTCCACGGGGGAGTGGTCAGAATTCAATTCGTCCCTAGTTTCCAATGACTCCACCGCCACATTTATTTTTACCATGAACACATCCAGCACATCGGGGTTTCCCACTAGTGTACTTGGGAAATAGGTCGGCGTGTCAGGTCCAATAATTTCAAAGTCCTCCCTCTCTGCCAGGTCCTGTAAAATTCTTCCCCTCGGCGATATCAGCCTCGAATTCCAAATGGTATGCTTAGAATTTAAATCTCCTCCAATAATAAATTTTTCTTTAATTCTTATGATGGTTTCAAAATCGTTTAACACTATTCTTTTGCTGGGAGGCTGATACGCCGAGCAGACCAGGACCTCTTCATCTTCTAACATTAGAGTGATGGCAGTCAGTGACTTGCAGATTCTCAAGTCGAGGGAGGACAACTTCCAAATGTGATAATGTGGACCTGACCACCACAGCCGTACCGCCATGTGCCGGATTGGGTCCATCCGTGATATAAACTTTGTAGTCCGGGATTCGCCAGCCGAACCACACTGGTTTTCGCGTTTCTTGTACTAATATGATGTCAATTTCATCTCTAAAAATGTATTCTTGTAAATTTATATATTCGCGGGTCAAGCCGTTAATGTTTATTGAAACAATCTTTAAAGGTTTAATAGCCATTTTCGACCCCGAAAATTCGCAATAAACCGAGACATAATGTGGTGACCCTCCCAAAAGTGTCTGTTTGAATTTTCACATCTTCAAAAATAGATTTAATCTGCTGGATATACCATTTTATGTTTCCCTTACGAATCCATTCAAAAATATCTTTAAAATCATTTAAATCGTTTTCTACTCGATTTACATTAAATTTAGCATTTGGTATATTATTTTGTGCCACAGGGGTCATTCCTGGAATCCCATCCCGTTGGGGTAAGTGCGGGAAGTCCGCCGGTTTCACTGTAACCCGGGGCATATTGGTTGGTCTACTATTTTTTTGCTCTAACTTGTTCAACTACTCTGCAGCCCCGGTAGCTAGCAGGGTGAGCTTCACCGCAATTTACACACTTTGCTGGTTCGGTCAAAGATTTCCTGCATTCGCGAGTATTGTGTAGACCGGCGCACTTCACGCACCGTGCCATCAGATGACAGAAGTTTGCCTTATGGCCAAACCTCTGACATCTGAAGCATTGTTGGAGTCCTGGTTGATCCCTGTAATCTTCAATTTTTACTTTGAAATTAAAAAGACCAGTTAGTTTTTTCAATTTGTCTACATCGTCTTGTGCTCTCGGTAGGGTCACCACCCAGAGCGGTAATGGAATTAATTCTTTTTTCTTAGTTACATTATCAATGTTACTTTTAGATAACTGGCGGACCCGGACCACTGAAATTTCCAACCTAGACAATTCAGCCAAAATTGTTAAGTTATCAAATATGGGCGGTAGACCCCTTAGAACGAATTTGGCAAACTTTCTGCCGTCGTTGTCGTATGTATAATATTCAACAGAATCTTTGTCAAGTATGGATATCAATCTATCATAATCCTCTTTAGTACTAGCTTTAATCTTTAATCCACTAGAAATGTATTCTGCTATGTATTCCCCCCTCATAATTTTCGTAAGCTGAGTCAATATAGTATGGTTAATTGCCTTCAGGTGTATTATGATGGGAGGAAAAAATTTTGTTTCCTTTGTCTGTTGTTCTTCATTAGGTTCATTTGTTATATCATTATTATTCTGCAATACGTCAAAAGCGTTCGAAGTGGCAAGGGGATCAGGCTCGTTATTTCGAGACACTTTAACAGTTTTATTGGGTATAATAAATCCTTCGTCATCTGGGATTATTCTCTTCGCCATGTCTTCCCCTAAAATCAGCTACAACCGCCTCTTTAAAAACAAAGAGGGGTGAGCACCTCCCCACGACAGCAACGGCAGTACCTATTACGTGTACTCAAAAACCAATACACGAAAAAAAATATCAAGAGACGACACAAATAAGAACCAATATAAAACCTAAAAACACCAATTTTAAAATAAATAAGTAGGAACAGGTTAGAATAAATTGAGTAAAATACTGCAGCTGACAAGATATCACAAGTTTTAAAACAAACACAAAAAGCTTAGTCAGTATAAACCTAAAATAACTGATAGGTTACAATTCTTAAAATAATAAATTGCTGACACCCCAAGGGCCGGGTCTATTGGGAGTCCACTAACCTGAATTTTGATGCAGCACCAGTCACGTCCCGCTGGTCAACTTCAGCTACGCCACAGACTTGCACAGACGCTTTGCACTAACTCAATTTAAAAATATTTTCACTAAAAACATCTAAAATCACTATTAAAATCACTTATTTTTTAAATTTTCGCTGCAGGACCACACCCACTTCAAGCAGACACGTATATGAAAGCACTGACGTCCTATGACTGATTGGACTGACTGACTGAGTGTTGACGGTGACTTGGCACCGTCCGTGTGCTGCTCTGTAACCTACAAGGTCGTACTTGGCAGCCAAATTCCTTTGTGGCTATCATTAATAAAAAGAAAGATTTATACAAATGCGTAAAGAAACAAGGGAACGTATTGCTAATTTGTTCCAAAATTCTGATAAATTCAAACAAACAGAGGCAACCCCTGCTGTAGTCCCAGCAATTGCGACAGAAAATACTTCTTCAGTTTTAGCTGAACCTTCTACACCAATAGCTGGAACATCTTCACAGGTAGAGCCATCTCCAATGGAGGAAAGTACACCAACCGTTCCAACAGTGAATGCACCTTCTGATAACCCTGTTCGTATGGGACCAAGACCTCCACCAATTACTATAACTGGTCACGGGGACTTGTTCCGTATGAACCGGGAACTTAGAAACTTACTTTCTGAACCTTTCAAAGTAGTTAATGTATCAGAAGGATTGCGGTACTATGCCTCAAATCTGGATGACTTTTCAAAGTTAAAGGAGTATTTTCGTTCCTTAAATAAGGAATATTATACTTACCAACTTAAAAAAGATCTTCCATTGAGACTGGTACTCAAAAGGCTGCCCTCAAGCATACCTCTAAACGACATACGAGAGGAAATCCTTTCATTAGGATATCCTCTCAAGGCGATAAAACAAATTTCTAAAACCGAAAATGATCTTACTGTAAAGCTACCTATCTGGATTCTTGAGTTAGAGAACACTCCTCAAGGCCGGGAAATAGAGAACTTGAGGCGACTTTTGTTTACTGTTGTTGCGATTGAACCTTACAGGCCTCGCTCTGGGCTGAAACAATGTTTTCGTTGTCAGTCCTTCAACCATACTTTCCCTGGATGCAACCGGACTCCACGTTGTGTTGTCTGTGCTGGGTCTCACAATCACAAAGAGTGTGCAGTTAAGGCCGAAGCACAGCGCAACAAAAATTTGCTAAAGTGCGCAAATTGAACAAGTGAGTGTACAGTTGTCAAACTATCATTACCAATACGAGTATTCAAAAGCAACCCGCAGAACTTTTCTTGTTTTGGCTTTTGACCTGGGTGAATAACGACAAATTGGGTTCTGTTTTCAATTTATTCACCAATTCAGCAGACCACTTTATGCAGACTATTTAACTCATGCCCCAAATGGGAGTCAATGACCAATCACATTTCAATGATTTTTTATTTACAACCAATCACAGTCATGTTTCGCCTACAATTTACCAACTAAAGTTTATCATAATAAAGAAAGCACCTCCTTTTTAACATTCTGAATTATTTTTCAGGGTCCCATTCGAGGTTTATACTGCGATGAGACTAGGCGCGTACATAGGAAACATAATAGCAATAGCAAAAGCAAATAAATAGTTGGGATGCAAAACGACGTTAGAACCCATGAAACGTTGTTTTCTCTATGTATTTAGTCGTGATGGGTCAAATATTTGCTGTTGGGAGTTTTTCAGAACTGTTATTTTTGTCATTTGAGCTATAGTTCCTACCGAAATCATGGACCCTCAGTAAAAATAATAATAAACTCCACTTCAGACGATCTTCTTTTATATGTGCCGTATTTGGGCATCTTGATGTCTTGGTTAGTGCTGTCCAATCCAGTGTTGTCGATTTATTGGCTTATATAGCTTGGTGTGACCGTTGCTGGTTGCTGGCCAATCAGAAGCTGGCTGGTTGTTAGCTTTTATACTCGGAAAATACGCTTGCTGGCTGCTGACCAATCACAACGTACTTGTGTATACTGGCTTTATTTTCCCAGTAATTTTGTCAGTAGACCTAAGCGAAGGCTTCGGCTACTGGTTTATGAAGATGTTCTAAACAGCTTTTTATTCGTTAAATGGTCCTAACAAATGCCACTCGTGGCATTACTTACGATAATTATTAATTTATAGCAGTAATGCTTGTATTTATATTATCGACATGTGCGTGTTTTAGGCAATATTTTAACCATGCACATTTCTGCAATGCCGTTATTTAGTATTAATAAATGTATGTATACTGTTTCCTATTTTCAAATTATTCCATTATTGTGATATGTGATACAAAGTAAAAAAAATGTTATTTATACTTTGTGTACCATTCCTTTTATTATCAATAAATGATAATTTTAGGTGTCCGCGAGCTGAACTGATTACATGACAAGCTAGCTTTGACATGTTATATGCCTTGCGCTTAATATTTTAGGGGTAGCGTGGTTGGATAATGCAATCAGCTACAAGCTTCAAGGCAGCGAGTTCGAGTCCCGGTGGTAGTCAGGATTTTTTAAATAATTAACCTAAACCTTCAGGCGGCAAATTCATCCTGGGGTTAACTCAACCTATAAAGAAAACGAACCTGTGACTATGTTCTAGGGATAATAGGACCGTCACGCAGGGCTGACGTCTCGGGTGATATCTCGTGCTGATTGTGCAAAAACCGTAGTACATTTTTTTTGCAATAATTAGACTGGAATAAAGGTCCTCGTTTCAGTACAACAGGTTCGACCCCCGCCACTACAAGCTTCGTAAATGTATATAGTTATTAGAGGAAATAGGTCCATATCTGTGGTCTCGAGGTAGTGTGCTGCCTTGTCACGCATCGGATCCGAGTTCGAATCCCGACCCGGTTGGGCCATGCTCCTGGGTGAGGTTTTTTCGGGGTTTTTCCTCACCAGTAAGACAACTGTATCGAAGCTTTGGGCCCAATGGTCCCCGAAAATAATTCGGCCATCATCATCATTAGCATTATGATCTTCATAATTTCACCGGTTTGGAAAACAACGAGAAGCTACCACACCTACAATTCCCTAATAAAGCTGCAAAGCATAACATGAAAATGCTATGATTGCAGTGAAAGACCTGGCCTAGGACAGAATTATTATAGAAGAGGAATTAGGTATCTAGTGTTTACAGAAATTTGTAATTTACCCTCTATTAAAATAAGCAATATTTATTAAACTAACTCACTGGCACTATCGAACTCGTAGGTTCATGGCCGAGCGGACATAAGCGCTCCTTACATCCCTATCCTGAGTCAATGTTTTCCAATCATTCCCGGTATAATCTACTTCCCTCAAATCATAATTAATGTTATTCTTCCACCTCATTCTTGGTCTACCAACTGGACGTTTTCCCTCTGGTTTTGCTACAAGAAGCTTCCATGCATGCCTTTCAGTTCCCATTCGTGCCACATGACCTGCAATATTTATTAAATTAACAAAATTAAAATTACTTACTAAAGTAAAGAATTGAATTAATGGAAAAAGTGCATTAAGAATAATCATACTAAGATATCCACAATAACAATAATCGACCTAGGTGATCTAGGAGTTATGTTGTTTGCTTCTGGCCCCAGCGTCGCGGGTTTAAATCGACAAGTGTCCATTATTTTTTAGTAGGAAAAATCCAACGGAAAACTCCTCCGGGAGGATCTTTAAACCGTATAACTTGAGTCCGAGAATGCTCGAGCTTATAAAGGAACCTCCAGCTTAAATGAGAGCGTCTGTGTGAAATATAATTGATATTTTCCACCCAAGTAATATTGTTATTACCTGCTAGGTGTCTTTAATTAATGTTATTCTTCCACCTCATTCTTGGTCTACCAACTGGGCGTTTTCCCTCTGATTTTCCTACAAGAAGCTTCCATGCAGGTCTTTCATTCCCCATTCGTGCCACATGACCTGACCGTCGCAGTCTACGAGACTTAACTGTTCTCATTATATCTTTCAAAAGAAGACAGATGTTATTAATACTCTTAAACCTGTGTTAGTGTCAGCTACTTCAAACACAAGAAATACCCAGACATTAGCGCAACAAAATGTAAACAAACTGAAACATCCTCAAAAAGACACATATAATGCTTTTGCAATCGACGAGTCCTGTGATAATACGGACAGTGCTCAGATGTTGATGTTTGTGCGTTACCTCGATGCAAATATATTTTTAAGAGAGATTAACTGTGACAATATTAGAAAAACACACGACGTGGGAGGACTTGTACAAAGCTCTGATTGAAGTAGTAATACATTACGAACTAAATATGTATAAATTATTATTGATAACAACATGTGGTGCTCCAGCTATGGTAAACTGTAATAAAGGATTGGTTCAGAGACTGAAAAATGACTATCCACTTTTGTTACCGCATCAGTGTATTATCCATCAAACTGTTTTGTGTGCAAATTACAAAGTGAACTCGAGGCAGTGATGCAACATGTTGTAAACATAGTTAACTTTGATGACCTTGAAGATTTTCGGGTTGTAGGCTGTGGTGAGGTTTGTAGTTCCCCGACGTTTCGCCAGAGACTGCATCTGGCATCCTTCAAGGGTTGTCTTCAGACTGGCAATTTTTTCCACTGTCTGTCCTATTTATACGTTCACCGCGATGTGTTCATAAGTTATATCTGCCTTCTGATTGGTCAGCGGTAGGGGCTTTCATTGCTCCAATGAGATTGCTATTTGATGGTCTAGTCAACTGTACTTGTAGAGGTTTGCATTCTGCGTTTTTTAGAACCGGTATCCATACTTTGTTGACGTCGGGGAACTACAAACCACACGACCACGGCCTACAACCCGAAAATCTTCAAGATCATCATAGCAACTCCGGCCGTGAAAGTCTACGTGAATACATAGTTAACTTTTTTCGTGCTATATCATCGCTTATTAGATCATTCCTTGAAGAATCAAATGCTGAATACGATGATTTATTGTTGCATAACAATATGCGATGGTTAAATAAAGGTACTGTACTTAAGAGATTCTACACACTGTTGCCAGAAATAAAAGATGCTCTGTCTAAATGCAAACATGTAACGGCATTGGAGCACATCCAATTTCTACAAGGCAAAACCAATGTAGCAATAATTGCTTTTTTAACAGATCTCTTTCAACACATGATCGTACTAAACATGAAATTACAAGGAAAAGGAAATCTCGTAGTTGAGTTAATATCAGAAACAACAATTTTTTTCAAAAAAAAAAAAAAACTTATTTTTAACAGATTTCGTCGATGAAAGATTGCATTTCCCAAACCTAAAAGTTTGGATAAAAATACAATTTAGATTTAGATTTATTTAGTCTGGTGGAGTTAAGGCCATGTGGCCTTCTCTTCCACTCACCAGGACAAACATATGTTACATTAGAATATACTTACTTACTTACTTACTTACTTACTCACTGGCACAATCGAACCCATAGGTTCATGGCCGCACGGACATAAGCTCTCCATACATCCCTATCCTGAGCTAATGCTTTCCAATCATTCCCTGTATAATCTACTTCCCTCAAATCATAGTTAATGTTATTCTCCCACCTCATTCTTGGTCTACCAACTGGACGTTTTCCCTCTGGCTTTCCTACAAGAAGCTTCCATGCAAGTCTTTCATTCCCCATACGTGCAACATGTCCTGCCCATCGCAGTCTACGTGACTTAACTGTTCTTATTATATCCGGCTTCCTATAAAGACCATGTAGTTCATTGTTATGTAGTCTTCTCCATTCACCTGTCCGTTCGTCTATCTTTGGTCCAAAAATTTTCCTAAGTACTTTATTCTCAAATACTTGTAATCTCCTTTCCTCTCTTAAAGTAAGAGTCCATGTTTCGCACACATTAGAATATAACAATCTCAATTAACTTTAATATTAAATACAAAATAAAAATTTATTATATTACGATCTATAATGCAACCAGTTAATGTTAGTTAAAATTAAGACTAAAACTAATAATAGGTACACATGCAAGACATATTAAATTGTCCCTGTCTGATGTATATAAAAAACGAAGAAAAATAATGAGATATAGAAAACTAATTTTACGATTACACAATATTTAAAACAAAACAAATGAAAATATATGTTAATCTTAATATTATTTTCATAATTAATTAAATTTCTTAATTGTTAAAAGAATACTATCAGTGAGGTGTATAAGTTAGTTTGTTATTAAATAATTCTTTCGTTTGTTTTTTAAGGATGTTATAGTTTGACAGTCTCTGACATAGGGCGGAAGGGAATTCCATGTTTTGGTAAGTGAGACCGTAAAAGATAATGAATAATACACAGTGCGATGAGAAGGGATATAAAGGACAATGTGCTGATGGGATCGAGTGTCAAGATTATGTGTGTCGGATAGTCTGATGAAGCGGCGTGATACATAATTAGGCGATGATGTGTGAAGTATTTTATAGAAAAAGGATACTGCAATCATTTCATTATGGTTGTAACTGGCTTATTAGGTGAGTTCCAGGACAGATTCAAAGATTTAAAAAAATCAGTAATGTAGTACATGTTTTAATGAATATTTACTACTTGGAAACCGACGGTGAATGGATCAGTGAGGCTCAAGTAGTTTTCAACATCAAAAAAGGCCCTCTACAACTGGAGGTCATTGAGTTCCAAGAAGATGCAGCTTTCAAAGACATATTCAAGGAAGCACCTTCAGTTATTACCTATGAAGAATTTTGGGGACTGAATATAAATTTACAGAAAACAGAATATATGTGTTTGGAAAAGGATGTGGATGACCTCATACTTGAAACAGGGAAACTAAAAACATGTGAATTTTTTAAATATCTTGGGTCAATAATTACAAGTTTAGGTACTTGTGAGAGAGATGTACAGACTAAAATTGCAATGGCAAAAAAATGCAACTAAGACATTACATGGAGTAATTTGGAACAAGAATATTACAAAGGAAACTAAAATGAAAATTTATAACAGCATAATACAGAATATTTTGTCATATGGAAGTGAAACTTGGTCTTTGGCGGAATTACAAAATAATAAAATTAGAACAGTTGAATTTGATTATTTTAGAAGAAGCCTCCAAAAAACAAGACAGAATAAAATAAGAAATGAATTCCTTTGAAGAGAAATGAATGTCACCACATCTGTTGTTAAGAGGATTGAAAATGAAACACTTAAATGGTATGGCCATGTACAAAGAATGGAAAATGAAAGATGGCCAAAAATATATACCAATGGTCACCCCCTGGAAGAAATAAACGTGGCAGACCAAGATGGAAATGAAAAGCTACATCAGAACAATAATGGATGATAGGAATTTGGAAGAGGGAGATTGGAATGATAGAGATAAACCTATAAGTGGGGGAAAGCCGAAGAAGAAGAAGAATTTTGGTGCACATATGTATGCAAATATATATCCATAGCTACAAAATTTGGCATTAAAATTATGTACACTTTTGAGTTCAACATATAGGTCTACTTGTGAATCAGAATTGTCGAAAGTGAACTTTATCAAGAACAAATTTAGGTCAAGATTAACTAAAGACCTCTTAAGTGGCTTGCTGAAAATAGCTTGTACAAATTTAGTTCCAGACTTCAGACAGATTGTTACATATCATAAAATGTCACTATTCATACTGAATGATGTATGGTTAAACAGTTTATCATAAACTTATTCAGTTATTAGAAATAATAACTGTGTACTTCTGTGCTGTTTCCTTTCAGTATTACATAGTAGTTTTGTTTAATTTGTGCAATTCATACCCATAACATAATTTAAATATTTTTTCGTAATTTTAATTACTTAATAAAAACTTGGTATGTTTAATCAATAGTGGTTCTGGACTTTGAATTAATTTACTCATTTAAAAATGGGCCTCTATGAAATCTAATTGGTGACCCCTCGATTAGGCTAATTGCATGGTCCGTCATCGCAGTGCCTTCTTCCATCTCCTTCTCGGTCTCCCTACGTCTCTATTTCCTTTAGGAATACATTGGGAAGCTATTTTTGGAAGTCTGGTATCTTCCATCCTTCCAACGTGTACAAACCATCTTGTTCTGTATCTATCCATTTTTGAGTTGATACCCCATCCATCCATAGTAATTCTGCCCGAGGGCAGGTCTTTCACTGCAATCATAGCATTTTAATGCTATGCTTTGCAGCTTTACTAGAAAATTATAGGTGTGGTAGCTTCCCGTTGCTTTCCACACCGGTGAAGGATGATGATAATGATAAGGATGATGATGGCCGGATGATTTTCGGGGACCATAGGGCCTTAAGCTTCCTGATATTTGTCTTAAAGGTGAGAAAAACCTCACCCAGGGGTCTGTCCCGATCGGGTATCGAACCCGGGCCCGCTGCGTGACAAGGCAGCACGCTACCTCGAGACCACAGCGGTGGATTGAGTTGATAGCTTCCACTTCTAATTATTTTCATATTTCTTCATTTCTGATTCTGTCTTCTCTTCTTTTGTCTCCTTTGTTTTCCTCAAATATTTCATTCCGCAACTTTGTATTATACTAATTGCACTTTATGTAGATACCCAACTTTCACATCCATAGAGTAATCTAGGAATTGCCATGGTATTATAAAATTTCATTCTTGTTTCATGTCTTGTTTCTTAATGGTATTGCGTATTGTTCCACAGATTGATTCAAATCTCATTATGTTTTTATCTATATTTTTATTTATAAATAAAATTAAGATATATTAATGATATGCATGGTGATAAAATATCTGCAAACAAATGTATATATTCCAGTAAAAAAAACATGTCCCTCTATAAATATAAGCATGAAAAAAATTAAAGAAATAACATTGAAAATTAAAAATACAGTAAAACTCAATAATATTTAACAATGGTGAAACTTTTTTAGGAAATTAGTTTCAATCAAATGCCTACTTAGCCGCTATAAGCTTAATTATTCTAGTCCTGTCAATGAATAAAATATGTAATTTTAATATAACTCATTTCTGTGAAAGCTTGTTAATATTCTAAAGAAAATCTTCTTACTGTCTACATTTACACGGTTAAATTTCATTTGTGAACTATTAAATCCCGCATTAATAGTTCACAAATGAGATTCCTCCGATCACTAACTGGAGTAACATTAAGGGATAGAATGAAAAGTGATGAGATAACGATGCAGTGGAATAGTAGGGAAATGGTTGAACATATACAAAATTATCAGATTAAATGGTTCCAACACGTCCAGAGAATGTGAAATTCCCGTTTACCAAATATGATTTACCACCTCAACCCTAAAGGCAAAAGAGACCTCGGAAGACCCTTCAACCGATGGAAAGATCAGTTTTTGTAGTCGTAGAACGGGCATCATCACCCAATACTGCATTCGGATGAAGAAGAAGAATAGGAAAAATGATAAAACAAACCGTAAATCTGGAAGCCGGTGTACCATTTATATCCTTTTATATTATGTCATATGTGTCAACAGTTGGTTCATTTCGTATTAAAATACGATATTAGAATTTTATATAACAATTTTAAAAACACCCAGAATATAGAACATTTTTCGATAGAGAAAAATTTGCGCGATAGTGCGTTTTGTCGTACTTACAGCAATGGCGACCATTATTGAAAGTTTAACTTCCTACATTTCGGGATTGCCAACCTAAATAACTATACTGTAATATTACATTTAAACCCACGTGCGGGAAGTAAAACCACTGCCCTCTATGTATAGTATGTACAATGTACATACAAAAAATATCCGAAAATATACATTATACGAAACAAATCACTGCATCTTAAATGAACTGAACTTTATTTGAAACAATATAAAACAATAAATACGTACTTGCGGCCATGTTATCAATAATTGTTCTCAAGTCCTCGTGTTGTTTCGACTAATAAATATTGCCCACACTTAAGAGTCAATTGTTTATAATGAACGCAAATATTTCCAACAAAGATTTTATTATTTTACTATTATTTATTATTTTGAAAACATCATGCAAAAAAAATAATGTATACGCACGTTTGTGAAGTGTTTTACAGAATCTCGGAAATTAAAATAATCGCTATCGCTCGGTTTTTAAACATTTTTCCTGGATTCTGCAAAAAAACACTTCCCAACCTCGCATCGCAATATACTATTTCAACTACTTTCAACATCACGGTGACTTTTTTGGCTTTGTATTTGTTTTCAAAGAGCGGGCAAAGCAATAAAATGGAAACAAGAAAGCCCATGACCTGTCTGTAGTAACCCAGAAAATACTTTTTAAAACTTTTAATTCCGTGACAATAAATTTAAATTTTATTTCGGAATAAGTTAGCTTGTATCTCGAAAATAGACATATTTACGCTACATTTCGTAATATAAGCCTGAATTTTACATATTCCTATATGATATTGTGTGAAAGTAAGTTTTAAAAACATTAATAGTAAATAAGAATTTACTTTTATTTCATAGGAATTGATATAGAACCACAATAATGATCAGTTTACATGTACAGTTATTGAATTACCCAAGCTTCATTTTTCTCTTGTTTGTACTTTTGAATTCTATTTCTGAGAAGATACACATTACTCTCTCTTTACCAACAAATGCCTCTGAATTTAAAATCCAGTATGCTTCCATTAATGGCGCGCTAGCGAGTGTACTCATATCCACCACGTATTCATCGAAGTGATAGTTTCCCTGAAACAAAATAACAATTAATGTTTAATTAATGATACGTGTTTTCTCTCGTAAATAAACTAAAAGCATATAAATAATAATCAATCAGTTGCAAAAAATAATCTCTGAACCGTCGTTTTGTATTTTTGTCTGTTTTCGGCTATAGCTGTAAAAAATGAACTTGAAATATAGGGGTGTAAAATGGAAAACCCAAGCATGAACCAAGGATTATGATTTCATAATAATTGCCTCAGATCTTCAGATTTTTAACGTTATGGAAACTATACAAATTTAAATATAGAATGACTTTGACGTAATTAATTGTTTTTTTTTTTTTAATCTCAGATGGTGCCAGTTTTGTGTGGAGGATAGTAATATTCCCACAATTAATACCTTCAGCTTTTTGTAGTGACGTGGAAACGATAAAAAATTAGAAACCCAGAGTTGTAATGCAGGCTGTGCTTTTTGCATTGAGTGTTTGAATAAAAGAAAAAAATACTTTGGTTGTAACATTAATAGTGGCAATTATTTACAGACTGATTCAGAAATATGGCTATACATTTGATCGCATTTTGTGACGAAAATATTATTGTTATTAAAGGAAATATGATGTTATCATTGGAAAGGGAATCCTTGAAATTACAACAATAGAACAAAACAAAACAAATCACTGCTCACGTGCAGCTTGGCGAGTTGATTTTTATGGGCTAGCTTCGAACGCCTCCACAATTCTCATCATTGTTCCTGCATCCGTGCTAATGCGAGGCCTTCCAGGAGGTTTGATTTTATGCATCCTTTCCGTTTCCAGCAGTCGTTTTCTTCACTTCCCCACAGTCGACGGCTGCAATGCTACGTTAAACGTACGTCATGCCCGTCTTGCGGCCTCACGATCATTAGCATAAGTTATTGCCCATGCAGCAATTGCAATTTGCTGTTGAATATTCAACGCCATTTTGACTGATGACATAAGTTCTACACTGTTTTTTATTCCATTGTTGTAATTTGAATAATTGCCTTTTCAACGGTAATTTCATATTTCCTGTAATGGTAATATTTTCATCCCACAACGCGATCAAACGTGTAGCCATATTTATGATTCACCCCGTATGTGTTACTTGTATACAAATGACATCTGTGAAACCTCCACAATCCTTCAATGTACTCAGCATTGTCTACAACTCGTTGCCAGCGATGTGGAAGTCGTAGTATCCCTATAGCAGCTCCTGTTCTGTTGATGTTTCTGACTGACCGCCTTAATGCCAGCAGAATATCGGGAACAGTCTGGAATCGAATGTCACGAAATGTTTCCTTCATCTTAGGGACTAAATCATAATCACAGGGAATAAGTCCAGTAAATGTGGTAGATGGAAAAGCACTTCCCACTCCCAGCGATGGTACAGATAATCTACAGGGTGTACCGTGTGCGTCCGAGCAGTCCTTTATGTTAATGCCATCTCCCCTTATGCTTCCACAAGACCTTTATGACATTGCCGTGCTATACGGACACTGGCACATTGAATGTTCAACCAATATCGCTGTTCCTGCTTTGTAAAATGGCGAAACACAACAGCTTAGAGCGATAACTCAGAAGAGACTAACTTTCTCTGTCCAAAGCACATGCGCTTTGAGGCGTACGGACGAGTCCATTTACTGTAAGATAGGTCAGACATATATTAACATGCGACAGAAGTTACTACAATTAATTTCGTCTGGTTTCGCTTCTACAGCAGTGTTGCCATTATTTTTGTTACAGCCCACGTACAATTGTCACAATTTTAATCAGAATAATGCTTCTAAGCGTTTACCCTATATTAAAGTAAGATATCATTTTCGTATCTGTATATTATAGTTAGAATGGTGCGAAACATCCAACATATATATCGCGTGGCTTCGGACAGTATTGTTCGTGTGGCAAGAGACTGTCCACTTACAGATGGGAAGAGATCGCCTGGAATACCGAAAAATAATATATACTTTTAAGAATAACTCTTTTTTAATTAAGACAGCAACTAAAAGTAGATGCTTTAAACACAACAATAGTGAAATACAGAACAAACTGGAGAGAACACTTAGCAAGGATGACTGAGAACAGAATACCAAAAGCAGCATACAATTATTCACCTCTAAGAAGAAGAAACTTGGGAGAACCAAAGAAAATATGTAATTAGCTGCAATTTGGAGCCGGAACAGGCTAATAAAAGCCTAACCGTGACGAAGAAGAAGAATACTCTTTTATATAGGCCTATTAAGTACAAAGTATATGTAGAAACCCTTAATTTTTGGAAGGAATGGTTATGAGCCTAATATAACCAGAGAGAGAACAAAAATATTTTAAAAAATTTAAGAGTAACTGTTATATATTTTTTATTTTAACATTTTTAGATACTCTGTGATAAAGGCAGTCCCCCAAAAACTCTAAGCACGACACGCCTAGAAGGCTCTTGGCCTACCAGCCGGCTGCTGACCTCACGTTCACATGTGTTAATCAAAAAGATAGACAATCATAAGCCAGTGTAGGGGGTGACAAGTGGTCAGCATGTCGGGCCCCCCCAGCTGTCATAGCTGGGTGAGCACCGGTCCCATACATGAAATTACATGTGAAAATTTCTTCCCCTATGGGGACTCGAACCAGCGCAAGACCCGTAGTTCTGCGCCAACCACTCGGCTACGGCGCTGAAGGGAATCCCTATAATGCAAAATATATTGTGTTTGCTTTAATTGAGCCTATGTTATATTTCTTTCTGCATCCAATTACTGTTAATTATTGTTCTTGGGTATTTAAATTCTGGCAATTCTTTAAAAAAATGTCTTTATTTGTTGTTTAATATCCGTTCCCATTTAATGATTTATTTCTACGTGTGACCAAATATACAGTTTTATAGATACTTTCAGTCTCAATTTCTTCTTATTTTAATTAAATGTCTGTTGGGTTAATATTTCCGCACCATTGCCTAATAGTACCACATGATCAACATAATTCCAACAGATTATTAATACCATTGGGTCGTATGCCCTCTTTTTTCCTTTAAGCGTATCCAATACTTATTCGGATTAAAAAAAATATTTTTCTCCAAAAAATCTAGAAAGGTCTATTTTATCGATGTGCAATATTAGTTTGTCGATTTTACATATATAAACCCATAACAATTTATTTTTAAAAATGATGTCTCTGTGTTCTGCTAATGTGCACCTTTTTTTTTTTTTTTTTTTTTTTTTTTTTTTTTTTTTTTTTGCATTTTCCTGTAACTTGTATTTCTCTATATTTTGACAAACTTTTCTCTGAATCTGTGAAAGATAGGAGAGTAATTTTTGGCATGGAGTTTAAAGTGCTCTATAATAATAACGTAAATTTATTTTTGTGCTATTGATGTGTTTGAAATAAAAAAAGAAGTATGCAACATTTTTAACAAAATAATTTTTTGTGTTTGATTTTTTAAAAATAAATCACAATCCATATCTGAACACAAGCACACCTTATTAGATTACTGTGAAATCAACTATGGACAATAACATAATAAATTTTTCAAACAATTGGATAAGTACTTTTTGATAAAATTGCACCAATACAATACTTTTAAGAAGTTGAATTTTTTATTTTCATTTCTTTCCATTTTAAATTACTCATGAAGAAATATGTCTAAAACGTTCATCGTGTACCATTATGTTCAGGAAGACTTGTTTAATTAGTGACACAATTTTCATGCATGTAACTTAAGAATAATCTGAAAAAATTATTTTTTGTATGTTGCATATTTTTAAACCAAATTGCAAGGAAATTAGTACCGGTGCCCTTAAAAATATTTTAGGATTTGGGAATTCCAGCTGAATATAAAAAAAATCTCCTTCAAATTTGAAATCAATTTTTTTTCTTGTAGAATTTGTCTTATACTGGACATCCGATTTACTGCAGACCTATTTCCTCTGTTGTAATACTCACAGGCTGTACTGGACATGTGGGCACAAAATGTTCCAGCTTTTCCACAAATCCAGACCACTCTTTATCTTTTTCCGGTAATCTATCACAGACATTATCTATTATCTGCGGCGGTATACTTTCACAGATACCTCTTTCGGCCCTGCTTGGACATCTTGAGATGGTGACCTTTACCTGAAACGTGATAAAGCGTTGTATTTAAGATTCTCGAGTACTAAAAAATAAAACTCTATGCCGCAATAGGCCTAGAGCGTTAAAACACACACACACACACACACACACACACACACATATATATATATATATATATATATATATATATAAATATTTGTTTGTTTGCTCGTACTTTATGCGCGGCCATACCTTTGATCCGATTGTTATGGGTTTTTTGCAAAATGTTCTGGTGATTCGCGGGATGAACATAGGCTATAAGAGAGTTGTGATTCTCAACTCCTAAACCCTTAAAAGTCACCCTTCGTAGTAAAAAACGTGAAAAAAATCGTTTTTTGACCCTTAAATGGCTTACGCTGCCTAAATCATAACAAATACACAAAATTAATTTACACAGAATTGAATATCTCAAAAAAGTCTACAAAAAAAAGTCCACGACAGCATATGTTTATCTTATACGGATAACTCACAATAATCATTTTTGTCTTTCATTTATTTCAAAAAAGATCGAGATAAGTAGATTCCCGGGCAAGCAGAGCAGCAGCACGGATAACTCGAAATAACGAATTTTGTCTTTAAGCTCATTTATGCCAAATACATCGGGATACGTAGATTCCCGGGTAATGCCGGATAATCAGCGCGGGGTATTTAAAAATAATAACGATATAAATGTATAACTATTTTTTCCTTTTACTTATCCAACTAAACGTAAAAACACATCATTTATTTAGGCGTAGCAGCGCACGCCGGGTATTAGCTAGTTAGCTAGTATATATATATATATATATAACTCACTGGCGCAAACGAACCCGTAGGTTCATCACTGCGCGGGCATAAACTCTTCAAAGCTAATGTTTTCAATCATCCCCTGTATAATCCGTATCCCTCAAATTATGGTACATGTTATTCTCCCACCTCATTCTTGGCCTGCCTATTGGGCCCTTTTTCACTGGTTTTCCTACATTCATTTTCTATGCCCCTCTTTTATTCCCCATTCGTGTCAATGTTCTGCCCATCGCAATCTACTTTATTTGTTATTATATCTAGTTTCTCATAAAGATAATGCAGCCACTATTTTTGTTTATTTTAAAAGTATTTTTTGCGTGATAGTGCGTTTTATCGTACTTAGCGGCAATGGCGACCATTATCGAAATTTCCTACATTTCGGGGTTGCCAACCTAAATAACTATACTGTAATATTACATTTACACCCACGTGCGGGAAGTAAAATCACTGTCCTCTATGTAGGCCTATACTACGTACAAAATGTATGTATATATATATATACAGAAAATGTGCAAAAGGTAGTGTTAATATACATTATACGAAACAAAGCATTGGAATTTGAATGACCTGAACTTTATTTGAAACAATATAAAACAATAAATTCGTACTTGCCGCCATTTTACCCCTGATTGGTGTCACGGCCTGCTGTAGTCTCAACTAAATTATTTTTGGCATTTACCGTATAAACGTTGGCCAGACTGTTAACGTTAGTCAGTTTTTTATAATGAACGAAAATATCTCCAACAAAAATGTTATTATTGTACTATTATATATTATTTTGAAAACACCATCATGCAAAAAATAATGTACAACGCACGTTTGTGAAGTGTTTTACAGAATCTCGGAAATTAAAAACCTCGCTAATCGATCGGTTTTTAATTATTTTCTCGCTTCTGTGAAACTACTTCCCAACCTCGCATCGTAATATACTATTACATTTTAGTTTTATTGAAAGCTATTTGAATTTCAAATTTCGTTGCTAATAATTCTTAGAATTATTGTACATTTGTAACAGTTATTTGTTTCATATTTAACGTATGGTACAGTTAAAATCATGCCTCTGCAGGTCTTTAATTTTCTAATACTGTGATATATTTTTAATTTCTGATAGTAAAATAAACTTACAATAACATTTTCGGGCATTTCAGTTTTTAGAACAAAGTCTCCAGATAATGCCATTACATTTTCTCCAATCTGTTCCAGTACTATATTTTCCAGGTTGATTTTACCATCGAAATCATCACAATTTCTTGATCCTTCGTATGAGAATTCAAGTTTCTGCTGCAATAAAATATAGATATTTAATAAAATAAGTAATCAAGTTTTGAAATCTTAACATGAAATATGGGTTATAGGTATAAATATTTGTTCGGTCGGCAGCAATGTCTATGGTAGTTAGATAGATTTTGGTAGACAGTTATGATAGATAGATTTTATGGTATGGGCTTGGATAATTAGGATAATCCAAAGAAAATATAATTAAAATCTAAATTATCATTACTTCTAAAACAGAAGCTATTTGAATAGTACATAAAAAACAGTTAAAAACAAGTGAGTCACTTTTCCACGAAATTTAGAAAACAGCTTATCTACTTCTTTAACTATATGTTGAACTTTTAGTGTTTTGACACTTCTAAAAGATATGGAGAATATAATTAAATCTAAAATTCCATTTGGCATTTCGACAAAACAATGACTTGCCTGGTTCTTTACCTGTAACTTTAAATAATATGTTCACCTATCTATGTTTTTTATTTACTTTTTATTTATCTATTTTACTATTTATTTCTTCATTTATTCATTTTTTGCTATCCTTTTTGCCCACTTTACATTGATGTAGATTTATGCCAATATTATGCCTACTTGTTTTTTCCAATCTCTAGCTTTCAATCTCTTCTCTCTTATGTATTTTTTAATTTATTTATTTATTTCACCTGATGGAGTTCAGACCGTAAGGTCTTCTCTTCCACTTCACTAGGGCTAAATCATACATATAATAACAATTATGAATTATCTACATGTTGATTAAAAAGGCTAGGATTTGTATATAATCACATATTTTCCCCATTGCTTATACATGGGTAAAATTGATAAATGTCCACGAATTAGAAACTTACCTGTCATGTATCTAAATTTATCATTAAAATATTTTTACATATTTGATCATAGTTACATATTTTAAGATTTTTAATGTAAATTTACTTATTATGTCTCTTAATAAAAAATCATAGATGGAAAATAATTTAAAACATTCGTTTACTCAGATATCTGATTGTATTTGAAACTTTTTTTTCTTCAAACCTGTACAAAAGTTAACAGACAGAGAATAATTCCGTTTAGTACACACGATAAACATAGATACAGGAAAACTCTGAAGACTTCAGTATAGGGTTTCACATAGCAAGATCTCTTTTAAAACCTGAACGATGTGCTCTGTTTATGAATGAAATAATAGAAATATACAGAATGTTAATGAATAACACCGACAAACTTTCAGGAATTGTAGAGGAGAGTTAGACAAACATTTTGAGATAATGAACTTGGGGTGTCTGAAGCCAAATTTTGAAGTTGTATGACTTTTTTATAAACTGGACGTTCGTACTCATTAATCAACAATGAAGGAAACTATGAATATGGTTTAGCTTGGAAATACTCGAGTTCTGCTCCAATAGTAAGGTAACCCTAGTTTCAGTCGCAAGTATAGCAGCATTTTCGAAATTTTGAGCCATGTTTCTATGGACATTTCGTCTTTCGGCAAGAGCCAGTGCGCCACTGAAAGTTTGTAATTCGTACCCTGTTATGCAATCATAAGTATTAGATGTCTGGTAGTTCAAACGTCGTTCGCAGTAATAGCTCACTCGGTAGCATGCTTAATACTGAATGTTGTAATGCTGGGTTCAAATCTCTCTTATTGGTTTTTATATTTTTATTTGTTTTTTTTAATTTTCATTCATAGGAGGATATAACTTGTGTAGTTACTTAATTGACTTTATGACATTCTATTTAAGCATAAGCATTTATTGTGAATTGAGCTAATTGAATGATTTGTTTACATGAAATGCACAGGTAAAAATTATTTTTAAAATAACGTACATTTAGTCTTTTCATACCAACTGCCCATGCGCATGCCCGTAATACTAAAGACTGATACCAGTCTGTTTCACTATAGCTTTGAATCATGTAGGAGCAACATTGTTTACATTATGATGATCTTGTAGAAGATTTCCGGGCTGTTGGCCGTGGTCTTGAGGCTTGTAGTTCCCCGATGTTTCACCAGAGACTACGTCCGGCATCCTCAAGGGTTGTCTTGAGACTGGCAATTTTGTCGACTACCTGCCCTATTTATACATTTATCTGCGACATTACAATAGTTACAAATAGAAAGAAAGAATCGTTAAAAGTCAACAAAGCATGGATACCAGTCTTAAAAAAAAGCCAGATGTAAACCCCTACAAGCCCTTGTAGTCAATTAAGTGCGTTCTATGGTACCGACCTTTTTGAGGTCTTGACCCCTTCATTAATGTGCTTGTAGTTAAGGTCTGCTGCAATTTAGATTTTTGCTAATAAGTGATCCTCTCTTAGCTTTTTCTAGTTGAATGTGATGTATTTTGGTGTCTTCATTAATTTTGCTGGAGTTTGACTTAAGCTTAGCGGTCTTAAAGTTTCTTCCTTGAAGTTTTCTTCATTGTAGTTTATTTACTTGAAGATACTTGTGAGTTTACATAGGATAAAGTGGATTGGAGGATTTGAGGGTTCTGAAGGATGGTGGTCAGGAGTAGGATTGATTGGAGTAAATTCTCAGGCTTAGGATCGTTGGTCAATAATGGAGGAAAGTTATCTTCAGTATTTTCTGGTTTTCTAGTTGCAGTTTCTATTTTTCTTAGTGTTGTAGATTGTTTTGTTTCTCGTCGTGTTTGTTGCCTCATTTTCAGATATTTCTGAAAGATGAGGCATTTCCGATGACTTTCTGCATGTTCCTGATTGCAGTTTTTGCACCTAGTTGTTATCTGAGTACACTCAGATAACTTACGATCGCCAGAACATCTTACACATTTTGTAGCTCTAAAGCACAACTCCGCTATGTGGCCGAAGCCCTGACAATTGAAGCACTGAGTGCCTCCAGTTGGTTTCCTGTTTGGTTCCAGTCTGATGCGAATGTTGAACAGTTCTTTAAGGTAATTTTCTATTCCGATCCGATTGAGGGTCTTTCCACTTTTCAGCGGTTGCCCTTTTACCAGCCGGCTGCTGGCCCTTCACATCCACATGTGTCAATCACAGAGGTAAGATGATCAACAGCCAGTGTAGGGGTGACATGTGGTTAGCATGTCGAGTCCCCCCAGCCGTTATAGCTGGTTCCTCAACCTGGAGCAGCTACTTATTGTAGCTACCCAATTGCCTCACGATGCTGGGTGGGCACCGGTCCCATACTGGCCGAAATACCATGAGAAAATGTCTTCTCCCATGGAGACTCGAACCAGCGCAAGTCCCGTAGCTCTGCGCCAAGGCGTCCTACCTTAACCGCTCGGCTACGGCTACGGCTATTCTTGATTTGATATCTTCTGTTTTGCGAAAAGTTAGAATATAAATTGGTAGTTCAATCTTCTTTTCGCCATTTATTGTGACTTGTTTTTCGATGCTCCTTACTTCTTTTATTGGCACCTTCTTATGTTCAATTTCTTCACAAATTTCAGAAATTTGGATTGAGCTTGGAAGCCCTATCATTACTATTTTGAAGATAGGAGGTCTGCCGTAGCCATGAGTATAGAATTGAGTCTTTGATTTCTTAAGTTCCTTGTAGGTACGCCTGTAAGCAGTTTTTGTTGAAGTTCTGATGGTAAGAATCCCTTGATTGTATTTCATAGATACATCTTCTTTGTTTCCTGCAGTGATGCTTTCCAATTTTAGTGGAGTTATATCCTTAGTGTAGACCACTATGGGAGGTGGTGTTTCTTCCTTGTCTGAGTCTAGTTGATCAAACATGTTTCTTGTTTCATTTGGTGTGGACCCCACAAGAACAATCTACTATAACATCAGACAGCAACCTCATTGGTGCAATGGTAGACCCTAATGCTAACCAACCAGAAGGCAGATACAATTTACGAAGTAACGGACCGCGCAGAAAACACGTCGCAGATAAATGTATAAATCCGGCAGGTAGTCGACAAAATTACCAGTCTCAAGACAACCCCTGAGGATGCCGGATGCAGTCTCTGGCGAAACGTGGGGGAACTACAAGACCACGGCCAACAGCCCGGAAATCTTCTACAAGATGATCATAATAACTCCGGCCGTGAAAGCCTAAGTAAATATATTGTGTACATTGACGTGAACGTTATGGCCAGTGTTTGTGCATTCAATGAATTAGCAGATATGCTTATGGAGAGGCAAGAGGAAATGCGCATGCAGCTGCACAAATTTACAGAGAAAGATATCCTGGCGGACAACATCCTCGTCATCCAACTTCCAAACCATCCACCGACATCTACGGGAAACTGGAGCCGGATTGCGGCACAAGACGAACTCGTCATAGCCTGGATTTCGAAGAAGAGGTGCTCGACAGGATTTGAGAGAATCCTTGTGCCAATACACGAGTAAATGCACGTGCCATAGGTACAAATACCACGTCAGCGTGTGGCAGGTCGTGCACGAATAAATACTCCACCCCTTTTACTTTCTGGAGGTACTGTGCTTGAAACCGTTAGACTTCGGACCTCGCGTGCAATCTTGTAACTGGGTCTCTAAGCGGCTGGTTGAACAGCCTGATTTCTTTTCAAAAGTACTTTTCACCGTCGAGGCTTATTTTACAAGGGATGGGGTTGTACTAAACCAGAGGAATAGCCATATTTTGGAACATGAACATCCATATTCCATTGTAGAGAGATGCTATCAACACAGGTTCGCCGTTAACATATGGGCTGGTATAATTTCCAATTACGGTCTCTATCTTTAGCCCCCATGGTTGATTGGTCAGTGTACAAACAGTTTTTGATACACGTGCTTCCTGCATTCCTGGAAAGCGAGAGTCGGAAATAAAATGTATTAATTTTATTATAATTCAGATGTGGGTTCTTTATATTGCATTAGCAAGAAGGTATAAGTCTGTAATGTTGAGTGATTCCGGGTTCTGTGGCCGTGGTCCATAGTTGGTGTTGATACCAGACGTTTCGCCCTCAACTGCGGAGGGCATCTTCAGTGGCGAGTGCTTCTAGGCGTGTTTCCTGGTCGGAAGCTCTACTTAATGCTTAATGTTGAGTGATTCCGGGTTCTGTGGCCGTGGTCCATAGTTGGTGTTGATACCAGACGTTTCGCCCTCAACTGCGGAGGGCATCTTCAGTGGCGAGTGCTTCTAGGCGTGTTTCCTGGTCGGAAGCTCTACTTAGGTATAAGTCTATTTAACACAATTATAACGAGAGGAATTCAATAATTATCACAAAAAGTGTTAATAGAATGTCCAAAATGTGGCATAAAAATTCCATTTTTATGGCGCTTAACTTCGCAACCCGAAAATTAGGTATAATAATTAGTATAAAGAATAATTTGACAGATTGGTACTCCATTTATTTGTTTAGATGACTGTTCAGGTTTTTCCCCCTCTAATAAAAAGTAAACATTTCGATTTTTGCCGGTTTTTTTACATCCTGGAACACTGTGCAATATTGCGATCCTATTTGGCAATAAATAATATAATCGAGTTGCAGTGAATACACATAACCTCACATTTCTGATTTGTTTTCAAACATCGCCGTTTACATAAAATATATAAATGTTTTAAAATATTTATATTTAAATAATGATTTGTGAGTAAACAGCTTAATTTTATTTGTTAAATAGCCCAAACAAATGCCACACTTGATTTCCAAATCCTCTAGATAAATTGGAAATCACTCGTGGCATTACTTATGAAAATGAGATTTTTTTTTTGTTTCGTTTCTTTCAGAATTTCTTATATCGGAATTGAAATACTTTGATGTGATTTTTGAAGAAATGCCCTTACAAAAACTTTAATTCATCCTTTTTCTTATGATCTTTAATACTATAAGCTACATAAGATTAAATTATTTTAAACAAATCAAATTATTCTGAATTGCACAATTAATTTTTCATAAGTAATGCCACGGGTGATTTCCAAATTATCAATAAATTCATGACTCACGAAGTGAGGAGTGAATTTATCTAGAGAATTTGGAAATCAAGAGTGGCATTTGTTAGGACTATTTAATGAATGAAATTAAACTGTTTACTCACAAATCATTATTTAACTATAGTTATTTTTAAAATATTTATATATTTAATGTAAACGGCGATGTTTGAAAACAAATGAGATACGATTGGTACGCTTCATTTGCTCCTTTTGTTCATCACTGCAACCAGATCATATTATTTATTGCCAAAGAATCGCAATATTGTAAGAATGCACCCTAGTGGAGACATTTATAACCAACCTCATAGGTATTAATTAATTTCTGATGTCCTATGATGTAAATATGTCAATTATATTTTTCTGCAACGTCATTTCCTGGAAAATAATTCGTTTAAGAAAGTGCAAACAGTGGTTTCTTTTTTGGTGGTATAATCAATTGCTACAAATGTTTTTATATTATCTCCCGCATGCGCTATGTGCTGACATTCATGCACTATATATACAATCTGGTAGCCGTATTTGTTGGAGAGTCAGTCACTACAAAATAATGATATGACCTATTCAGAATGTTAAAAAGGAGAATCTTTCTTTAATATGATGAACTTCCTTAATAAATTCGAGGCGAAACAAGACTGTGATTGGTTGTAAATAAAAAATCTTTGAAATGTGATTGGCCATTGACTCCCACTTGGGGCATGAGTTTAAATAGTCAATGTAAATCCCATACAATTTTAGGAAAGTTCTAAGTTTTATTTTCAGAAATGATAAATCTTTGACAATTATATAGAAGTTTATAATTCTCATGATTAAATCGGCTCTATATTGAATAAATCAGTAATTTTTAAAGCAACTCGAGTCTTATAATTAACTAGTATCCTATTCATATGCATTTATTTTATTTTGATGTTCCTTTATAATCGAGAAATACTGACAGATAGCCTTCAACAATACATACATGCAATATGTTATTGCCAATACATACAATGCTACAGTTAAAACGGTTTGTCACTTATGTCTATATAATAGAAAGTAGCATAATTGTTCATATATTAATTAATAATGTATGTATGTTAATTGTTAACAGTATTTTACTTACCGGTATGGGTATGGGTAAATCCTTTGCATTAACAACTGCTAGAAGGAGAAATATTACAAGCACCATATCGTATGATATATGTAACCACAGCTGGATGGATACCTTTTGTAGTAGTTGAGGCCTGTATATAGAATTTTAATTCGGTACAGTTATTTCATCCGGATAGTTATTTTTTGTGTATTGTATTTGTCTATTATTATGCAATTAAAGGATGTTGCCGATATTTCCTGTGTGCACACGAAACAAAGATTAGGATGTATATTTTTCATTCATATGCGATTTTTAGGTACAGTACTGAGCAAAATTAACATGGAGAAATTTCGGGCATTGATTATATCCACGAATATATTGATAAGTAAAAAGTAAAGTGATCCCACTACAGGCCTCAGGAGGCCCTTGGGGTAGTAGGAGGTTAAGGCTCCCACTTTTTCTTGACAATCGGCACTTGGTGTCAGCCGGGTTGTCAGCCCTGCGTGACGGCCGCCTTTACCCCAGAACAAGCGTCCGGTACTCATTTCCGTTAGAGGCTGAGTCGACCCCAGGGCCATAGTGCCGCCAGAAGGTTTTGGTCAGTTTAAAAATCCTCACCCCACCGGGACTTGAACCCTCGACCTTCCGACTTGTAGCGCAGTGCCTTAACCACTACGCTACGGCGTGCCCCCGTAAGACACCTGTTTATTTAATTATAAACAGGTTACAGTGTAAAAAACATCTTCCTGTGCCCAAAGCTTTTTAAATTATATTTTTTCTCCATTCTTCTCTATCTCCCCATGCCAATTCTTCCCTCATATCTCTTCTTTTATGATGCATTTAAATCTAGGTCGACCTCTCTTTCCTCTCCCAGGTGGAATTCATTCCAAAGCTTGTCTGGGTAATCTTGTCTCTGGCATTCTACGTATATGACCATACCATTCTAGTTGTTAGTATCTCACAAAATCTAATATTGAATTTTGGTCTTTCATTTGTTGTCTTACTTACTTACTCACTGGCACTATCGAACCCGTAGGTTCATGGCCGCGCGGACATACGCTCTCCATACATCCCTATCCTGAGCTAATACTTTCCAATCATTCCCTGTATAATCTACTTCCCTCAAATCATAGTTAATGTTATTCTCCCACCTCATTCTTGGTCTACCAACTGGGCGTTTTCCCTCTGGCTTTCCTGCAAGAAGCTTCCATGCAAGTCTTTCATTCCCCATACGTGCAACATGTCCTGCCCATCGCAGTCTACGAGACTTAACTGTTCTTATTATATCTGGCTTCCTATAAAGACCATGTAGTTCATTGTTATGTAGTCTTCTCCATTCACCTGTCTGTTCATCTCTCTTTGGTCCAAAAATTTTCCTAAGTACTTTATTCTCAAATACTTGTAATCTCCTTTCCTCCCTTAAAGTAAGAGTCCATGTTTCGCACCCATATAATATAACTGGTAGAATAATAGTTTTATATATTTTCAGTTTAACGTTTTTTTGAAAGGAGTTGGGATATCAAAAGTCTCTGCAATGCATAATAGCACGCATTTCCAGAATTGAGCCTATGTTTAATTTCTTTATGCATCTCATTCCTATTTGTGATTATTGTTCCTAGGTATTTGAATTCAGCCACTTCCTCATAATTTCCCTCATTTTGTCATTAGCTGTCCATTTCCATTATATAATGAATTTCTACATGTCACCATATATTTAGTTTTATTGATATTTACTTCCAGTCCTAATTTCTTAGTGTTACTCAATAGTGTGTGCCTGTTGGCCTTTAGTGTCTCCTCGCTATCGGCCAATAATACTACATCATCAGCATAAACTAACAGTTTATTAATACCATTCAGTTGTAAGCCTTCCTCATTCTCTAAAGATTTAATGGCATGCTCTTGTACAAAATTAAATAGTAGAGGAGATAGTGCATCTCCTTGCTTCAACCCATTCTGGATTTCAAAGGTGTCCGAAAACTGTTTGCCTACACGCACCCTACTCTTTGTGTCATTTAGACACATTCGTATAAGTCTAACTAACTTTTTAGGAATTCCGAACTCCAGCAGCATTTGTTGTCTAATTGTTTTTCCTATTTAGAATGTCTAGTTGAGCGTCTAAAACAATCGTTTTAATATACATTACTGCACACAAAAATATAAAAAAAAAAAGAAATAGTAAATAGAGTATTAAAAATCGTAAAGGATTCTATATCATGAGACAAAAATACACGTGCAAAATGTTATAAAATAGATGGCAGTCTGATTAAGATATTGTGGAATAATTTACAATTAAACTGTTATTTTGTACGGAAACGCTTCAAATGGAGGCGAGTACAGTGTAGGTGTAGGGAAAAACGAAATGTCTCGATATAATATAACCAGAAAAATCATAAAAGAAACATCCCATTAAGAGTAAGATAGTAGTCGTTTAATGTATTGGCTGCTATTCAAATTATCATAAAATCCAGATCTTTTTTTAAACGAGTTGTGTACCAAGCGACCGTTTTAAATTCTAGGGAAAATAGAAAAACAGTGCAAAAATAAATCCGAATATATCTGCTATACAAAAGCAGCAGTATTAAACGAATGTTCATATATAAACATATTCCCTGACTCCAGGAGGTTTTAGGTCTTCCTCTGCTTCGTCTTCCCTCAGGTTTCCATTCCAAAACAGATTTTGGTAGTCGATCCTCTTCCATTCGCTGGACATGTCCGTACCATCTTAATTGCTGAGTTTTAATATAATCTAAAATAGTGTCTTCAATCTTCATTTTCTCCCTTATAACTGAGTTCCTAATTTTTTCTCTTCTTGAAATTCTTGCGGCCTTTCGTATAAAATCCATTTCCGTTGCCAAAAGGCACTTATTTGTTTCTGTTGTTAATGGCCAAAGTTCTGCTCCATAAGTAATGATGAGATTAACAATTGTATGATATATATTCATTTTATTTTATTACTTATATTTTTATCCCACAATATTCCATTGAGGCAAGCAATTGCAAATTTTCCTTTATTGTTTCTATTTCTTATTTCCTCTTCATAACTCCCATTTTTATTTATTTTAATTCCTAAATATGTGATCTCACTACAAGATTTTAATGTTTCTCCAGACTCCAAAATTAAATTTTGGTCTGGTTCACCAATTGATAAATATTTTGTTTTCTTCATGTTCAAATTTAATCCCCATTTTTCATATTCTTCTATTAATTTTCTAGTCATATATTCTAAATCTTCATAATCTTGTGCAATTAACAATTGATCATCTGCAAAATGTAAGTTGTTTAAAGTTTTGTTGTTTGAAATAGGAATTCCCATGCTTGAACATTTTCTCCTCCAATTCTTTAATATTTCATGTACATATATTTTAAACAGAGTCGGCGATAGACAACAACCTTGACGAAGACCTTTATTTATGAAAAAAACATGTGACAATTTACTGCCAATTTTAATTTTAGATATGCAATTGTCATATAAATTTTGTATAGCTTTAATTATTATAGTCTTAATTCCCATACGTCTTAAAGCAATCCATAGTTTCTCTATAGGGACATTGCCGTATGCTTTTTCAAGATCTACAAATAGTAGGTGCAAAGGTTGACCATATTGCATTTTCATTTCTATTACTTGAGTAATGCAAAATAAATTGTCGGTTGTGGAACGACCTGCTCTAATCCTGACTGTTCCTCTAATTCCATATCACTATAGTTTTTTTTTTTTCAAATAATATTTTAGTATACGTCCATAGTGTCTACTCATAGTACTTGTTACTGTTATACCTCTATAACTTTTACATTGGTCGTTTTTTCCTCTTTTATGGATTGTCGAAATGTATCCTAGTTTCCATTCTTCAGGAACTTTTTCACCATTCATAAATTTTGTAAATAATTTTCACAGTCGTTCAAATAAATGGTCGGATCCATGTTTTAATAGTTCCGCTGGTATTCCTCCTGGACCACTAGCTCTTTTATTTTTTAATGATCGAATATTCATTTTAATATCCTCTTTGTCCAATTGTGTATGTTCATTTTCATTTATTTCTGGAATATTTTGAACGTTATCTAATTTAAATACCCTGTTTTCTGTTAGTAATGTTTTAAAATAATTTTCCCATTCAGTCATAGGTATTGTTTGTACATTTGTTTATCCACTTCTTTTATTTCTAAATTTTTTTGAAATTCTCAAGATTCAGTACTTCGTTTTCCTCCAATATATGTTTGAATTTTCAAACAATTTCGTTCCCAGCTCTGATTTTTAACTTCCGTAATTTTATTTCTAACCCTTGCTTGAGCTTCTTTATATTGTGTTTTGTCTTTCAGATCTTTGGTATTCAACCACATTAAATATTTTTCTTTTTTGTTTGCTATTTCTTTTGCTAAGTCCTCATTCCAAAAATATTTGAATTTATTTATTTCTCTATTTGCTTCTCCTAAAGCTATTTTTGCCGCCTGATGAATACTTTTTACTATATAGTTGTATTCTTCCTGAGCATTGTCAAACGTAGAGATTAGTAACTGATCATCTAACCTTTTTTTATACAGATATGATGTGCTGTCATTCTCCAAGCTATCCAAGTTGTATAGAGTTGTTGACAAGTCATTTTTAGTTTTATTTAGCCCGTCATTTTTACTTTGGAATGGAAATATTATTTTTGCATTCAATAAATAGTGATCACTTCCGCATGATAATCCTCTGTATGCCCTTACATCCTGGGTCTTTAAAATTGAATGTTTCTTAATTATTACAACATCTATTATCGATTGTAGATTAAGAGTATCTTGGTGCCAAGTATACTTATGAATATCTCTATGTTGGTAAAATCCATTTAGGATTTTAAGTGAATATTGTTCACAAAATCCTATCATCTTATACCATTGTCATTTTTCTCCACTCCGACTACATAATTATCTATCTCTTTGCCGATTCTGCTGTTAAAATCGCCAGGTAATATAAAACTGTTTCATTTAATAAATAAGACTATCACAGTTTTAATTAGTTTGCATAAATACTTATTTCATTAAAACATTTAATAAAATAAATATTTACGAAAATCATATTAAACTATGATAGTTTTATTTATTCAATTCATCATTTATTTTTATGACGTGAACATCAAACCAATCGATTATTATTTGTTTATAAAACCGTTTGTTAAATTATTGATCATTTTTTCAAATAAAATTGAAGATACAAACATGTGCAAAAATAAATGTATAAAAACATTTATACATTTTATATTTCTAGAACTAGTCCCGCGCCGTAGCCGAGCGGTTAAGGTAGGAAGCCTTGGCGCAGAGCTACGGGACTTGCGCTGGTTCGAGTCTCCATGGGGGAAGAAATTTTCTCATGGTATTTCGGCCAGTATGGGACCGGTGCCCACCCAGCATCGTGAGGCAATTGGGTAGCTACAATAAGTAGCGGCTCCAGGTTGAGGAACCAGCTATAACGGCTGGGGGACTGGACATGCTAACCACATGTCACCCCTACACTGACTGTTGATCATCTACCTCTGTGATTGACACATGTAGATGTGAAGGGCCAGCAGCCGGCTGGTAAAAGGGCAACCGCTGAAAAGTGGAAAGACCCTCAATCGGAATATTTCTAGAACTACAAGGAATTTTTATACAAGATTCTTCTAGCATTTTAATGATTTTAAATACCATAAAGATAAATGAAAACATACAAGAGAAATAGGACATAAGTTCGACAAAACCATCAAATTTGTTTTTTTATTATACACAAATTCAATAATAACCACTGAATTAACATCCTAGATGAAATTCAAATTTTAAAATATTTACAATGGAATCTTCATAAACGAGAATGATCTGAACCCTCTTCACATAAATTTAATCAACATTATATTCTACCGTTTTTAACAGTCGATGATGGAACATGTTCCGAAAGTCCTACAAGGTGTTTTAAATGAAATACTATTTAGTTGATAACGACTGAGATCTCAGTTTTAATATCCATAAAGGAATAGATCTCGTAGACGTGGCAATAACAGCTCTTCCAGAGACGGTGTGATGTGACTACCACAAATAAAAGGTACGCACAACTTATCACACATCGAGAATAATGATATTTCATGTTGGAAATCTATTCGGAATATTAAATTTTAAATTTCATTTTCAAATCTCAAACGCTTACCTGGCAAAATAGTTCGTTCACTCCTATGCTAACAAGACCGAATTATCATTCTGTTTTTAGGGAAGTAAGTTGAATTTACCAGAGAGGCCTTGGTATCCATTGACAACGGAATGTAATAGCTCAACTTAATTCCGTAGGGAAGAAAAGGAATTGACTTAATAATGTAAAAATGTTACGTACTTAAAATTGTATCGAGTAATACAGCACAATTATGTTGTATCACATTTATTTCTCACTTTGATAATTTAAATGTATGATGAACAATTGTTACAATTATTAACATTAGCCATACAATTTGGTTGATTTTCATTAGTATTGTCTTATTTATTTCAATATGTTTCTATACTTTATGCCCCATAGTTTTTTTTTAATTTACACCAGTCATTAAATATACTTTGCTGGTAATAGAAAATTAAGTGCAGCATTCGCAGCTTCTTCTACATCAGAATTAATAATATCCGTAATTAATATGCGGTCTAAAACTGTTATTTAAAATGTCTGCCACTAATTCAGACAACATTAAGCAATTGCAGTTGTTTTTATCAACATTCCCTTCCATCCATCCATAGTAATTCTGCCTGAGGGCAGGTCTTTCATTGCAATCATAGCATTTTCATGCTATGCTTTGCAGCTTTATTAGGGAATTGTAGGTGTGGTAGCTTTCCGTTGCTTTCCACACCGGTAAAGGATGATGATAATGATAAGGATGATGGCCAGATGATTTCGGGGACCGTTTGGGCCTTAAAGTTTTCCTGACATTTGTCTTACAGCTGAGGAAAAACCCCTCGCCCAGAAAAACTGTCCCGACCGGGGATCGAACTCGGGCCCGCTGCGTGACACGGCAGCACGTTACCTCAAGACCACAGCGGTGGACTAATATTCCCTTGCTATCAAACAATTTAATCTTCAAACCAAAATATAAATTCACATGAAATACAAAAATTAAACAAAGACGTGCATGGAAACTTCTTGTAGGAAAGCCAGAAGGAAAACGCCCAGTTGGTAGACCAAGAATGAGGTGGGAGAACAACATTAACTATGATTTGAGGGAAGTAGATTATACAGGAAATGATTGGAAAGCATTAGCTCAGGATAGGGATGTATGGAGAGCTTATGTCCGCGCGGCCATGAACCTACGGGTTCGATAGTGCCAGTGAGTAAGTAAGTAAGTAAGTAAGTAAACATAATCATTAGTATAGGAGTAAACAAAATTACGTTATATGCGAAATTCGGGATGTATGTACATTACTAGTTTCGAACTTATTTGCTAGCCCTCGATAAAACTCTGGCTCAAACAAGTCCTCAACTGGTAATGTACTACTTACTTCCCTTGTTGTGTACATAACTAATACTGTGAGTTTTACTCGACTTGCGGCCACTAGCGTGGGCAGCGCGAGTTGATCACTGAATGCTTGCAGTCACCTTTCCCGCTTTCGACCGCAGGTTAAGTGAAACTCGCTGTATATAATTAACAATAAATAAAAGTATTTGAAATATTTGGAACTTACATACTCTTAAATTAGACACTTGAACATTATGTTGTTAGATTTGTAAATATCTATCTATCTGTCTCATGACTACAGTAATGTGGATCTCATAACCTTAGATTCAGTATTGATAAAATTCCGTTGAGGTGATTAGTCATAAAGTAAAATGTTAAAATAAATACCTTGGCAGGTGCTGTCGTCCTCAAATGTAGGCCTTTCAGAAACCGCTTCCATCTTCAGTAGAAGGGTGTACTCTACTCCTTAGATTATTTTCGCCCTATGATCATGCATAAAATTGAATAATGCGTTTCCTGAGCTGGTCACAAGAATGCCAGCATACTTGAAACTCAGAAGAGAAGCAAGATCATCAAGAAAAATAAAAGAAGAAGAAGAAGAAAGTATGCAAATTTCGATGTGAATTGTGTCAAACTAAATAAAATGACACAGAAAAGATCAGGGACTCTATTAAGCTAGGTTTCAACATTCCACAACCCAAATTACACATTATTCATTTTCAAAATGCGATTGTTAATAAACAATCAGTGTTGTATCCACTCTTCCTTGTGCAAGCGTTAATAAGAGTGTCATAGACATGGCATCGAACTCTATAATTTTCCTTCAATGCGCATTCGATGAACATACATATATATTTTTTTAATGCTCCAGGTTTTCCTTTTTGGACATTTGTGGTGTTCTCTCCAGGCTTTGCCGTAATTGTAACCCACTCCTGAGGTTGAGGCGCCTGGAAGGCGGAGTTACGTTGTCCCGATGATATGATGGGTGATGATGATGATGATGATGATGATGATGATAGTGGTGCGCCAGGAGAGTCCTTCATCCTAAGCTTAATCTAAGATGAATATGAATGATGATTGCGATCGCCATATGATGTTCGGGGACTGTTTGGGCCTTAAAGTTTTCCTGGCATTTGTCTTACAAGTGAGGAAAAACCTCACTCAGGAAACTGTCCCGACCGGGGATCAAACCCGACCCGCTGTGTGATAAGGCAGCACGCTACCTCGAGACCACAGCGGTGGACAGATATTTGGAGGCTTTATGCATCAACCGGCTGTGCTCCATTATCTAAGTTTCAAGAAAAATACGTTTCAAGTTTAAGTCAATCTTCACTATTTATTGTAGCGCCAAACTAACAGTACAGGATATTGCAAGTTATTTTCCTTGTTTGACAGTTATGCATCAACAATCTAAGAGCGGGAACATTTGCCGCTTAGCTGCACAATGTAAAATTTAGATTAGCATTTAAAAAGATCTGATTTCATAGACGTTTGTTGCAAAACATAGAATGTCTGATAGGACTGATGAGGTTTACGTTTTTCTTTAATAAGACTATATTTAAAGATGTCCACCGCTGTGGTCTCCAGGTAGCGTGCTGCCTTGTCACGCAGCGGGCCCGGGTTCGATCCCCGGACGGGGCAGTTTTTCTGGGTGAGGTTTTTATCGGGGTTTTTCCTCACCTTTAAGGCCCCGAAATCATATGGTCATCATCATCATCCTTATCATTATCATCATCATCATCCTTCACCGGTGTGGAAAGCAACGGGAAGCTACCACACCTTCAATTCCCTAGTAAAGCTGCAAGCATAGCATGAAAATGTTATGAATGCAGTGAAGGACCTGCCTTCGGGCAGAATTACTATGGATGGATATTTAAAGATTTGGTGCTAAAAGTGTGCATACACTTGCTTCATGAGCCACTGCAACAGATGACATCAACATCTATTTTTTAATGGCGCTTAGCTGGTTCATGCTTCATATCGTCCAATTTTTATCTACCACATAGATGCATTTCGCGCGGTAATGTTTATTATTAAACTAACTAACTCACTGGCACTATCGAACCTGTTGGTTGATGGCCGCGCGAAAATAAGCTCTCCGTATATCCCTATCCTGAGATGTTTTCCAATCATTTCCTCTATATATTCTACTTCCCTCAAATCATGGTTAATGCTATTCTCCTACCTCATCCTTGGTCTACCAACTGGACTTTTTCCCTCTGGCTTTCCTACAAGAAGCTTCCATGCAAGTCTTCCATTCCCCATACGTGCAACATGTCCTGCCCATTGCAGTCTACGAGACTTAACTGTTCTTATTATATCTGGCTTCCTATAAAGACCATGTAGTTCATTGTTATGTAGTATTCTCCATTCACCTGTCTGTTCATCTCTCTTTGGTTCAAAAATTTCCCTAAGTACTTTATTCTCAAATACTCGTAATCTCCTTTCCTCCCTTAAAGTAAGACTCCATGTTTCACACCATATAATATAACTGGTAGAATAATAGTTTTATATATTTTCAGTTTAACGTTTTTTGAAAGGAGTTGGGACATCAAGAGTTTCTGCAATGCATAATAGCACGCATTTCCAGAATTGAGGCTATGTTTAATTTCGTTGTGCATCTCATTCCTATTTGTGATTATTGTTCCTAAGTATTTGAATTCAGTCACTTCCACACAATTTTTTTTCATTTGTCATTAGCTGTCCATTTTCATGATATAATGTACACTGCTCAAAAAAATTAGGGGATATTGTAGAATAACCTATTAAGACTATGTTTTTTGGAATAGTATTAGATGCAATCACTTTCTATTACTCCAAGATAATGTAAATAAGAGTTTGGAGTTGTTACGTAACCTCGGTACCACACCAGAGGGCAGTGTCTGTACTGTTGATGTGAAAGGGCGGTGTGGGGGTGAATGTTTTGTTGCTGTTTTTAAATCCAGTCCAGTTTTCAGTTAGTGAATGACTTGCCTTAGGGACAGTGATGCCTCGACAATGTGATTTACCTGAACCAATGGCTTGGAGGGCCATAGGAAGGATGGAAGCTGGACAGACACAACAAGAGGTGGCAAAAGCCATTGAGGTGTCTCAAAGCGAGATTTCCAGACTTCGGATTCATTTTCAAAGAACATACTGTTCACAGAAGAGCCGGACAAGGTCGACCAAGGGCAACAACAGCAAGGGATAACCGTTACCTCTTGTTAACAGCCCGTCGGAATAGACAGCAGAATGCAACTCAACTGCGAAATACACTTCAAACAGCAACAGGACGCAGGGTGTCAACTCAAACTGTCCCTAATCGACTGCATGGAAGTGGTCTCTATGCCCGTAGGCCCATGGTGTGTACCAGGTTAACTCCACAACACCGTAGAGATCGCAGAAACTGGGCGGAGGAACATCGTGGGTGGAGGCATGCTGAATGGAGATCAGTTCTTTTTTCTAATGAGTCGCGATTCAACGTGGAATGTGAAAGTCGGCGTGTATTCATCTGGAGAGAAAATGGGACACGAAACAATCCAACTTTTGTACGTGAAAGATCCCCATATGGTGGCGGTGGATTGATGGTGTGGACAGGAGTCAGTAGTGGTGGACGTACGGACCTCTACGTCATCCAAGGTGGTACTTTGACTGCGGTAAGGTATAGAGATGAGATTCTCCGACCTTTTGTCGTGCCTTATGCTGGTACCATAGGTGATTCTTTTCTTTTTATGGACGATAATGCACGACGCCACAGAGCAGGCTTGGTGGACGACATGCTGGAAGTGGAGGGTATCGAGCGTATGCAATGGCCAGCTTCCTCCCTGGACTTAAATCCGATTGAGCATGTGTGGGATGCATTAGGCAGGCGCATTGCAGGCAGACCAGCACGTCCCACAACTGTTCCAGAGCTGCACATTGCTCTTATGGAAGAGTGGCCACGTATCCCCCAAGAATTCATTGCTAACCTCATTGCATCAATGCCACACAGGTGTGAGGCAGTGCTGGCTGTTCGAGGAGACCATACACCATACTAAAGAAACATTTTCACCCATGTTAATGTTGCTTTGTTTGTTTGCCATATTCCTAATCAGGATCTCTTTGACATCTGGTGTGGTACAGAGGTTACGTAATGACTTCAAACTCTTGTTTACATTCTTTTGGAGTAATAGAAAGTGATTGCATCTAATACTGTTCCTAAAAACATAGTCTTAATAGGTTATTCTACAATATCCCCTAATTTTTTTGAGCAGTGTATTTCTATGTGCGAACATATATTTAGTTTAATTGATATTTACTTCCAATCCTAATTACTTATTGTTACTCAATAGTGTATGCGTGTTGGCCTTTACTGTTTATTATTACTTGCATAATTTTATAGAGTTCCTATTTACATTAATCTATGAACACATGTAGGCCGCGACTTTTTGCAATGCAGTTATAAATGTCAATAGCATTCCCACGCGTGCAGATATGCTATTTAAATTTGGAAGCCGTTCTTGTATTATTATTATGGCCCACTGTGGCCCTTTACATATACTGTCAACATAGCACCCAGAGATAGATAAAATGCCAATGTTGAATTCAGCGTAATCTTCTTATGATCCCGGGGATGTTCCTTGTGACTACAGCGAGTTAAAGAACGTTTTTGCACGATAGTGCGTTCTGTCATACTTACAGGAATGGCGGCCGTGATTGAAAGTTCAATTTCCTAAATTTCGGGGTTGCCAACCTATAAATAACTAAATAGCTAATCTGTAATACTACAAAATAGGACGGGAAGTGAAACCACTGTCCTTTATGTATACTATGTACAATGTATATACAATAATATATCCAAAAGGTAGTGTTAATTTTCAATATACGAAACAAATCACTGCATTTTAATTCAACTGAACTTTATTTAAAACAATATTGAAAGTTGACTTAACAAAAAATTAAGTCTTGCAGGTACCTGAATAATTTTTAATCGTTAATTATGTTTTTTTTTTCATAACTTGATTTCGTTTTCTCTGGCTCTAAAGAAGTACACCCAACTTCCCACGTTTCTTCAGTTTCGTCATTTTGTTTACAATCATTCGTACTTGCCGCCATTGTATGCCTGATTAATATCACGGCCTGCTGTAGTCTCAACTGAATTATTTTCGGCATTTAGCGTATATACATTGGCCAGACTGCTAACGTCAGTCAGTTGTTTATAAGAAACGCAAATATTTCCAACAAAGATATTATTGTTTTATTATTGTTTATTATTTTGAAAACACCATCATGCAAACAGTAATGTACAACACACGTTTGTGAAGTGTTTTACAAAATTCTTAAAATTGTTTATATTTATACCTATACTTCATCTAAAACAAAAATATTAGCTCTGAATGAAAAATGTGCAATAAGAACAAAAATAGCGATAAACAATGTAATTATAGACCAAGTTCAGAATTTTAATTATTTGGGATGTTATTTAGGTAATGACAGAAATTTAGATAAACACACTAAAATACGATTCAATTATCTATGTGGCACAATTAAACGTACTTTATTGAATAAAACTAGAAAAGAAACTATTTTAAAATTTTACAAAGTATTGGCAGTTCCGTCTAATATCTAATGATGTGAAACCTGGACATTAACAAAGGCAGATAGTAAACAAATAGAGGTTGCAGAAATGAAGATGTTCGGAGCAATAGCAGGATACCAAAGGATCGATAAAAAGAAAAAACGAAGATATAAGAACAGAACTTAATATATTTAATCTCTGTGAAAGAATAAAATACTATCAAAATGCTTACCTTCAGCACGTATTACGAATGAATGAACAGCGCATACCAAGAAGAATGTATAATTATAAACCAAAAGGGAGAAGATTGTTGGGAAGACCATTGAAGAAATGGAAGGACAAATTCGACCCATAATGAGATCGGAACAGGCCATTGGGCTTAATCCTTGTTTTTGATGATGATTATGATGATTTATACCTACAAACTACTCGTGAAATGTTAAAATTCGGGAGTGTTTCTTGTGATTACAAACAAATAAAGGTTTTGAGATGAATGATCACTTCAAGATCCATCATATCTTAGGGGATCGATAGGAGTAGGAAGAAATGTTTCTTAAAGACTTATATGTATAACAACAAACAACTGATATGAAGTATTTAAAGTAGCGACAATTATGTCGATACATATAGACATAGAAGATTGTTACGTGATATTCTATCGAATTATAAAATAATGTACTATTATCTGCTATAAAACGAACATACAATTAGGATCTTGGAATACAGTTTGCTATTGGCGTCTATTGAACTTTTATGTAGAGAAGTTAGTTACATTTGTCTGACGTGTCTTTTCAAAATGACGCTAGGAAATTCTGCTGATGCTGTTCCGTCGTATCTCCGATTCCATGGCCGTCCACAGTATTTGTATGCAAATCGTGATACAGTGGATCCCCATAGTGTGTAACTGCATAGTTTTACCGAGAAACGACTATCGCCTCTGAATACAAATCATCACCATCATCAACATCTCCTTTATCTCATATTAGGACATCCACAAAGCGTCGCCAACGAATCCAATTCAGAGCTACTTATATATTTCCCTCCAGGTTTTCCCCTCCTTTGCAATTTCTTCAAGGATGGTTCTCTTCCATGTGTGTTTCGGTCTGCTCTTTCCCTCTGTCCTTGGGAGTTCCAATCCAATGCAATTCTTTCAATCAGATCATGGTATTTTCTTTAATGTGTGCCCTATCTGGTTCCATTCTCGTTTTGTTTTATTTCTATTTTAATACCTTTCTGATCTGAAAACAAATGCTTATACATAATTCCAACATCGCCATTCTGGACTCCTTTATCATAAACCGTCATGCCGGTCGCCGTGCAACGGGGCGACTTGATAGGAAAGGTAGTGTGTGTACATACCGTATTTACTCGCATAATTGACCCCCTCGCGTAATAATCCCCTAGGTTTCTCGTAAACATTTTTTTAAATCCATCACTGATAGAATGTGCATTACCTAGGCCAAAAATTTTCAGTTACAACTTTGTACACTCTTTAAAATCCACTTCTGATAGAATGTACATTACATAGGCCAGAAATTTTCACTTACAACTTTGGACATTCTTGAGAAGATTTCAAAAAAAAAAAAAAAAAAAAAATTCTAGGAAAACCCAAGGTCGAATCCATCCCCTTCTACAAAGACGTAATGTTACCTGCAGTCTCTGTCACCCTCGCACCTGTTGCCACTCTGAATGGAGTTAGGTATCATTGTGCATTGGTAAGTGTTATTCCGTTACAGCGTCAGTGTTGTTAAACTAAACTATGGGAAGAAAGTATAACAGCCAAACTACAAATTTTAGTTACAAGTGGTAAATTTTCGCCAAGGAAAACGAGAGTGAAACACACCTTCATTTTATTTACTTTACCGTTATCTTTTGAATGGTTTGAGTGTCTGAAAATAGAGAAAAATTAATTACTTCTTCTTGTAAGCCCATGTCTCCCTTAACAGATATTAAGGCGCTCTCCCCCTGCAAGGAAGAATTTGAACCATAATAATTTAGTTACACTTGTTTTCGTATAGATGTCATTTGAGGTGTCCGTGGTCAGCGTTCCGCCTCATACTGACAAATAGGAAAACCAAGGTAGTGCTAGTACGGGAAAATTCGGTAAAATTTACTTAGAGGCCTTTTCATTCAGGCTTAAGGATCTTTTATGAGCCTGAAAATCTTCAGACTCGGGACCCACGGCTTAAAGTCCCTCCCGGAGGACTTGCTCCTTGGATTATTCCATCCTAAAAAAATCATCGACCCCGGCCGGGTTTGAACCTGCGACCCTCGGGACCAGAGGTAAGGAGCATAATTACTAGTCCACCGCGGCCGGTAATTATTACTTATTGTTTTACTTCCTCAAAATGTATTTGAGAGTAAAGTACAATGACCTTGATGTATAGTTGATAATGTTCTACATAGATTAAGGATATTGATATTTTCATAGTCATCACATAATTTCCCCCTAGAATTTTTACTCCTAAATCTTGAAAATGGGGAAATTATTGAATAAATACGATATATATTATAGGGGGCACGCCGTAGTGGTTAAGGCACTACGCTACAAGCCGGAAGGTCGAGGGTTCGAGTCCTGGTGGGATCAGGATTTTTAAACTGACCCAAATCCTCTTGCGGCACTACCGTCCTCGGGTGGGTTGACTCAGCCTCTAACGAGAATGAGTACAAGACGCTTGTTCTGGGGGGTAAAGGCGGCCGTCACGCAGGGCTGACAAACCGGCTGATATCAAGTGCCGATTGTCTAGAAAAAATGGGAGCCTTAACCTCCTACTACCCCAAGGGGTTCCTGAGGCCTGTAGTTGGATCACTTTACTTTATATATAATCATCATCATTCAGTATCATGGCAGCTGCCGCCGTCTTCCGACGCCATTCCTCTCTGTCCATCCACTGATCTTCCTCCAATCCTCTGATATTCATAGCCGCTTGTACCCCTTCTATCCAAGTTTTCTTCGGTCTTCCTCTCTTCCTCCTTTCCATTGGGATCCATTCCATAACAGTTTAGGGAATCTTTGCTCTGGCATTCTTTTAACATGGCCACACACACACACACACACACACACACATATATATATATATATATATATAACCTAAAAAGACGAATAGAGCCTGTAAATTATTTGTAATTACAATTACATGAAATAATAAATATAATATATTTGTTTTCGAATCATTAATATTTAAATTTTGCAAAACTTTTTTTTACTTTTTCCTAATATATTGCGGAAAGAATAAAGTGGTCCAATATATGCCTTAAGAGACCCTTGGTTTAGTAAGAGGCTAAGATGCTTATTTATCTACAAACTGCTTGAGATGACGGGGGGCCTATACCCCCAGAACAAGCGACTTTAATTAATTTCTGTTATAGGCTGTGTCGAACCTAGGTCATAATGATGTAGATGCTCTAGGCCCGTTTAAAAATCCTAATACTGCCGTGATATATATATATATATATACACACATACATACATACATACATACATACATACACACACATACACACACACACACACACTAGCTAATATCCGGCGTGCGCTGCTACTCATAAATACGAGTAAATGCTAATATGTTTTTACCACCAGCCGTGCACTGTTATACCGATCTTCTTGGCATCAATGAAAGACAAAAATGGTTATTGTGAGTTATACGTAGAAGATAAACAAATGCTGTCGCGGACTTTTTTGTAGAGTTTTTTGAGATGTTCAATTCTGTGTACATTAATTTGGTGTATTTGTTATGGTTTGGGCAGCGTAAGCCATTTAAGCGTCAAAATAGGGACTTTATTTCACGTTTTTTCACTACAAAAGGTGATTTTTAAGGGTGACAAATAGAGGGATTCGCTCTGTCTTTATGCTGATAGGTTTTATATTGATAATAGTGGAAATAAAATTTACGGCCCCTAAAATAGAGGAAACACCTGCGAGGTGAAGAGAGAAGATTGCCAAATCTACTGATACCCCAGCGTGTGCTGGGGTTGAGTATTACAACTTTCTTATAGCCTATGTTCATCCCCGGAATCTCCTGAACATTTTTCAAAAATCCCGTTCTCAATAGGATGAACGGTATGACCGCGCACGCTTGTCCAGGAATCGACTTATCCCGATCTTCTTGGCATCAATGAAAGACAAAAATGGTTATTGTGAGTTACCCGTGGAAGATAAACGTATGCTGTCGCTGACTTTTTTATAGAGTTTTTTGAGATATTCGATTCTGTGTACATTAATTTGGTGTATTTGTTATGGTTTAGGCAGCGTAAACCATTTAAGGTCAAAATAGGGACTTTATTTCACGTTTTTCTGTACAAAGAGTGATTTTTAGGGGTGAATGGGTTGAGCATCACAACTCTCTTATAGCCTATGTTCATCCCGGGAATCTCCTGAACATTTTGCAAAAAAAAAACATCAAAATCGGATCAACTGTATGGCCGCGCATAAAGTACGAACAAACAAACTTACAAACAAACAAACATTAATTTTTATATATAAGATATATATACACACACACAGTAAAAGCTCCTTATTCGCGGGTTAAAAAAATTGCAACACAGTTCCTGTATTTACGGCTAAAAATGTATTTATTCGCGGATCCAGTCGGTATATTAGAAGGATTAGTATAGTTTATTAACGCATCGGCAACTTCTTTTACTGCAGGTATGTGGCAAGATGACATTTACAAAGAGTGATTCAAATCAAATGGATAAATTAATATCAAAGTAAAACAAACCTTATTGTCACTGAACCTAAAGTTCGTTGTTAAAAGCCACCGCCATCGTATTTCACGTGCCGCTATGTCCGTTGATAAATGCCACCCTCGCCACGATCGATGTTTTGTTGTTTCAACTTGTCATTCGTTACAATAATTTTGATTGAATAACGCATGTCTCTTCTGCTTTGTTGCCAATTTATGTGTTGTGTAAAAGGAAAAAAGAAAAAATATATAAATATACATAGTTCCGAAGCGGAAAAAATAGTGTTGTCGCTTAAAGTAAAAATATAAATGCTTGACCGTTTACGCGTTGGCGAGTCGTTTTGCATCTATATCACGCTGTTTCAATGTTAATGAATCAACTGTTCGATTCATCAAGAAATTAGAAGACAAAATAAGGAATTCTATCGTTGAATTCACAGCTGAATATGAAACTGAATTAAAATACATTTTAAAAGCGGCAAAACAGGGAAAAAAAATATTTAAGCCCTTGCTTGATCCTGACAGTAATAATTAATAGTAATTGTTCAAAATCTCTCATTAATTGGTTTTAGTTTGATAATTTGTATTTCATTTCGGAACCTTGGAACGTATCCTCTACATACTCATACAAATTACCATTCCATATTCATGGTTTCTGTATTCGCTGCATATTTGCGGAACATATCCGCTGCGATTAAGGATATTTTACTATATATATGGTATGATAAGAAAAATAAATGCCTGGACGGGATTCGAACCCGTATCTCTGAGTCTGTACCTCAGCGTGATATCCATTACACTACCAGGCGAATCCAATTCAAACACTTATTTTTCTTATATATGTATTATACTCTCCATTATTACTAGATGTCGCGAGAACACTGTCTTCACTGCCATCTAGTAGCTGACTATATCAAGTAAGCAAATTAAAGAGAATATTTATTTTACTTTATAGCAGTGACGCTTTATAGATGTTATAACATATATATATTACAGTTTTCCCGTCCTAGTACTACCTTGGTTTCCTAGATGTCAGTATGAGGCGGAACGCTGACCACGGACCAGTCAATAATGACATCTATATCGAAAACAAGTGTAACTAAATTAGTATGGTTTAAATTCTTCCCTGTAGGGGGAGAGAGCCTAAATCTCTGTAAAGGGAAAACATGGGCTTACAATACAATACAATATATTACAGTGCATCCAACTGATTTCTTTTTAGGTTAAAACTCCTCTATTTATTTTAATTGTTGCATTTCATTTTATTGATCACTTTAACTATACTGTAATTGTAGAAAGGAAAGGTAAACATTAAATACATAATATAAAATGTAACTTAAGTGATGCCTTTTTATTTCATAAGGTTACGTGTAGAATATATTTCATTTCATTATCGTGTTGTCGCTATCTTAATATCATTGTTTCTTTTTGTTTTCCTTTACAGCTCTGAATTCTCCTTCAGTGTTGACACACATTACCATATTTTCACCAATATATCCCTCAGAATGTATTATCCAATATGCTTCCATTCCTGGCATACTAGCTAAAGAATCCATATCCACTACATATTCTTCGAAGTGATACGTTCCCTGAAACAAAAATATAAATGTTATTTAATCAATTGATTTGGTGATTACTTGATAAAAATCAATTATGTTCAGTGATTAAATTAAATAAATATCCTCAATTCGCGTCCAACTGAGGATCGGGTCGAGGGATGAGATGAGATGAACCCCCCTATATAGAGATCTGTGAATGACAAGGGTGCCGGCCGACCAAGTCTGATGCACCATCACGGGGGCAGATGAACGAAATGAAACGAAATAGATGAGATTAGCATGGAAAAATGGTGGAATTAAATTGTGGCAGGGGAAAACGGGAGAAAAACCTGCCCAAGCTCCGTTTCATCCACCACGAAATCCACATGGAGTGACGGAGACTCGATCTCGGGACCCCAGCGGTGAGAGGCGAGAGTCTAACCGCTTGCGCCACTAAGCCGCCTTGATTAAATAAAATAAAACTCTTAAATGTTTATACGATTTTCACATTTATCTTAATACAAATTCGTCACCGCTGTTTCAGTTCTTTTTACCTTCTTCAGACGAATACTACGAATACAAATGTACTTTGTTATATATATATATACAGGGCAAGTCAAAATGTTGTGCAGGTTTTCAGAAATTTATTATGTGAAATGTAATGAACATATAATATCGTGAGACATATTGTATGAAAGGTAAACTCTCAAAGTTTAGTTGTCCACTTCTAAAGTTCCGCGTTCACCCGCAAGATGTCAACAGCAGAGCAGTAAAGGAAAATGGCGTTGACTGGGGATCAGAAGTCTTTCTGTGTGCTTGATTACCATGTAAACAACTCTGTGACTAGTGTTCAACGACATTTCCGTACCAGATACGATAAAGACCCGCCGGATGGGAGATCCATTCGTAAGTGGTACACACAATTTAGGGATTCAGGCTGTATCTGTAAACGAAAATCGACTGGCCGTCCGTCGACGAGTGAAGAGACAGTCGAACGCGTTCGCACATGCTTCGTGCGGAGTCCACAGAAATCCACCTACCGGGGAGCGACAGAACTTCAACTACCACAAAAAACTGTATGGCGGATTCTCCGGAAACGTTTACAGATGAAACCCTACCACTTGCAACTGGTTCAAGCCTTAAAACCCGCTGATTATGCTTTGCGAGCGTCCTTCTGTGTTGATTTTCTCGCATTAATGGAAGAGAATGAGTTCCATGAGAGGGTAGTTTACAGTGATGAAGCGACTTTCCACCTTTCAGGAAAAGTGAATAGACACAATGTAAGGATTTGGGGAACTGGTAACCCCCATGCAACTCTGGAACATCAACGCGATTCTCCGAAAGTGAATGTCTTTTGTGTCATTTCCCATGCAAAGGTTTAATGGGCCCTTTTTCTTTCATGAACGTACTGTGAACGGACATGTTTTCCTTGATATGCTACAACAATGGCTCCTTCCGCAGCTTGAAGCGGATAGTCCAGATTTCATTCTGCAGTTGGATGGTGCCCCTCCACATTACCATGGCAGTGTTCGAGACCATTTGAATACGGCTTTACCACAACGCTGGATAGGCCGTGCATCTCAGGGTGATCAACAACTCATTCATTGGCCACCTCGTTCACCAGATCTAACCCCGTGTGATTTCTTCATGTGGGGTCTTGTAAAGGATCATGTTTACGTACCACCACTTCCAACAACACTGCATGAACTGCGTGCCCGCATCACAGCAGCCATTGCTGATATCGACCGCGGACTGCTACAGAAAGTTTGGCAGGAGATTGAATATCGGCTTGACATCTGTCGTGTAACAAAAGGCGCTCACATAGAACATCTGTGAATATTTAAAAAAAAACTTTGAGAGTTTACCTTTCATACAATATGTCTCACAATATTATATGTTCATTACATTTCACATAATAAATTTCTGAAAACCTGCACAACATTTTGACTTGCCCTGTATATATATATATATATATATATATATATATATATATATATATATATGCTGTAGCGTAGTGGTTAAGGCAGTACGTTACAAACCAGAAGGTCAAGGGTTAGTGTCCCGATGGGGTTAGGATTTTTAACCTGACCCAAACATTCTGGTGGCACCATGGCCCTGGGATCGACTCAGCCTCTAACGTAAAGGAGTGCCATACGCTCGTTCTGGGGGTAAAGGCGGCCGTCACGCAGAGTTGACAACCCGGCTGACATCAAGTGCGATTGTCTACAAAAAGTGAGAACCTTAACCTCCTACTACTAAAGGGTCTCCTTATGGCCTGTAGTGGGATCACTTTTACTTTCTACACTCAAGTACGTAACATTAAGGAACTACATATAAACAAAAACAATGTTTAACAGTGTAACAAACACTGTTTTTGTTTACATTTAATTGCTTACTTACATTTGTTACGTACTTGAGAGTGTATATATATATATATATATATATATATATATAATAAAATTAATTTGTATTTGTAGTATTTGCCCAATCCGTTGCTGGCCCAGAGGGGTATAATTGTGGGTTCCCACTAATGTAGCATTACATTAAGGGGATGTGGTTATACCGCCAGTACTCGGTCCTCAGAACCTCATTTGTAATAGCAGGTTGCACCACGAGCAGGTTGAGGATGAGATTTGGTTAGGAGAGGTGGTGAAATGCAACCTTGAAACATGGACAATACGAAGAAGAGATGAAAGCCGAATAACAGCAGATGAGATGCAATTTATGCGCCGTAAAGCAGGCTATACAAAGTGGGACCATAAAAGAAATGAGGAAATTATGGAAGAGTTGGATGTAGAACCCATTCTTCACTACATACAAAACTACCAGAACAACTGGGAAGCCCATCTTCAACGAATGCCATCTCATAGAATTCCAAAAGCCATACTTCGTTACTGCCCCCAAGGCAAAAGATCGCTGGGACGTCGAAAAAAGCGCTGGATGGAAAACTCCTCTTTGAGACCGTAACAGGCCACATGACCTAATACTTGTATGGATGATGATGATGATGATGACGAGTATTCGTCTGAAGAAGGTACAGAGTACTCAGACAGCTGTAACGAATTTGTATTAAAATAAATATCAAAATCGTATACAACTTTAACAGTTTTATTTAATTTTCTCACTAAAAATATTATTTGTTTAACGAATTTACCGAAATATGGTATGGCAAAATAAAAAAGTATACTTGACAATATGGAAAGAAAACAAAAACATGTAATATAGAGACAATACATTTTTTTTAATTTTTACAATAGGCATATAAAAAGATGGAAGTAGAATTATGGTTAATTCTGAATAAAGGAGAAAATCAAGAACCAGGATTTTTATTATTTCTTATGATGGAGATAGAGCTATTCAATGTGGTTGTTATAATGTGTGCTATGAGACCGTTATCAGTTCCTTGTTGCTCCAGTTTTTTTTTTTTCTAAACTTTATCAACCTCTGATGCGACGTTTTTAATTCCTTCATTAACTCGTGTCAAATTTTATCCCTAGAGTTTCATTCTTTAAATTATTTCCCACCATTTACAATGATTTTTACATTTTTCTAATGATTATTTCAATCTATTTTCTATGATATTTAATTGCATGCGTAGCATGAAGATGTCGCAGCCATATTGATTTTAACGAATATTCTATGCAAGAAAAAATATGTGTACCAGCGCAGCCATAGAATACTAATTAACTTCATACACATATACTTCAGAATTTCAGAACTTTCTATTTATTTTTTGGCGTTGCATTCTTTCACATGTTAAACTACTTAAATTGCATTAGGTTATTTTTTAGGTTGATCTTTCAGGAGTTAGAGTACTTAAATTTCATTAGGCTAACTTTTAGGTTCGTTAAATGCCGTGTATATGTTGGCTGCATTCCGTGATTCCACAGTGTAAACTGCTTCTCGTTTGTTGGCGCATGCGCATGGTGTATGATTGGAAAGATTTTTAACGTCTAGGTTGTAGGGTGCGTATATAGCCGTTTTCTCTGAATTAACCGCATCAGGTGTTTAAGGCTGGATTCAAAACGTATCAATAAATGCACACAATAAATACACACCTGGAGGTTTGAAATTCTAAACTCAGATTTTATACACTTTTTTTTCTCTCTTAGGATTATATTAAATAATATAATGTGCTATTGTATCCATTATTATACTCACAGGTGTTATTGGGCAAGTTGGTACGAAATCCTCCAATTTCTCTACAAATGGAGACCAGTCCTTCCCCTTTTCCTGTAACTTATGACAGATATCATTGACTATTTTCGGCGGCATATTTTCACAGAGTCCTCTTTCGGCCTTGCTTGGACATCTTCTAATGGTGACTTTCATCTGAAACATTATTATATATTATTCAGATTGGAAAATAATTCTATAGACAAACATTTTGAGATTCTTTACTGATATTTGCGGTGTGTTTTGATGTATGGATTCGACATATTATTATGCCTGCAGATTCATATGTTCTTTGCTATCAGTCTCTTCGGTCGGAATGATTTTTTTCTAATTAAATATACTACAAACAGATTTTCTCTTCATTAAATCCTAATATAATTGGTTTAATATGTACACAAATATAAATAATAAAACAATTATAATTTATATTATAATAATTCCCACAAAGAAATTAAATATAGGCTCAATTCTGGAAATGCATGCTATTATGCATTACAGAGACTCTTGTCGTCCCAACTCCTTTCAATAAAACGTTTCTAGTTCAATTGATCGTCATAAACCGGAATCACATGAAAATGTAATTGCTTTCGATATTTTTAGTGTCTAGGCACGAATATAATTATATATTTTTTTAAATTATTATTATCTAACATTATTATAATATTTTTGAATATTTTAATATAGATAAATAGTTACAGTTAATCTATCCTTCTCATATTTTTTGGATAAATTACAATGTGGTAAGTTTACAAAATTGTCATTCATATTTTATAGAATAAGATAAAAATGTAAATATCTTTAAATTCGATACTATTGTAGTATGAGCTAAAAGTAATACTCTTCTAAAAAAAATCCTCCTGGCCGAATTTGTACCAGCGACCTATGGATTACTGAAATTATATACCACTACAGTCCACCGCTCTACCAACTGAGCTGCGAGAGGATATACTATTAATGTGTTACAACGATGGACTAAATAGTCGATAAGTCCGCAACTATTTTATATTAGCCTATTTATGAAATTATTGTATTGTCGTTGGTCCTTTACAAGTATACAAAGTTTCAAGCGATCCAATGTTTTTAAGTGGGTGAAAATCGTGTTCAAAGATTCCGATACATAGATAGATACAGGTCAAGCTAGTATAAAGCGTGTAAAAAAACACAAATTTCAGTGAGATCTCAGTCGCCATCGATTATGGAAAAAAAGTTGTAAAATACTTTGGAGGCCTTTCGCAAGAACATATGTTCTATCTTCTGCTTGTAAAACGGTACTAATTGTTGCTGGTTAAATTTGTACGTAGAGAGTTCAGGTCACTGGATGTGTTCTCATTGTTTTCTTTTAATATTTAATTTTCTTTGAGGATATCAATCAATTCTCGAGTTCATATTCTCTTTGTATATGATCGATAACACATTCTTGATTGTATTGGATTGGTGACCTGTTTATATTACATGTTTGTCAAAGCTTGATATACCCTCCTTAAAATGTTTGTTAAATCTTGTATTAAAATTTCTTGTTGTTTTGCTAATATAAAATTTTTCACAACTGCTACATTTTTGTTTGTACTTACCTTTGTTATATATATATATATATATATATATATATATATAAATTGAATTGGATTCGCCTGGTTGTGTAATAGATAACACGCTGGGATATCGACCCAGAGTTCCGGGTTCAAATCACGTTCAGGCATTTATTTTTCTTATGTCATATATATATATATATATATATATGTGTGTGTGTGTGTATGTGTGTGTGTGTGTCTGTGTGTGTGTGCGTGTGTTTCTTCAATTTTGTTTGAAATTATGTTATTCAGGTTATAGTGTTTTTTTTTGCCAAATTGTTTCAAATACCTGTATACATTAAGGATAGCGATTTATTATTATTTGCATCAATTTTCCTCTTTATAGTTATATGTGTTATTTCTTCCTTTCTCTTTTTTGCTTTTTGTTTAGTTTATTATTATTAATCATTTATTCGAGATATCCATTTTTTAAAGCTAAAAATTGTATGTATTTTAGTTAATTTTTTGTGGTGTTCTTTAGTTTAGCGGTAGTTTGATAATTATATTTTTGAATAGATAAACACTTCGAAAAATTAAAAGATCACTTCAACGTAAAACTAAGAGTAAGATAGGCCTATATCGACGAACTCTTAATAATTTATAACTAAATCCAATATAAAAATATATCTTATTAAAACTGAACAAAAGCCATTAAAATAGAATTTACAGAAGAAATCGAAATTAATAATCAATACATTTTCTAGATTTAACAATCCATCCATAGTAATTCTGCCCAAGGGCAGGTCCATCACTGCAATCATAGCATTTTCATGCTATGCTTGCAACTTCACTAGGGAACTGTAGGTGTGGTAGCTTCCCATTGATTACCACACCGGTGAAGGATGATGATGATGATGGTAATGATAAGATTGATGATGATGACCATATGATTTCGGGGACCGTTTGGGCCTTAAGTTTTCCTGACATTTGTCTTACTGGTGAGGAAAAACCACGATAAAAACCTCACCCAGGAAGACTGCCCCGACCGGGGATCGAACCCGGGCCCGCTGCGTGACAAGGCAGCACGCTACCTCGAGACCACAGCGGTGGACGATTTAACAATAAGGAAGAAATTTAAGAGCATTAGTTTAGACACAGAGAAAACCCAGTAGTATCACAGTTGCCATCCACAAAAAATTCGATGAAATGTTAAGCATATTGCTTTACAACCAAGGAAAATTAAGAAAACCCTGTTCGGAACAGTAATAGGAGCTTTGGTCATCTTCTAATGCACCGTATTACTGATTCATTGCGAGACCAGCAAATAGATTTTGCCTTCACTAAAGACTTCGGCAGACGAGTTCTGAATGAAATAAGAGCATTAATATCTTCACTTGTAATTGTGGAGAGCATTTTTCTGTCCTATGTTCAATCATATAAGTTGAATCATCCACAAGTGCGCAGTTTCTGAGAAAATAATACTGCCAAATTAATAATGAATTTCAGGAATTGAGACAAAGTTACGCTGGCAGATGCTACGACCAAGCTCTAAATAAATATGGAAGAAAGTTGGATAGAGAACTTACGGGTTTCAGTAATTGACGCAATAGACTCTTTAGAATTTTTCATAGCAAATGTTATTACTAACATAAGCATTATATTACATCCTCTGATGGTATCTTCACTTCATCATGGTGGTGTGGCTTGCGTGCTTAAATAACCCCGATAGCTGTACCGGCTGTGGCCTTGCTGCCATGAACATGCCTATGTATGCCGGAGACAGGTGACTGGCGACAAGCCAGACCAAAAATATACCTTGGTCCAACGAGTTACAACCTTTTACGGAAAAAGTATATCCGCCAAAACACGTACATGGGTTCCAATGGGGTAAAATTATTATACGGAGATAAAATGGTTTCCTATTCGGATCTCCGGACGGAGATAACTTCAAGGAATCAATTCCTAAAACTAGAAAATGAGGAGCATGGAATGTTAGTACATTAAAGGAAGTTCAGGTAATGTGGACCCTTCGGTTTGAGTGGACCCTGTTAATATCTTCTCTAATTGGTGTTGCCCTCGAACAGAAAATATTTTAACTTCTTCCCCTCATCAACTTTGACGTGTTCAATGCCAGTTTCTTTTATTCTTTGTGCGAATAATGGCTTATTTGTGATATTTATGAAAATTACCGTTTTAAAAGTTTTTCAAGCTAAGAATTAATTCTTAGTTTCTGTATCGAATATTACAAATGTTGAAAAATCTCCTAAATATATTATATTATATAGATGCTATAATATACTGACGGCTTTGGTTTGATGTTATGTGACACGGCTGCTGAATAAAATAAGTAAACATAAGAAAGGAATTCGGTTAATGTGGACCCTCCACGAGTCGGATAAAGTAGACGTGGATCCACTTTACACGAATCGTATATTTTGTCACTGAGGATGCTATCTGTAAAAACAATGCACTTAATTATTGTTATGCAATATCCTAGTAATTTTACTAAACCCAAAGACTATCGCTCTCTGCAGATGAATGACGTATGAATGTTATAATCAACAATAATTTTTCAAAACATTAAATAAATATCTCACTTACTCTTACTCACTGGCACCATCGAACCCGTAGGTTCATGGCCGCACAGACATAAGCTCTCCATACATCCCTATCCTGAGCTAATGATTTCCAATCATTCCCTGTATAATCTACTTCTCTCAAATCATAGTTAATGTTATTCTCCCATCTCATTCTTGGTGTACCAACTGGGCGTTTTCCCTCTGGCTTTCCTACAAGAAGCTTCCATACAAGTCTTTCATTCCCCATACGTGCAACATGTCCTGCCCATCGCAGTCTACGAGACTTAACTGTTCTTATTATATCCGGCTTCCTATAAAGACCATGAAGTTCATTGTTACTAAGTCTTCTCCATTCACCTGTCTGTTCGTCTATCTTTGGTCCAAAAATTTTCCTAAGTACTTTATTCTCAAATACTTGTAATCTCCTTTCCTCTCTTAAAGTAAGAGTCCATGTTTCGCACCCATATAATATAACTGGTAGAATAATAGTTTTATATATTTTCAGTTTAACGTTTTTTTTTAAAGGAGTTGGGATATCAAGAGTCTCTGCAATGCATAATAGCATGCATTTCCAGAATTGAGCCTATGTTTAATTTATTTGTGCATCTCATTCCTATTTGTGATCATTGTTCCTAGGTATTTGAATTCAGCCACTTCCTCAAAATTTCCCTCATTTGTCATCAGCTGTCCATTTCCATTATATAATGAATTTCTACGTGTGACCATATATTTAGTTTTATTGATATTTACTTCCAGTCCTAATTTCTTAGTGTTACTCAATAGTGTGTGCGTATTGTCCTTTAGTATCTCCTCGCTATCGGCCAACAATACTACATCATCAGCTTAAATAAATATCTACACTTTTTAATTAAGATCAGACATAAATACTTTCAGATTAATTTATGCCTGTCTGTAAAAATTAATAGAGTAAATAAACATAAAAATAGTCTAAAAACTAGGATGATTCTGGGGTCCACTTTACCCGAATATGGAGGTTAAAGTGGACATTTCTCATAATGTAAAAAAGTTTATAAATTATGAAGATGTTTCCATATTTGAATAAAATAACAATGTTATTTCATAATTATAACACTAATGATAATCACTGTAATTAAACAAAATTCAAATCCCTTAATTAAAAGAAGAAAAACAACAAATTCAAAATAGAGATCCATATTACCCAAAGTTCCTCTATATAGTAGCGGAGCACGGGAATTAGATAAATTCCCTTGGTTAAATTGTATTTGCAGGAAGCTTTATATGGGGTAGAAAAAGACCAGGAACGGTTTTTTTAATCTTATAGAGGATTCCCTCAACTACCCGAGATGTTAGGTTTGTAAGCGATAGCATATCATATATAATTCTAAAGGTCAAACGATATTTATTTTATAATCGTCAATATGTCAGGTTCCACTGAAGTTAAAGATGACATGATCAAAGGCGAGTTCAATGAAGAATTATAATGCATATTTGACAGGATTTCACGATATTATATGAAAATTTCCATAGGAGATTTTAATCAAATGTGGGACAGGAACACATATTCAGACCCAAAGTAAACAAATTTCAGATTAATCACTTGTACCTTATATAAATCGTATTGATAAGAGCACAACTTTTCAGCATGAGGATATTTGTAAATAGACTTGAATGTCTGAATGTGGTGAAACGTGGAACCAGCTAGATCATGAAATTGTAGATAAATGCTGCTTGACAACGAGTCAGTCAGGGGGATAGACTGCGATTTGGATCCTCATTTGTTTAGGATAAAATCAAAGAACGGTTATCATTTATTTGAGATACAAACGCTGAAGATGATTCTGAAATGTTTAAATTATTTTTTTTAATGAACTTAAACAAGAATACCAGGTCAAAATAGCAAAATAGATTAAAAATACAAGAAATTGCAGATGAAAATGCGGCACTGGAAGAAGAAACTGATATAAATAGAGAATGGGAGATCATATTAAATTGTCAGCAATTTTTAACAGTGATAATATAAGAAATTATTTGATGAGGATTATATTGAGTTGATAAAGAAAATAAAGGTAGCAAAAAATATTTTTTTACACGAGCCAAATTAAATAAATGTAAAACAACCGGGAGAAGTGTGAGAATATCCAGGCTACAACATATTCGAAATACATATATCAGACAAGAAATTGATGCACAAGAAACTGTTATCGATAGGATAACAAAGAGAGCTCTACAGTGGTATGGACATGTACAACGGAGTCGGAAGACCAGTGGCCTAAACAGGTGTTGGATTGGATGGTACCAGGTAGAAGGAAGAGGGAGATAAGTAGAAGAGCATGTTATGAGGGAATATATGATGCCGTGATGAAGAGGGGTATGGAAGATGGACAATGGGAAGATAGGAATCTCTGGAAAGTAGGAATCAAAGGCAAACTGCTGTAAAGTGGAAAGCCTGTATTAAGTAAGTAAAACAAATGGGTAACATCATACGGGAAACCAGTTGGTTTTTAAATATTACAAAGAGGAAATATTTGAGATAGAAGATTAATGATCTCGAAATGAATGCATTAAAATTAGTAACATACGACAACTATATCAGATAATTAGGATAAAAATGATAGGATTCCAGGCTGGAACAAATGTAATAAGAAATGGAACTGGGTATATGACTGCATATTCCAGGAATATACTAAATAGATGGAATAAATCGTTTAATCAGTTATTAAATGTACATACGGATCAGAATAACAAGGAGGATAATATACAGGCAGCATAAATATTAGTCACAGAGCCAAGCACATTTGGGGCTGATGAAATGGCGATTGAAAATTAAGGATGCATAAAGAATGAAGTTCAAATGGATCCCAGCAGAACAGGTAAAATCAGGAGGAGAAAAATTGATGGTTGATTAATAGTTTCATTGTGAAGAAAAGAAAACCTTTAACGAAATTAGATTACAATATTAGGTATTGGGTTGTGTGTGTGTGTGTGTGTGTGTGTGTGTGCGCGCGTGCGTGTGTGTGCGCGTGCGTGTGTGTGCGCGTGTGTGTGTGTTTGTGTGGGTGTGTGTGTGTGTGTGTGCGCGCGCGTGCGTGTGTGTGTGTTTGTGTGTGTGTGCGTGTGCGTGCGTGCGTGTGTGTGTGTGCGTGAGAGAGAGAGACAGGTTAAATATTTAGGCCTACGAAAATCAAATTAAAATGTTTTGTTAACTCACTGACTCTTTCAAACCCGTAGGTTCATGGCCGCGCGGATATAAGCTCTCCATACATCCCTATCTTGAGTATGTTTTCCAATCATCCTCTGTATAATCTACTTTCCTCAAATCATGGTAAATGCTTTTCTCCCACCTTATTATTGGTCTATCAACTGGTTTTCCTACAAGAAGCTTCCATGCACCTCTTTAATTCTCGTTCGTTCTTTTGAATAATATTCTATTGCTGGTTTTGGTAGGATTGGTTTCGCGCTCATCAATAGTTTATAAATTGGCGAGTTGCAATATTCATCAATTCGATTTTATGATTTTTTTTTAAATATTTTATAAAATAGGTCTATATTTTATAAAATCCATACTACAACACAATTGTTCACTTAAAAATATGTTTAAAAATTGCGATAGAACCATTAGTACTTAAAGTATTATAAATAACCTCCAACATAAAATTATAAAAATAATGAATACACAAGTCGAGGACTTCCGCTGAAAGATGGATCCAACAATTCTTATAAGCGGTAACATATGTATTGAACTAAACCGTAATAGAAAATGATATATTAATGGAATAGTTTATACGAATTTTAATTTATGTTAGATGATACTCCTGAAGAAATGTCTTGCTTCAACTGTTTTTTTTTCTGAAGTCCTTTCAGGCATTATTTGTGTATACTTTTAGTTTTTGATAATATAAATTTTAACTCACAAAGTAATCATCTGGCAGTTCCTTTTTAAAAACTAGATCTCCATTTAAGGCCACAAGGTTCTTCCCAATTTGATCCAGTGAAAGATTTTCCATGTTGACATCGCCATCGAAGTCTTCACAATTTTGGGTTCCTTCATATAAAAACTCGAGTTTCTCCTGCAATAAAAAAGTAAATATATAGTAAAATAATTACCTATACATTAAATTTTAATTAGTTTATTGTCTAATTTGTGTATAATTCTTGAATAATCCATCAATCGATATTAGAAATGATTAGAACTGTTCTAGGCCAGGTTCCACTCTTTCAACGTCACTTTTTCATAAAAATCGTAGGAATTCATTATGGAAAAAAATCGATGTGGTGCAAGTTATAGCAAACATTTAAAAACATGGAGTTTGCGCTTTTCATCAATGAAAAAGAATTCATTAAAAAAATAGAATGTTATAGAGCTCAATAATCTTCTTGAAGATAGTAACGACAATAGGGTTAGATTAGTCATCTTTGCCAAATCGAAGAATCTCATTTTTAAGGGCACAACATTTCTGCATAAGGATATTCATAAATACACCGGGACGTCTCCAGATGGCGAAACTCGGAACCAGATAGATAATAATAATAATAATAATAATAATAATGCATTATTTATTCTGGCAGTGTTAAGGCCATAAGGCCTTCTCTTCCACTCAACCAGCACAAATACTAATAAATATTTGACAAATATAGATATACACTATACTAATTATAAACAGTTAAAGATACATTAAATGTAGCAATGTAAATTTCATGTACAAACAACATTTTAAAGGATAATAACAATAATAATACTTACGATGATAATAATAATAATAATATAAATATGATAAATAATACGAGAAACTCCAATTAATATATATACCTTACACTGGATAATAATGAAGTCGAGTTTAGAGCAAATATAAATTTAGATTTCTTTTAAAAGATGCCAATATCCGGCAGCCCATATTTCTGGTGGTAGGGAATTCCGGTTGCGAGAAATGAAGATGGTATATGACATGGAGTGATGTGATGTCCTATGTTGCGGTATATTAAGCAAGAGACTATGTTGTAATCTTGTGTTTAAGATAGGGTTTCAGGATAGATACTGGAAACGGGATAATAAATAATTGGAAATCGAGGTATGTAGGATCTAAAATAAGAGAATTAGGCAGTGCAATTTTCTTCTCTCTTTTAGATGTAGCCATGACAATTCGTGGAATAGTGGAGAAATGTGATCGTATTTTCGAACATTAAATATGAATCTGATACACATATTATGGACACGCTGCAGTTTGTCCGACAATCCGTCACTTATGTCAGTTAGTAGAACGTCACAGTAGTCAAAATGCGGCAACACTAAAGTTTGGATTACAATTCTTTCAAGAGCTGTAGGAAAAAATGTTTAAGACGCTTTAGGGAATGCATTATGGAGAAGATCCTGTATTAGTGATCATGTTTTAGTGGACAAACGCTGGCACAGTAGCATCATCGATGTTAGATCAGTTAGAGGGACAGACTGCAATTCGGATCATCATCTGGTCAGAGTGAAAATCAGACAACGGCTATCGCTAGTGAGAGGAACAAACGCTAAAGATGATTCTGTAAAATTTGAATTAAAATACTTGAAAAATGATGAAGTGCGGCAACAATATAAAAATTGCTAATAGATTTGAAGCACTGGAATCTTCAGATGACAATGTGGCAAACGAAGAAGAAACTGATATAAATAGAGAATGGGAGGCTATAAGAGATCTTATTAAATTGTCAGCATCAGAAAGCATTGGTTATTTGAAAAAGATACAAAACAAGAAATGGTTTGATGAGGAATGTGCCGACATTGTATAGAAAAGAAAGCTAGCAAAAATGAAATGGTTACACGAGCCAAATGAGGTAAATTTAGAGCAATTGGGTAGTATTAGACGGGAAACCACCAAGTTACTAAATAGTAAAAAGGGGGAATATTTGAGAGAGAAGATTAATGATCTTGAAATGAACGCAATAGGAACATTAGAGAATTATATCAGGGAATTAGTAGAGAAGAAAGGATTTCAGACTAGAACAAACATAATTCGGAATGAAAATGGGGATATGATTGCAGATTCCAGGAGTATATTAAATAGATGGAAAAGTTACTTTAATCAGCTATTAAATGTACATAGAGAACAGGACATTGAGGAGGATAATTTACAGACAGCAGAAATGTTAGTCGCAGAACCAAGTGCATTAGAGGTTGAAATGGCGATTGAAAAATTGAAGATGTATAAAGCATTAGGTTCACATGAGATCCCAGCAGAACTGATAAAATCAGGGGGAGAAAAATTGATGGACAAGATACGCTGGTTGCTTAGTATGTATTTGGGAAAAAGAAGCTCTTCCAGATGAATGGAAAGAATCAATTATCGTACCAATTTATAAGAAAGGATATAAAACTGATTGCAACAACCACAGGGGCATCTCATTACTTTCAACTTCGTACAAAATTCTAACAAATATATTAGTAAGCAGACTTACTCCCTTTATTGATGACATTCTTGGAGATCATCAATGTGGATTTAGAAGAAACATGTCTACAACAGATCAGATTTTTAGCTTAAGACAGATTTTAGAAAAGAAATGGGAGTATAATGGTACTGTACATCAACTATATGTAGACTTCAAAAAAAGGATATGATTCAATTATGAGGGAGAAGCTATATAGTATCCTGTTGGAGTTCAGAATTCCTAAAAACTTAGTTAGACTTACACAAATGTGTCTAAATGGCACAAAGAGTAGGGTGCGCGTAGGCAAACAGTTTTCGGACACTTTTGAAATCCAGAATAGGTTGAAGCAAGGAGATGCTCTATCTCCTCTACTATTTAATTTTGTACTAGATCATGCCATTAAATTTTTAGAGAATGAGGAAGGCTTACAACTCAATGATATTGATAAGCTGTTAGCTTATGCTGCTGACGTAGTACTATTGGCCGATAGCGAGAAGATACTAACGGACAACACGCACACACTATTGAGTAACACTAAGAAATTAGGACTGGAAGTAAATATCAATCAAACTAAATATATGGTCACACGTAGAAATTCATTATATAATGGAAATGGACAGCTAATGACAAATGAGGGAAATTTTGAGGAAGTGGCTGAATTCAAATACCTAGGAACAATAATCACAAATAGGAATGAGATGCACAAAGAAATTAAACATAGGCTCAATTCTGGAAATGCATGCATCTCCTTTCAAAAAACGTTAAGCTGAAAATATATAAAACTATTATTCTACCAGTTATAGTATATGGGTGCGAAACATGGACTCTTACTTTAAGGGAGGAAAGGAGATTATGAGTTGAGAATAAATTTCTTAGGAAAATTTTTGGACCAAAGAGAGATGAACAGACAGGTGAATGGAGAAGACTACATAACAATGAACTATATAGTCTTTATAGGAAGCCAGATATAATAAGAACAGTTAAGTCTCGTAGACTGCGATGGGCAGGACATGTTGCGCGTATGGGGAATGAAAGACGTGCATGGAAACTTCTTGTAGGAAAACAAGAAGGAAAACGCCCAGTTGGTAGACCAAGAATAAGGTGGGAGAATAACATTAACTATGATTTGAGGGAAGTAGATTATACAGGGAATGATTGGAAAGTATTAGCTCAGGATAGGGATGTATGGAGAGCTTATGTCCGCTCGGCCATGAACCTACGGGTTCGATAGTGCCTGTGAGTGAGTAAGTATAGAGCTCAATAAGATCAATGAACCCTGAACAGATAAAATCGGTTTACAATTGTTTGCCAAAAAATTAGAAACGACGAAAAAGTGTATTTTCTTCGTCATTGTATTATTAGGCCCGTAATCGTTGTAGATACTTTTTTGTGGGTCTTAAACTGTAGTCTTTTATTGCACGTATCTATCGTGACAATTTTGTGCAAAATTTCGATGTGACGCGCTACCAGAGAGAAAAGGCCGGCTTGGTGTAGGGGAAACCTGATGCTCAGGCTGTTCGAGCGCTGAAAAACGATCTCGCGCCTTTCCTCGCCCCTCGGCGACATGTCAGACTGATTTGTTTAGAAGTTATTTAGGTGTTTAATTGTCCTTCACGTACTTTTGATCATGTGGGGTTTATAGAGCTATCTTTTAATAAAATGTTATAACGAGACAAAAAAAAAGCCAGGACAACATCACGATAATTAGCGGAAAATTAAATTGTGCATTGCCTGACAGGAGAAATTATTAAAAAGAAAAGAGATATAATTAATGTAATAATACTAAATTTAATGATAAAAGTAGGCGAAAGCGACATTAAATTATAAGGAACAGAGAAATGGTTTGGCTTATTTCGTGAGACAGGGAAGTTTTAAAAACAGACCCTTGAAAGGCAAGTTATGTAGAGATAACGATCAACTCTATGAAACATACCAATGTAAATGGGGGATTGAGCAAGAAAATAGGTTATCGTATTTTATGAAGACAAGGAAATCTTAAAAGCAAACATACCGATGTTAGTGGAATAACTTATTTTATGAAACAAGGGAGTTTTAAAAACCAATGTTAATAGAGGGTTCGAGGGATGTTGCGAAACTCAGACGAAATAAATTCTAATCTGGGGAAATATTTTGGATAAAAAACTTAGAAAAATCATATATAAACTGCACAATTCAAAGAGCACGATTCAGCTCGTCGGCAGCGATCGGACAGTTAGGTCCCGGGCTGCGTCCCGGCGACCCGCCAGCGCCCTACAGGGCCAATTACGTAAGTAGAGTTTTCAATTCTCTCTGGAATGTTCAAATTAAAATTATAACAAAACTTAAGCCCTAAAGGTGAATACGTTAAAGGATGACAGTCCTTAGTCTACGGATAAAATCTGAGCATTTCTTTCTTGAGCCAATTTAATATTAAATGGTTGCTTCCAAATTCCCTAGTATTATTGTCAAGTTCTATGTTACGCGTTTTTCATATGTACTGATAATATGTTAAATTAGTGTTTAACCTGTTCTCATATAATTTTGCATTTGGTGTTGCTAGATTTTATTCATAGTTATATTAAAGTGGTTTGTAAACAGTGTCATTGGCTTTCTTTTATGTTAAAGAATAAATGTCCTGAATTCTTACTAGAAGTCCTGACTTGACTTCACGAATTCCTATATATATATATTTGTACTCCTCGGCCCGCTACCTATCCAAAATATATTATTATGGTACCAGAATATTAAGAACGCCCTTCGGAGAGCCTTTGAAACATAAAAAAATTAAAGTGAATATTTTCTGTCGGAGTATTATTGACCGTATTGATGGCATATTGTTTGAGACATCTGTTGTTACATTTAGCGAATTGTGCATAAAGTTATAGATATTTTTCACAGATTTTTTTTATGATAGGCAATTTAAGCCCCGGAAAAAAGTTAAGTTCAGTGTTTACAGGCCTTGTAATACATTGGTGAAAAATTACATTTTTCGTCGTTTATTTATTTATTGGCAAAAACTTACCTGTTCAGGGCTCTTTTTGAAAAGTTGTTACCTGTTCAGGGCTCTTTTTTAAAAGGTTATTACCTGATCAGGACTCTTTTTTAAAAAGTTGTTACCTGTTCAGGACTCATTTTTTTAATTTGTTACCTGATCAGGGCTCTTTTTTAAAAAGTTGTTACCTGTTCAGGGCTCTTTTTTAAAAAAGTTGTTACCTGTTCAGGGCTCTTTTTTAAAACGTTGTTACTTGTTCAGGACTCTTTTTTAAAAAGTTGTTACCTGTTCAGGACTCTTTTTTAAAAAGTTGTTACCTGTTCATGACTCTTTTTTTTTCTTCTTGAGAAGTCCCTTACTAAATGCTTTTAAATTTTTACACAACGTTGCATTCGAATACACGCTTGTTTATATCTGTGAGAGGTAAAAGTATCTTATAAAAATGAAAAACAGCTTCATCTATTGGACACAAAAGTAACGTCAGCCCGAAAAAACAGCTTAAGAGTAAACCTGTAAATTTTCGTTTGTTCAAAATCGGAAATCTCCGAAAGTTCTTTGCCGATTGCTTTCAATTTTGACACAAGGTTGCATTCGAATACGTGCGTGTTTATATATATGTGTGCAACATATTATTAACGATGTCATACCTGTAAGAGGTAAAAATATACTTTTAAAAAAAGGAACACAGTTCCATCTATCGGATGTGAAAGCAACTTCAACTCGGAAGACCAACTTAAGAGTAAAAATGTAATTGTTCGTTAGTTCAACATCTGAAATATCCGAAAGTTCTTTACAGGTTGCTTTGAAATTTTGACACAACGTTGCATTCGAATACGCGCGTGTTTACATATACATATGTGTGTCTTACCTGTGACATGTGAAAATATGCTTTCTTCAAAAATGAATAACGGCTCTATCTATTGGACGTAAAAGCAACGCACTATACTACATATTTTACGGCAATGAATAACATTTAACCTGACTTAGCGACAGGAACGTGTGGCAGAGTAAAGCTAGTATATAATATAATTGCTTTTATGTATAATTCTGATAGCTTCTGGGCATATACCTAATATGGTTACTTTTTACTGGCGTTTCAATAATGATAATAATAATAATATTTCTTTCATTTTGACAATTTTCCTCGTCATTGAAGGTTTCATTCAAGCAATCATAATAATTAACATGAGTTTAAAAAACAAAATACATAGATGACTATGGACTTGATTATCAGTTTGTAATACACATTCACAAATTTCCCGTATTTCAAGCCCTCCATCGTTCTCTGTCCTCTGTGTCTTCATCCGTTACACCAAATTTCCTCATTGCATTCTGAATGTTATTCTTCTTAATGTTAATCATTCTGAACGTTAATAATAATAATAATAATAATAATAATGTATGTAGAGCGTGAGATGTAAGTATGTTATTGACATTTCTAAATCTTAATGGGCTGTCACTGCTTCCAACGCCAAAAATTATTCTTACTACAAGATGTGGTACAAGGATGATGCGAACATTCAGTTGTAAGTTCCAGGGATCAGATAACAAACACGTTAAAATACTTTATGTATACTTCGTACAATGTATATCCAAAATGTAATGTTAATATACATTATACAAAACAAATCACTGAATCTTAAATGAACTGAACTTTATTTGAAACAATATAAAGCAATGAATTCGTACTTGCTGCCATTTTATGCCTGATTGATGCCACGACCTGCTGTAGTCTCAACTAATTATTTTCGGCATTTACCGCATATACATTGGCCAGACTGCTAACGTCAGTCAGTTGTTTATAATGAACGTAAATATTTCCAACAAAGATGTTATTATTTTACTATTATGTATTATTTTAAAAACACCATCTTGAAAAAATAATGTACAACACGTTTGTAAAGTGTTTTACAGAAGCGAGAAAACTATTAAGCTCGGTTTTAACCATTTTCTCGCTTCTGTAAAAAAAAATTCCAACCTAGCATTGTAATATAGTAATTCGCTATCAATCACATATTTATGATATCTCAGACACTTTAATATGACTATTTAACTCATGCCCCAAATGGGAGTCAATGACCAATCACGTTTCAATGATTTCTGTTTTACAACCAATCAGAGTCGTGTTTCACCAAATATTTATCAGTGTTATGATTACCATATTAAAGAAAGCTCCTCCTTACAATATTGCGTTCCTTTGGCAATAAATAGTATGATCAGGTTGCAGTGATAAACAAAAGAGGAAGTAGAAGCGTACCTATCGTTTCTCATTTGTTTTCAAACATCGCCGTTTACATTAAATATATAAATATTTTAAAATAACTATAGTTAAATAATGATTTGTGAGTAAACAGCTTAATTTTATTCGTTAAATAGTCCTAACAAATACCACTCTTGATTTCCAAATTCTCTAGATAAATTCACTCCTCACTTCGTGAGTCGTGAATTTATCGATAATTTGGAAATCACTCGTGGCATTACTTATGACAATATAACTTAATATGCTAATCACCGACAACTTCCTCTATCAATGAAGCATAAACCACTATTTTAACTTAGGTAACATGTGTACTAATTGTCATTATCACTTAACACGTCTTGTCATTTTCGTTGTTATTATCCCTCTTTACAATTAGCTTAAGCCTAAGTATAGTTACTCACAAATGGTTCAGGCAGTAATTCAGCATTAGTTGGCGTTAGAAGAAAAAGTATTAAAATCACCATTTTATGTCACCTAATTGCTCTAACTTGATATCTTATGAATTGGTTGAAAGCATGACATTTATATGTTTGATGTTCTGAATATTTTTTATTGTACAATTTTATCTTTATTGTACTACAATAAAAGATGTTGGAACGTTTCCTGTCGGTGTGTGCAAATGAATGAATCTCACAGAAAAATGCATTTAGAGTGGAAATATTTAATTTATTCGTGCATAAACTCATTCAAACATAGATACATGCATACACCTGGGTTTCATGTTATACATTGCCATTACGTGAATGTATTTACAGGATGTTACAGGACCTCGTCGGCAACGTTTTAAGGACGGTAGGCCGTAGACTTTTTTTTTAAGGAACATACGTTCCCAAACACACAGTTTAAATAATGCGCATTGACGAAAGTCATCGCCCGTAAGATTCATTCAATAAATAAAAATAATTGTCACATTTCTTTTATTGAAAATCATGTTCTTATAGTTTGTAATGTGTTCAAATAGTCTACGATATGCCTCATTGCATGTTGAGATCTTCGCACTAACGACCGTCTAACTCTGTTGAATATGTCAATATTTTGTTTGATTTGTTAAAATTCACAATTTATTCGAGCTGTTTAACTCATGCCCCAAATGGTAGCCAATAACAGTAATGTTTTACCTTGTTCTTTATCAATTTATCTTTATCAGCTCCTGCTTTTATGATAAAGAAAGCTTCTCCTTTTCATAAATCTGAACTGGTCAGCGCTTTATTTTGCAGTGACTGGCTCTCCAACAAGTACTTTGAATATAGCAAATGATCAACATACGGTATTCTTTGATTTTACCGAGTTGTTTACTAAAAAATAAATTAATAACCTATAATGTTGGTTATAATATACAGTTTTATCTGTTTAATTATTTCTCTACTAGGGTGCATTCTTACAGTATTGCGATCCTATTTAGCATAAATAATATGATCAAGTTGCAGTGAATATATTTCTGATTTGTTTTCAAACTTAGCTTTTTACATTAAATATATAAATTTTAAAATACCGGTAACTATATTTAAATAATGACTTTTGAGTAAACAGCTTAATTGTATTCGTTAAATAGCCCTAACAAATGCCACTCGTGATTTGCAAATCCTCTAGATAAATTCAGTCGTCACTTCGTGACTCGTAAATTTGGAAATCACTCATGACATTACTTATGATAATCAGCTGACTTCTGTGGCAATTCCAGTTTCATTTACTCTACTTTTGACATGCTCCCGAAGCAAAATACCAAGTGGTTTTAAGTCAGGTTAACGTGCAGGCCACACAACGAGGCTAGCTCTGAGCGCTAGTCAGTGTTGAAAGTATAGTGCCCTATTGAATATAGTTTATGAAAAAATTGATTCTTTTCGTTATATTTTTTCGAGAAGGCGTTGTTTCCGGAATATTAAGCAAAAAATTAAGGAATTTCCATAATTTAAGAAATTACATCTGGATACAGTGTGAAATTTAATCAATATATTTTCGGAAAACTGATCCTCTGCATGGATGCTGAAGGAAGTGTCAGGTCCCGTGAACTTTTGGATATTTTAGACAAAATAATTATTTGAAATTCATTGGAATAGGCCTAATTGGGGGAATTGCCTAATTTCTGGTAATAGATCGTAAAAAAAATATTAATTTCTATTCGTAGAAAATGTAATTCATGATCTAAAATCAGCTGATCACGAGCAACGAATTCGTTATTTGGTCATCATCCGTCTTCTCAAATTCTTGCAACCAAACCCCTAGTGATGCAGTACCGGAAAATAGATAAGAAAACATGCTGCCTATTGATTTCTGAATGCATTCTAATTTTTTTCAGGATATATAATTCCATGCTCTAGTATTTCTATGATGTGGAGTGGCTAATATATCCCACTATATAAAATTGCTTTAGGCATACGATAATTGTATGAATTACTAACCATTTTCAAATAACTAATAATACTTCTAGAATGTCTCTTTTTAAATAATAATTTAAGATTATTTCAAATTTAAGTTTTTAGTTTTAACAGTTTTTTCTAGCGCTTTGTAACTTATATATGCGTTATTTAAGTAAATTAATACTAGCGAATACCTGGCGTGCGCTGCTACGCCTAAATAAATTACATATATTTTCTATGTTTAGTTGAATAAGTAAAAAAGAAAAGTAATTTATACATTTATATCGTAAATATTTTAGATACCCCGCGTTGCCCGGGAATCTACTTACCCCGATCTTCTTGACTTCATTGAGCTGATAGATAAAAATGTTTATTATGAGTTATCCGTAAAAGATAGTACACATATGCAGTCACGGACATTTTTTGTAGATTTTTTATATATTCAATTCTGTGTACAGTAAAAGCTCCTTATTCGCGGGGGATATGTTCCGCAAATATGCCACGAATACAGAAACCACGAATATGGAATGGCAATTTGTATGGTATATAGGGGATACGTTCCAAGGTTGCGAAATAAAATAAAAATTGTCAATTAATGAGAGATTTTGAACAATTTATATTAATTATTATTGTCAGGTTTGGGCAAGGCGTTAAAGAATTTAGTAATTTCTTCCTTTTTTGCCGCTTTTATAAGGTCTTTCAATTCTGGTTGATATTTAGGTGTGATTTTCAGCGATATAATTCCTTATTTTTATCTTCAGATTTCTTGATGAATTGTACAGTTGATTCATTAACATCAAAACAGCGGGATATGGATGCAAACGACTCGCCAACGCGTAAACGGTCAAACATTTATATTTTTACACTTAAGCGGCAACACTACTTTTAACCGTTTCGAAACTAATTTTCTTCCCTTTTATTCTACATTTTCAATTGGAAAAAAAATCAATAGAGATAAGTGTTATCCAATCAAATTTATTGCAACGAATGACAAGTTGAAACAATTAAACACCGATTGTGGCGAGGGCGGCATTTATCAACGGACATAGCGGTACGTGAATTACGGCGGCGGTGGCTTTTAACATCGAACTTCAGGTTTAGTGACAATAAGGCTTGTTTTACTTTGATATTAATTTGCCCATTTGGTTTGAATCGTTCCTTGTAAAAGATGCCTTGGCACGTGCCTGCAGAAAAAAAAGTTGCCGATGGTTAATAAAGGATACTAATCCTTCTAACACACCGACTGGATCCGCGAATAAATACATTTTTAGCCGCGAATACAGAAATTGTTTCGTAATTGTTTATCCCGCGAATAAGGATATTTTACTCTGCATTAATTTGGTGTATATGTTATAGTTTAGGCAGCTTAAGTCATTTAAGCGTCCAAAAACTTTCGAAAAAAACGCATTTCTTACTATAACGGGAGATTTTTAAGGGCGAAGGACTTGCGTATTACAGCTCTCTTATAGCCTAAAACTTCCCGCGGAACTCCTGAACATTTTGCAAAAAGCCCCATAACAATCAAATGAATGGTATACTAATGCATATAGTACAAACAAACAGACAGACATTCGTTTATATAATATATAATCAATTGAGTTAGTGTTTACTTGACGAAAATCCATATTTATTAATTAAATAAAAATAATAACTACAACCCTAAAATTATAGAATATTTAATAAAGAAAGTTCATTACAAAAAAGCAATTAACAAAGTTTTTCCTTTACCTAAAGAAAACAAAGAAATATGTCGTAATGTCATACATAGGCCCACTTTCAAATAAAATATCTAAACACTTTAAAAAGTTGAACATGAATGTGGCATTTAAAACTAATAAAACTTTACAAAATATAATAAAAAACAATAAAACCAAAATAAAAAAAGAAAAATTATCAGGTGTATATAAATTGAAGTGAGGCACATGTGACAATGTCTATATAGGACAAACTGGTAGACCTTTTATCTCTCGGATAAAGAAACACATGAGAGCATATAACAGAAATTTAGAATATTCAAAATATGCTAACCACCTATTCCAATTTAATCATTGTTTCGATCCTAATTTTGAAAAGTTACATGTTTGTGATAAGGGTAAGAAGTTAGATCTTTTGGAGGCTGTAGAAATTAATACATTTAAAATTAGTAACAAACTGTTAAATTCTCAACTTGATTTGAATGAATCCCCTTTGTTAAATTAAAAAAATTAAATAAATATTGTTGTATTGTTGCTTAGATCAGTTTGAACACAATTCATAATTTAACATGTCTGAAGAAGGTACAGTGTACCGAAAGAGCTGTCACTAAATTATATAACAAATATGAAAATCAAATAAAACTACGTTTTATATATATATATATATATATATATATATATATATATATATTACTGTTTAGAGACAGGAAGTAAACCATAAGTGCTCAAGTTGCTTAACAAGGTTGGGATCTCTCACACTAAGACGGTAAACAAGATTGCTATGTGGATTCCTTCCATACCACAACAAAAGTGGAAACAGAATTGCTATTCAAGACGGTATTCAACATGGTGAAATGACTTGACATTCTGAGAACATCAACCTATGTTGCTCCGTGGGTTCCTAGTTTAATTAAAGACATACGGGAATGGGCAAGGAGATCCAAACGCTTGAATGCCACAAAAGCTAATTTCGCATGCATATTCCTCTTTGATGTTATCGGGTAGAATTTATATGCATTGCTTTATGAGTTAATGTGTTGCAGATTGAGTTGTCAGAAAAATAATAATTACACCCATTAAATACTTATAAATAATGTTAACAATTATTATGGATAATGTAATATATTTTTAAAAATGAGTGCACCTTATACATTGTCTCATGGAATATGTTTGAAAATATTTCTCTGTGATAATATAATCTGATATATATTATAACTATATTTTTGACATTTGGCAATGAAGGCAAATATGATATGAGAAGAAAAATGAATGCTTGAGTCGGGATTTGAACCCGAGTCTCTAAACGCCCTACGTTTAGCGTTCTAACGACCTGAGCTACCAAAGCATTCCAACACAAACATACACTTTTCTTATATATGTAGTATTCTCAATTCACACAAGAGCAGAAAATCGTTCCGACTGACTTCTACTGGCCAACATAACAGTTAAGCAAATTTTTAAAGAGAATATTTACTTTATAGCAGTAACGCTTATATATTTAGATGTTATAACTATATTTTTTGACATTTGGCAATGAAGGCAAATATGATATGAAAAGAAAAATGAATGCTTGAATCGGGATTTGAACCCGAGTCTCTAAACTCTGTTCGTTTAGCGCTCTAACGACCTGAGCTACCCAAGTATTCCAACGCAAACATACATTTTTCTTATATGTGTAGTATTCTCATTTCACATAAGAGGTAGCAGAAAGTCATTCCGACTGACATCTACTGGCCAAAATAACAGTTAAGCAAATTTTTAAAGAGAATATTTACGTTATAGCAGTAACGCTTGTATATTTAGATGTTATAACTATATTTTTGACATTTGGCAATTAAGGCAAATACGATAGAAAAGATAAATGAATGCTTGGGTTGGGATTTGAACCCGAGTCTCTAAACTCTGTACGTTTAGCGCTCTAACGACCTGAGCTACTCAAGTATTCAAACACAAACATGCATTTTTCTTATATATATGTAGTATTCTCAATTCACACAAGAGGTAGCAGAAAATCGTTCCGGCTGACATCTACTGGCCAACATAACAGTTAAGCAAATTTTTAAAGAGAATATTTACTTTATAGCAGTAACGCTTATATATTTAGATGTTATAACTATATTTTTTGACATTTGGCAATGAAGGCAAATATGATATGAAAAGAAAAATGAATGCTTGAATCGGGATTTGAACCCGAGTCTCTAAACTCTGTTCGTTTAGCGCTCTAACGACCTGAGCTACCCAAGTATTCCAACGCAAACATACATTTTTCTTATATGTGTAGTATTCTCATTTCACATAAGAGGTAGCAGAAAGTCATTCCGACTGACATCTACTGGCCAAAATAACAGTTAAGCAAATTTTTAAAGAGAATATTTACGTTATAGCAGTAACGCTTGTATATTTAGATTTTATAACTATATTTTTGACATTTGGCAATTAAGGCAAATACGATAGAAAAGATAAATGAATGCTTGGGTTGGGATTTGAACCCGAGTCTCTAAACTCTGTACGTTTAGCGCTCTAACGACCTGAGCTACTCAAGTATTCAAACACAAACATGCATTTTTCTTATATATATGTAGTATTCTCAATTCACACAAGAGGTAGCAGAAAATCGTTCCGGCTGACATCTACTGGCCAACATAACAGTTAAGCAAATTTTTAAAGAGAATATTTACTTTATAGCAGTAACGCTTATATATTTAGATGTTGTAACTATATTTTTTGACATTTGGCAATGGAGGCATATATGACATGAAAAGAAAAATTAATGCTTGAGTCGGGATTTGAACCCGAGTCTCTAAACTCTGTTCGTTTAGCGCTCTAACGACCTGAGCTACCCAAGTATTCCAACACAAACATAGATTTTTCTTATTTATGTAGTAATCTCAATTCACACAAGAGGTAGTGGAAAATCGTTCCGACTTACATCTAGTGACATCTGACATTTTCTTAACTGTTATGTTGGTCACTAGATGTCAGTCGGATCGATTTTCAGCTACCTCTTGTGTGAATTGAGAATACTACACACTTCCAGTTTATCGGTAATTATTTGAATGCTTATATATTTAATTATTATCGTAATGTTTAAAGTTATTGCTCATATAGTAAAATACAACAGAACGGAATTTAATTGCTAGATCCGTTGTGCTTTGATGTCGTTTTGTGATAGTTTACACGAAAATGATTTTAATCTCCATATGAAAAAAAACTTCCGCATTATACAAAAACAAAACACTGTACTTAAAACACATACATATTATCTATACCTACAGGGATAGACAAAAGTACATACTGGCTAGATAAAGCAGTGAATTATAATCCTTTTCTTATAATTTACTTCTTAAGTCGCCTCCATTCGGAAGTTAATGTGGTGTTGTGGATATGTACTATCTTCGTCTCTTTCTTCCTCTCCAGGTTTCGTAAATCGATACGTATAATTTATTATCACGTAACATTTATTATATATTAAATTACAATTGTTGAATTTCAATTTACTTACTGTATTACGGTTTACTAAGTTAAGAATGTCCCTAGTAATATGTTTGGAATATATACATACCATTCATGCATTAATAATTTAGGCCTATATCTACCCCTTCCGCTCAATTGGCATAGAAAGTACATATCTAATGTGAAATTTTCATGTGCTTTATATCGGTATAATGATGTTGATGATAATAGCACAGCCGTTACCACATAGTATCTGTAGGGAATTAAGCGTAACTAAATTCTTAACTATACAACTTAATTATATAACTTATTTTGAATTTCCTACAAAATTATCTACTAATGATGCCACAGGCCTACATTAACATTTTGTATACTTACTAAATAAATTATATCTTGTGTTTGAAAACAAGTCTGTCGCTGTGATGTATTTGGTATAGTCCGTATCTTCCACTCCGGTAATATGGGTTCGATTTCTGAAGGAGTAGGGTATTTTAAATCCCCACTTTTAATCTGGGTATGTGTCCTGTGCTTGTGTTAGAACCAAAAATTTAAAATATATACAATTTAATAAGAAGAAAAAAGAGGGGAAAAAAACATTGCCAGACGAATGAGAACTACTTAAAAAATCAATAAAATCAAAAGAAATTTTAATGTGCTAAATTCCATGGTAATTGACCTAACAATTACAACATAATAAAAACACACACACACACATATATATATGTATATATATATATATATTATATATATATATATATATATTCATATAAAATAATTATACAAAGGATCAATTTCGAAAATAAAAGTTGGAAATCATATAACAGAGAGATTCACTATTACCAAAGGTTTAAGGCAGGGTTGCAATTTATCTCCAACTCAATTCAAAATTTATCTTGAAAGAGTACTAAGAGACTGGAGGAAAAAATGTCAAAAAATGGGCATACCAATCTAAAATACACATCTATATTCACTCAATTTTGCAGACGACCAGGTATTAATAGCACAAGACGACGATGACATAGAATATATGGCAAAAAACTAAAAGAAGAATATGGAAAATGGTGACTTTATATAAATATAGATAAAACTAAATATCTGTGTATAGGAGAAGAAATGGAGCATATAAATTTCAACAATGGAGAAGAACTAAAACCTAGTATTGAATGCACTTATTTAGGAACAAAATTAGATCATTCAGGCGATAACACAGTGGAAATTAAAAATAGAATCGCACAAACAAAACAAGCAATAAATGTTTTAAACTCCGTTTGGTGGAGCAAGAATATTACAAAAAAATAGAAAATTACAAATATGTCAAACCATAATTTTGAGCATTTTAACATATGATGCTGAAGTTTGGCAAATTCCTATCAGGTAAATGGATGTTTTTAAGAAGATCACTGAAAAATCTAGAATGTATAGAATACGAAATAAAGAAATAAGGGAAATTATGGGTGTACAAGAGGAGCCGGACATCATAGACATTATAGAAAAGAAAAGATTACGGTGGTATGGCCATGTCAAAAGAATGCCAGAGCAAAGATTGCCTAAAATTGTTATGGAATGGGTCCCAATGGAAAGGAGGAAGAGAGGTAGACCGGAGAAAACTTGGATAGAAGGGGTACAAGCGGCTATGAATATCAGAGGATTGAAGGAAGATCAGTGAATGGACAGAGAGGAATGACGTTTGGTTTCCGGAAGACGGCGGCCGCTGCCATGATACCGGATGATGATGATGATGATATTCTTTGAGATAATAGGATACTTTTTCACTAGAAAAAAAATGATATGTCTGGTTTCAATATTGTAACAGGAAATATGGAGTTTCTGTCTTTAATAATTGTACTTAAAATGTATGGTTTTGTTTAGGTAACTGACGTAACTCTAGAATGACATAATGTTTTACAGAGTGAGAGTAAAATTCTAATCTTTGTGAAGTTTTCAATTTTATTTCAACGATCAATATATAGGAGGATTTATTAGAAAATACATGTTTAGAGTTTTGTGTTCTAATATACTTTAGTCTCTAATATATACAAAATATAGGTAAATGACGTGACAACTAACGCTTCTGCGTGGTGCAAGAGTTTTAAGTAAAATAAATAAGAATCCATTGTTACGTATGAGTTTGTTCACATTCTACAATATTTCGAGATGTGGACACTTTAAAATATTTTTAATAGTCCATATACCACTTTGGGATGCTGGAAAGAAACTTTAATGTCCATGTGTTTTGTCAAATTTACGTGGAATTCGCCAGATATGGTCTTCTAAAATATAACTCAATGTTGTATTTCAGAAGAATGGGTTATTTTAAACAAACTAATTGAAAATCATGAACAATAAACTATTCTGAGCCAAGGTCAACCATCACATGTTAAGGTAGTTTCATGACATACCACTAGGTGGCAGTTAATATTTCTACAACAGGAAAAACCGGGTAAGTCTTCAAAGTGATATTTTACAGGAGAGAAAAAACTAGTTCAATGACTTACATCAAAGAGTGTATACATCGAAAATTCAATGCTTAATTACACCGTCACTATTCGCTTGACTCGTTTTTACCGAACGTGCATCGGACCAAAAGCTATCGGGAGATGTTAATAACTCATTTTCGACCAAAAGTTGACTTACCCGGTTTTTCCTAACTGATGTAGATTTCTATATGCTTAGATTAGCTAACACTAATTACACGTAATTCATGCCAATGATGACAGGTGTCAAATATACAATTTTGGGAAGCAGGAAAAAGCGTTAACTTCCGGTGTTATGTCAAATTTTACTCGGAATTCACCAAGTATATCATAAAATGCCCAGTGCCACTAAATTATGAAAAGTCATCTAATTGGAACATTGCTTTAACCAGGAGAATTAACGTTAGATTTTTATTTCTCGTTTATTGGGCATTATGTTGTCCTCATACCCATCACGTACAGTACATCCGTCCTTCTTCTTCCTTTCCAGGATTAGGTCAATGCGACCTGTTCCGGTCTCAAGTCCATCGTTTCCTTGGCCGTCCCAAAGATATTTTTCCATCTTCTAAATATATAAAAATGAATGTTTGTTTGTTCATATTCCCTCCATGGTATCTTTACCTTGTCGTGGTGGAGTGGCTTGCGTGCTTAAATGATCCTGAGAGCTATGCCGGCGGTAGCATTGCTGCCGATAGGGTTACCCATGCCGGACTGGTCGAACAATGATCTACATGGTATTTATAGGAAGCCAGTTATAATAAGAACAGTTAAGTCTCGTAGACTGCGATGGGCAGGACATGTTGCGCGTATGGGGAATGAAAGACGTGCATGGAAGCTTCTTGTAGGAAAGCCAGAGGGAAAACGCCCAGTTGGTAGACCAAGAATGAGGTGGGAGAAAAACATTAACTATGATTTGTGGGAAGTAGATTATACAGGGAATGATTGGAAAGCATTAGCTCAGGATAGGGATGTATGGAGAGCTTATGTCCGCGCGGCCATGAACCTTCGGTTCGATAGTGCCAGTGAGTAAGTAAGTTTGTTCATATTTTATGCGCTGCCATACCGTTCATCCGATTGTAATGGGGCTTTTTGCAGAATGTTCGGATATTCCCGAAATAAACATAGGCTATAAGAGAGTTGATACTCAACTCCTGCACCCTTCTTAGTGAAAAAGGTCCCTTTTTTTACGCTTAAATGGCTTACGCTGCCTAAACCATAACAAATACACAACATTAATGTCGCAGAATTGAATATCTCAAAAACTCTACAAAAAGTCCGCAACAGCATATGTTTATCTTTTACGGATAATTCATAACAGCCATATTTATCTTTTATTGATGCCACGAAGATTGGAATAAGTAGATTCTCGGACAAGCGTGCGCTGCCATACCGTTCATCCGATTGTAATGGGGCTTTTTGCAAAATGTTCAGGATTTTCCCGGAAAGGTTATAGGCTATAAGAGAGTTTTCACTCTGAAAGATCACCCTTTGTGGTGAAAAACGTGAAAAAAGTATCTTTCTGTACGTTTAAATGACTTACGCTGCCTAAACCATCACAAATACATCAAATCATTGTACACAAAATTAAATATCTCAAAATACTCTACAAGAAAATTCCGAGACAGCATATGTTAATCTTTTACGGATAACTCACAGTAACATTTTTTTTCTTTCATTGATGCCAAGAAGATCGGGATAAGTAGTTTCCCAGGCAAGCATAGCAGCGCACGGCGGGTATTCTCAAAATAACGAATTTTGTCTTTCAGTTCACTTATTCCAAGTACATCGGGATACGTAGATTCCCGGGGCGACGCCGGGTAATCAGCACGGGGTATATAAAAATGTTTACAGTATGGCTTTATTTATAGTGGTTGCTTGAAATTAAATTTTGGTAGACGAATTTTTATTTGCTATTTGGATTGTATGAAGGGTAGTTTGGAAATAGAATTAATTAGTTTATTGTTTGTTTTAGCTGCAATAACGAAGAGAGAAAATTTATAATTATTATTCGTTTTACTTATTCAACTAAACATAAAAACACAATTTTTGTCTTTCAGCTAATTTATGCCAAGAAGATCGGGATAAGTAGATTCTTGGGCAATGCTGGGTAATCAGCACGAGGTATCTAAAAATAATAATAATAATATAAATTTATAATTATTTTTCCTTCTACTTATTCAACTAAACGCAAAAATACATTATAATTTATATATGCGTAGCAGAACACGCCGGGTATTAGGTAATAAATAATAGTATTACCGCAGGAATGTCTTAGCAACCGGCAGATGAAATAAAATACAGCAGTGGTATCCTAGCTGTTTCAGGATTTAAATTTATTAGAGAACAATTTTGACCCAGTTGGTAGACCAAGAATGAGGTGGAAGAAAAAGATTTGGATGAATTACAGTGGGTCTCACTCGACCTGCGGCCGATAGCGGGAAAAGTGACTGTAAGCACTGAGTCATCAACTAGCGCTGCCCATGTAGTGTCCACGCTAGTGGCCGCAAGTCGAATGAAACGCACGGTAGATTATACAGGAGATGATTGGGAAACATTAGTTCAGGATAGAGGTGTATGGAGAGCTTACGTCCGCGCAGCCATGGACCTGCGGGTTTGTTAGTGTCAATGGGTTAATTAGTTAGTTAGAAAGCAATTTTGCCACTTCTACATTTTTTCGAGTCGAGTCCACCGCTGTGGTCTCGAGGTAGCGTGCTGCCTTGTCACGCAGCGGGCACGGGTTCGATCCCCGGTCGGGACAAGTTTCCTGGGACAAGTTGTTCGGGTTTGTCCTCATCTGTAAGATAAATGTTAGGAAACTTTAAGGCCCAAACGGTCCCCGAACACCATCTGGCCATCATCATCAATATCATATTCGCTTAATTACTTAAATTTAGTTTAAGGCATCTCCTGGGTCATGATTACCATCATCGTCATTAACTGTCATATCATCGGGACAGCCTAAACTCGCCTTCCGGGCGCTTCAACCTCAGAAGTGGGTTACAGGTGGCCATGCCAGAAGAGAACACCAGAAATGTGTAAACGAGAACCTGGGGCATTTGGGGAAGAACACTTTTTTTTTTCTCCACTGTTTCGATTCGTGATGCGGTTGGAATCACATTATTTTTTATAACTTTCGAATTTATGCATGCCCTTACCTCTAACCCTTAATGAACTTAAGACCCTCTCTGTATAATATTAAAATAGTACTCGTATTTTTGTTTCTGGATAATCTGTTTTCGTTTGTGTTGTTAGATAAAATCTATGATAGCTTTATAGCGACGAACCTAATTTCAATTATCGCGAAATCAAATGCTTGCTGATAGTTATCTAAGATATTGCGGCGATAAATATATACATGGCATGCATACATATACGGTCTTACTAATAAAAATCTCTAATACAGGCTTTCATCAGTTGTTTAATTATACAATATATAAGCCTTATGTAGATCATGTATAATTTCCTTACTAATAAACGTTGTGCCGGAGCTATATAACAAAACAGCAGTTATACACAACACGTCACATATTCGTCATCATAATGACGTCAGAACAATATTACTCGCAGTTTGTAACAGAAATAAAACAACATCAACTAGTGATTAATTGTGTAAGAAATGAATATGGATAAGAATGAATAGAGATTCCCTAATTGAGGAGGTACGGAAAAAATAAGTGTGTTTTAATTTATATACATTTCCCTTGACATAGCGTCAAATAAAACGTAGAATTGGTTTCACAGATAACGTGCTGCCATCTAACGTCAAGAATTTCGACCAATTCTTGGAAACTAATAAAAGCTTTTCCCATTACTTATGAATTATATGCAGTGTTTTAAGATGCGTTAGAAAACGTTCAAAATAGTAGGAAATGTTACCGACAACAAAATATAATTTCAAGCGAAAAAAAAAATCACTATAGTTTGACCGGGAATTGAACCTACGACCTCACGCATCGAAGCCAGAAGCTCTAACCACAAGACTACCAAGTTAACATGTAGCTTCTTGCAATAATGGTATCTCTATACTTAAATACATTTATATATCGCTGTGTGCGTTATGTATTAAAGATGCAGGAAAGTTTTCTTAAAATAATATTATGAAGCATTTAAACTACATTCAGGTTAAATCTTGTCTACAGCAATTATTGTAGAACATATCCTTTTGTGATTCAATGTTCAATTTTAAAATATTTTTAGGCCTAATCGAGAATGAATGTAACGAAAAGCATTTTATGATGCCTTTATTTTCCTACCCAGAGCTTTATTAATATTATTTATGCCCTGTGCATCCATCAAACAGTCGTTAAAGTGTTGCATTTTGGGTTAAATTTAAGGAAACTTTCATCAATATCATAAGAAAACAATGAGTTGATCTTGATGTCCGACATTTTGTCTAGTTATAGAATCCTTAAACAAGGCTGGAGGCATGTATAACGATTCCCATGTATAGTTGTACACCTCTTCTACACTGAACAGCTAATACAGTGTTTATTTAGTAAGAATTTTCAACTGAGATGTGTATAAACCTTGTATAAAAGTTATATATGGATTATTAGTAAGAGGGATACAATATATTCGCATAGGCTACATTTATACTTACATATAACATACATTACATAATAGATACCCATACCTACGTATATGAATACAGTAACACATATATATGTATGCATACATTGACCTACATACATACATTCACCGCTGTGGTCTCGAGGTAGCGTGCTGCCTTGTCACGCAGCGGGCCCGGGTTCGATCCCCGGTTTGGGGCAGTTTTTCTGGGTGAAGTTTTTATCGGCGTTTTTCCTCATCTGTAAGACAAATGTCAGGAAAACTTTAAGGCCCAAACGGTCCCCGAAATCATATGGCCATCATCATCATCGTCATCCTAATCATCATCACCATCCTTCACCGGTGTGGAAAGCAACGGGAAGCTACCACACCTACAATTCCCTAGTAAAGCTGCAAGCATAGCATGAAAATGCTATGATTGCAGTGAAGGACCTGCCTTCGGGCAGAATTACTATGGATGGATATATATGTATGCATACATTGGCCTACATACTGAAGTAGGACTGGTGGTCGGGGTATGTTTAATTATGTCCAGGGATATGGGTTCATGGACAATTGTGCTCCGGACTAGTTGGGTTCAGGTTTCGGTAGAACAATGGACTTAACTCTCGGGAATCCGTAAGAAAGGATGTTCACTTGGGGAAAAACAGTAGGCCCAGTGTGCTGTCTTGTAATTGATCGATGCAGTTTTATTGTCACTTGTTTACATTTGTCGTATTAGACGACGATTTGACGAGAAGGCTCTTGGTGAATCTGAACTAATAATGTTTATAACACTCAACAAAGCGATGTGCCTTCTCTACTGACACTCACGTTAGTAACTTATTTTCGCCTAGTAATGCGATGTGCCCTGCACTGGCACACTCGCTAGTCGCTACTGACCACCCAACTGTCCACTAACACTGGTTTTCGCCAAGTAAAAATATTTATTATTTCTGAGTGGGCCGGCATTAGTCCCTTCCACCAAAAGTCTTAGCGTCTCACAAACAGTTTATATGTTACACTAATTTTGATTGGTAAATTATATCTTAAAGGCGTTATCGGGGGTGTTAAACTTAGACGTTTGTGGCCTCGTCCCCCTCCCTTTAAATTAGTTGCACCCTAATATAAAATTTTCAGGGTTGACCAAATGGAGTGATCTCTGTCGGCATCTACCTTTTGCCGCCAAAGAAGGCACCCGCTGTTAGCGACATGTCCTAGTTAAAATTGGTTTGGGGATAACTCTTTCCACAAGTTACCTAGGAAAATCCAATTGCTTATTTGCGACTTCCCAGCCGTTTGTATGAAGTTTTTGGGCTTAGCATTGTTATAACAAGTTAATAATAGTGCAGTCTTGTAAGTCCACTTAACAAAAGAAACTGCAGACTTTTTCCCCATTGTATAAGGGCTTACGGTTCCATTGTATGATGTTTACTAGTTTCGTTCATTACAATAGCAGAGGTCCAGGTCTATGACTGGCGCTAATTGCTTGATACTAGTGTTTTATTTATTGCTTATGAAATTATTTTGTGGTAGGTTATATCATTTTAATTTTGTTATCAATGAATTCCTGTTTTAATTCCAATTCATTTGAATATAAATATGCCCTACTTCTGATAATAATTACGTGTTCATAAATTATTCACCTTTGATGAAAGTACTTATTTATCTGGAATAAGAGGCTGAGTGAATGACTTGCCACAATACATACATTCTTTCATAAATATATACATACATATAGTCCACAGACGAGAAGAATGAAAGCAAGGGACGATGGGAGGCACGGGAAATTGAAAGCGATACAATGGCTTACTGACATCTGTCCAGCCTAAGAAAGACACTTCAGGAAAATAAATGGGCGGGTAATCCACGAAGCACATGACTGCTGCAGTTACTGACTTCGTTCATGACCAAAGCACAGTTCAGCGGAAGCGAAAAAATAGATCATGTACTTGATTAATATAATTCCGTATTTAAAGCTATATATGTTTACTATAGTTGATCAGAAAACAGTATATACCTACATACTTCTTCGAAGGTCAGAGACTAATAAAAAAATTCGCATTTGTTTGAAACTGAACGATTCTTGAGAGGAAGTTGAATGTCAGTTACAAATATGGCAGCTGTCGGATAGTTTATGTTAACTGGGTTATTTTAATTAAAAGTTTAATTTGAATTAATTTGTTTAATATTGACAATTATAATTTAATTAGTTTTCGACGACACACCATTGTAAATGTTAATACAACCTGCAACATTAAAAATCGAAACGATTGTTGTGCATTAATTTATCGGTTTGTAACGAACAGCTGACAAAGTTCGCCTGCACTCATACACGTGCCACGCGGAGTAATACATTCGGAAGTTAAATGTCAAAGTGTGCTTATTACGTTGGACAGAGAATACCTGAGAATTTAGGAACAATCCATGATATCACATCCGTAGATTATTTCAGGCGTATTCAATTTTAGGTTACATATTTTGTTTTACGGCAATTAAATTTGCTCTTCTTATTCAGTTTAGTTACTTTATATTTTAATGTTTCTTAGTTCACTGTGAGGTAAGGGTGACGATTAAGGTTTTGAAGTGTGTCCGTCAGACTCGGGAACTAACACGCCCGCTCAGCGTCTAAATGAACGTAAGTTATAGTACAATCCTTCATGATATAATGTGCTGAGTATGAAATACCTACTGCTTTCATACATTTCGTCTGTGCACTGTACTTACATACTTACATACACAGTCTTCTTAAATACATATACCTATATACATAATATGTATGCATACATGCATACTTACATACTTCTTTACTTGAATACTTATATAGCTAACTCATTACACTAACTATTGTATATCTGGTTTAACTTGGCAAATAGAGAGATGGAGATAATTATAAGGGTAGATCCTTGACCGCTTACAAAAGAAAGAACCCACCGTCTTGTCAGTTATTGTCTTCCCCCTTCACCTTATTAACACTGTTACGAGTGAGAGAGGTGAGCACAGCTGTCTCTTTCTACAAATTCCTTGCAAAGTTAAGCCAGATGAACTATAACTCACTGGCTCTATCGAACCCGTAGGTTCATGGCCGCGCGGACATAACTTCTCCGTACATCCCTGTCCTGAGCTAGTGTTTTCCAATCATCCCCTGTATAATCTGATTCCTTCAAGTCACGATTAATGTGGCATGTCGTAGCGTAGATGGTTAAGGCAACACGCTACAGACCGGAAGATCGAGAGTTCGAGTCCCGGTGGGTCAGGATTCTTAAATTGACCCAAATCCTCTGGTGGCACAATGGTCCTTGGGTAGACTCAGCCTCTAACGGAAATGGGTGCCGAACGCTTGTTCTGGCAGTAAATGCGGCTGTCACCCTGAACTGTCAACTCGGCTGACGTGAAGTGCCGATTGTCTAAAAAAAAAGTTGGAGCCTTTACCTCGTACTACCCGAAGGATCTCCTGTGATCTGTATTGGGATCACTTCACATTTTACATTGCAATGCAGGATTATGTGATGGAACATTAAGCGGGAGATATGATGAACTGTTAACGTAATAGACATTTTATATACAGGGCTATTCAGAAAGAAGGAACAGACTTCAAACATTTATTTATTCCTAACTACAAAAAATGTAAACACAATTCCAACGTTCCTCTAAAGAGAGAAATTCAAATTTCACCATTTTATGCATTCAATGTGAGCACCATGTGTTACACGACAAATATGAAAACGGTGGCTCATTTCTTGCCACAAATTAATCAGCTGGTCTCTAGTTATCGAATTCACAGCTTCAACAATTCGATGACGCAGATTTTCATGAGTGTCAGGCATAGGGGGGATAAAAACACGGTCTTTTATGTAACCCCACAGATAAAAATCACACGGGGTTAGGTCTAGTGACTGTGAGGCCACCGGCGATGAAGTTGATCTTCTTCTCGTCCTCTTTCAATCCAACAGCGCCAATGCGACCGTGATCGCAACTTCAAGCACAGCGCCATTGAGGCCGTGATCGGAACTTGAAACTTTTCTCTTTCTAGGTACGTTGGAATTGTGTTACCATTGTTTGTAGTGCGGAAGAAATAAATGTTTGAAGTCTGTTCCTTATTTCTGAATAGCCCTGTATTGTGAATCTATGTCAATAGAAATACATGAAGTATTGCAAATGATAATGTACTGCAATGGCGCAAGCAAATCTTAAAATAAATAATAGTTTAAAAAATCTAAAACACGCTTTATTAGAAAACCAAACTAAAAAATAAAAAATAAATAATAGTTTAAAAAAACTGAAACAACACGCTTTATTAGAAAACCGAACTAAAAAATGAAAAATAATTTTAATTTTCAACACGCTTGGGATAAAATTAAAATGGTCAAGAAAAAAATCATCTCCAACACATCTAGAATAAAACTAGAGTTATCTACAAAAAATAATTTTATCATCAAAAGCGTGGGGTGCTTTTTATGGTTTTTACGTTTTCTTCTTAGAGACTTTACTTTTACCAATATCTGTTTATTATCGAATATATTAATTAATATAGAGCACCCCACGCTTTTGATGGTATATTTTTTTTTTGTAGATAACTCTAGTTTTATTCTAGATGTGTTGGAGATGATTTTTTATTGACCACTTTAATTTTTATCCCAAGCGTGTTGGAAATTAAAATTATTTTTCTTTTTTAGTTCGATTTTCTAATAAAGCGTGTTGTTTTAGTTTTTTTAAACTATTATTTTTTTTTACCTTGTATACTACCGTCTTCCTCAACTATTTAAAATTTTCATTGATTTCACTCTAGGCATTTCGAAGCATGCTTCATCTTCTGGAGTTGTAGTAGTATTGAATTAACTGTATGTCTGATGGAGGGTTTTGCTCATTAGGCATATTTTCGTTGAGAATGTTTGTATTCTTGGCCTTCTTGATAATTTCGATTTCTTCTAAAATGTTAATTTTGTGTCTGTTGTTTTCTATGTGTATAATTGACATTGTATTATCGATATTGTTGAAACTGTGGCCGCTTTCTGAAATGTATTTAGCGAAATTTGATTTGATTGTTAGAGGAGAAGGCAATTCATATTTCGCTGTTCAACAGATTTGAATATAATCGAAAATGTGTGGGCTAAGATGAACATAGAGATGAACTCTAATTGGCCTGCAGATGCACGAAAGACGAAAGATGGCTTATGGGCACAAATTCAAGATGCCTGGGATGCTCTAGCCGATCGTCCACGTGCCTGTAGAAATTTGATTGCATCAATGCCCGGCAGATTGAAAGCGGTAATAGATGCTGAGGATTCATACACCCGATATTGATTTTGTTTTTGTTAAAGTTTTCATTTTAGAAGATATTATTTTCTTTTCTCATTTACTTATTAGAAAAATGGTTTTAATTTATGTTTTTGTGTGTGCATTAAAGCCATAAATGTAATCTTTCTATATGGCATAACATAGGAACTAAGATGCATATTCCATGAACAGTACATTCAAAGTTCTTCTCTGTGATTTTTGCATGATGAGAACTAGTTTTCTTGTTGTTCCAAATTATTTCAACCTGAAGTATAATTAAACATTATAAAAATATTGTAACATGTTATACTGAACTGTTAATTTATCTCTAAGAATATTTAAGTTAATAACAGTAATAAAATTAGAAGTGCTCCAGTAACACTCAATGATACCGATATTTATCCCCCTTGAGAATCACTCGGATCAATTTAGTCGACAAAGCAAGTAGCATGATGTTCAGACCACCAATATCAGGAGTTAATTTGATGTCTTGTTTCCGCACCAAATTTCAGCCAACTTCATAGTATCGTTGGATAAATTTACCTTTTATGTACATTTTTAACAAAATAATTATCTTCTGTAATGCAAAGTATAAAAATTAATCCTTTCAAAGATATTCCATAGAAAGGTATTATGAATTAGAAATACGGAAAACAGAGAACCACGTTATAAAATCAACTTTGAAAAATTACGTTTCCAAAATATTATGTCAACTGAATATAAACTTAATATTTAAGCAAGAGTTGCACTTGCAGTGAAGACTATATGAATTTAACCATTGCTCAACAAAACACAACTTGAAACAAAATGGCATACAGTTTTTTTTTTATATTCAATTGAAAATATCTTGAAGGAAAAAAAAAATATAGGAACTAATTTCTAACTACAGCTGTCATTTTATATTTTTGTCACTAGACATCAATTTACACTGAATATAATTCATAGGTTCTTCATATAAATGTAGTACACCACATGCATCTTCACGTTGGTAATTAACTTAATACATGGCAAGTCAGCTGTAATTGTGATACTTCAAAATTGAGGTTTTCTGGGAATGTGATATAGAGGTTTAAATAAAAATAAAACATCACCTCACATAAGCAGATGTTGTTTGGCGTAAATAGTTCAATGAGAAGTTTTATAGAAATGCAGTTTAGAAATATAAATAAAAAACATCACCTATATAAGTACATGTTGTTTAGCGTAAAATTGGATGAAGTTGTAGTTAACGTACATCCCCATCCTTTTATTAATAAACGTTTCACTGTGGTTCGTCTAAAAGAGTCTTGTGGCTGATGTAAAAAATGTGCAGGATGATTGTCTGCACATAATGTTAAATTCATATAGTGCACCTAATCAATTACAAATTCTAGAACATTATATTAAGTTACAGCAGATACACATAGACATTATAAATTACAACGTAAATTTCTGTTTATACGTAAAATTATCAACTGAAATAGTACCTGGATGTTTCATGGAATCGCAGATCCTCCTTCGTACGCCTCAAATGAGCACCGGAACCTGAAATATTATTACATATTATAATAATACTGCTTCCCATAACATTGGAATTATAATAATAATAAAATAAAATAAGCTTTTAATTCAACATAGTTTGAATAAATAATTATTGTTCATTAAAAAGAAAGTTCTTGGAGACTTTAGAATGAAAGATTTTTTGCGGATAGAATGAATTCAACGAACCCGCAATGGATATCCTGCAGAAAGAAATTTAATTTGAATTGGTATTACTAGAAGCATATTTGCCTTGCCTACACTTGAATTATAAAAATGGAAATAAGATAAATTAAAACTTACCTCAGTTGGCATTACGTAGAGTGTATCACAACAGTAATCGCATTGTCACAACGTGACTTCTTAAAAAATATTCGGATGGTCAGTATACTGGTTAAAAATAACGGGATATTTTGGAAGAAAAGTTAAAAAGCTTTGGAAATTAATACTAATATTGTTTTTAACACGAGATGAATTAAGGCGGATTCTTGAATTATACATATGGTGCAAATATAGTTAAAATAAGGTAAAAAAGAAAATACTTTGAGACCTACAAAAGGCTAAAAAAAGACAAATAAGCCAAAAAAAGTCGAAATAGGACAAAAAGGAATGACAAAATATATCTTTTCTTACCTACAATGACCAAAAAATGTATAAAATGTATATACTCCTATATATATTATGGTGGACATGGTTTTTAGACAAAATTTAAAAAAAAAAGAATTTTCCTCAACTTACCAGCCCTAATTATTATTATTATTATTATTATTATTATTATTATTATAACAATGGTACTCTACATACTAACGGTTTGCCCAGCTATACCCCTAGGCAGTCGGGTAAATTTTTTGTGTCCCTATATTTATACCCCCCTAATGACTTGGGGTTTGCAACCGGTTCTACTCCCACGGACCGGATCTACACATGCCGAAACAGGTGTAGACCACTGTTAGTCTACCCGTCCCTGGTAAGCATGTCATCGATTCATTCTTGTTTCTTGATCTCGACCTGCAGATTCACTTCAATATCCTGAAAAACAAGAAAGGCCTCATGTCAGCACAGCACTCGGAGATCCAGAAAACAAACTATTATAGAAAGTACTACCCTATTGCACAAGACTCTATTGTACAAAATATGGAATTCTTGTGAGCCAAGAATTGTTTTACACCTTAACTAAAACTTCATTCAGTTTTACGCCAAACAATATTTGCTTATGTGGAGTGATGTTCTTTTTTTATTTATATCTGTGACCCGTTTTCACCATAAAGTTCGTGCAATCAACTTATGTATTGCGAAACGAAATCATCCATTTTGCATTTTTCATCCATCCAGGCTACACTATTCTTACCAAACAGTTCCTCTACAGTTTTGCTTCCTCATATAATTTATTATACACACTCATAGCGCTGGGATTATTTGAATGACTTCCATGTACTATTGTTTTCAATCTCACCACCTTGTTTTTCTTCACTGCATTTTATTTTCAAAGTTAGTTTCCTAGAAAGATAAAAGTTATAACTGATTAGTACATTTTCACAGTTATTGTTGTAATTGTATAATTTCTTCTTCCTATCTATGTAAAATATAACAGGAAATTATGGACATTGTGATGAAGTGTCAGATTTCAAATAACTTGCAACAGTAAAAAGCAGAAATTAATTATGCATAGGATCAACTATGGAAACGCATGACATAGTCTGTATTATAGGTGACGGAGACTTGTCTCAAAATGTTAAATTAATAATATATAAAATGGCGATTCTACAAGTTGTACATTAAATGGATACGAAACAGTTCCCTTACTTTAAGACATAAGAAAATGTGGGTATTTGAGAATAAAGTGCATATTGACCAGATACATATGGACAGGTGAATGGAGGAAACTATCTGTGAGCTCCATAATCTTGATAAAAATCAGATATAATATGAGGAGTTAAGTTTTGTAGACTCCGGTGAGCGGGACATGTGAGAGATAGAGATAACCTAATAGATGTCATAATAACAATGTGCACAGCTATGAATTATGGGTACAACAGGATACCAACTTGAACTCTACTAGCCGCCAATGTTTGTTTTCTCGCAACTAAACTGGATACATGCGATTAATTAAAAAAAATTAAGACATATTTTGAAAATGAGCAAAAATCGGACTATGTATTGAACGCAATTCTTGCACGATAGACTGGCCGATGTAGCGTATACTGTTCCCATAAGTTACAATCTATACTATAGTCATGTGAATATTATATAAAACTATAAAGTGCATGGCGAGACAGTCTCATGGGGACTTTGAACCAGCGCAACACTAATGCATGATGCATTTAATCAACTTTTATAAGATTCATGATGTGTTCCATTGAGATATTATTCAAAATTAAAATATAAAAATTATGAAATATTCACCTGAAAGGTCCGTCTCAACTTGATTAATTATTTAACTGTAGCGCTTTCGGGACTTGTCCTATCATTGGCACGATTTAAAACTGGCGATTCACTGAAGATCTGGCAGAGGGGGTTACATGTATTGGGTTCGTTTTCGTTTATCAGACTGTTGTTGTGAGCGGCTTTCATGATTTCCATCTCTTCGAGTACGTTTATCTTCGCTGGATTATTTTCTCTGTGCATTACTGTTAGGGTGTTTTCAATATTTAACATGCGATGTCCTTCATGGATAACGTGTTTTGCATAGCTTGATTTTCCTTCTGCGTGAATGAAGTCTCGAAAATGTTCTTTAAATCTGATGTTAAAACTCCTGTTTGTTCTTCCTATATAAAATTTGTTGCAGTCCTTACATGTCAATTTATATACTCCTTTGTTGTTGAAAATGTTATTGTCTTCAATGTTATTATTTATTATGTTGTTTAATTTGTTATTAGTTCTGTATGCTATTTTTACGTTTTTATCGGCTTTCTTTAGTGTATTGGTAATTTTGTCGTTTCTTTTCCTGTGTTTGTGTAATCCATGTTTTCTTGTTGTTGTCAGATTGTTTTTCTAGTTTAGTTATGTTGGTTATATTGTTCTTCCTTTTTTTGTTTATTTACGAGTTTATCTATGATTTCATCATTATAGCCATTGGTTTTTGCCATATATTTAATGCAGTTGAGTTCTTGGATATAATTGTCTTTGCTTAATGGGAGTTTCAACATTCTACTGATGCTATTAAATGTACTAATTTTCTGTTGAAAAGGATGTGTAGATTTTTTGTTTATGGCCAGAGCATTGTTTGTAGGTTTCCGGTAGATACCAATTTCTAGTTTATTGTTGTGTTGATTCTTGGTTATAGACAAATCTAAGTAATTTATGCCATTGTTAACTTCTATTTCATCGGTGAAAGTGATTGTTTCATGCATGTTATTTAAGTCCTGTAATATTTATTTTTCTTTTCTATTTTCATTGTCGTATATTACTAGTACGTCATCGACATATCGTATTATTAGTTTTATGTTGAATTTGCGTATTAGTTCCTCAAAATGTTTATTTTCCAGTTCTTCTAGGAACTATTAATGCGATATGTCGTTGACGTACTAGTAATATACGACAATGAAAACAGAAAAGAAAAATAAATATTACAGGACTTAAAAACATGCATGAAAAAAATCACTTTCACCGAAGAAATAGAAGTTAATAATTGCATAAACTACTTAGATTTGTCTATAACCAAGAATCTACACAACAATAAACAAACAGGAGTTTTAACATCAGATTTAAAGAACATTTTCGAGACTTCACGCACGCAGAAGTAAAATCAAGCTATGCAAAACACGTTATCCATGAAGGACATCACATGTTAGATATTGAAAACGCACAGAGAAAATAATCCAGCGAAGATAAACGTATTCGAAGAGATGGAAATCATGAAAGCAGCTCACAACAACAGTCTGATAAACGAAAACGAACCCAATACATGTAACCCCCTCTACCAGATCTTCAGTGAATCGCCAGTTTTGAATCCTGCCGATGATGGGACAAGTCCCGAAAGCGCGACAGTTAAATAATTAATTAAGTTGAGGAGACGGACCTTTCAGGTGAATATTTCATAATTTTTATATTTTAATTATGCATTTAACCGCTCGGTTACGGGTAGTCCAAAATCAAACTGCACCTCCAGATTGGGAGTTTAACGAGGGGTGAGTAATCCTTCCATGTAAAACATAACTCATAAAACATAAGTATAACAACCGGACTGATGGATCGAAATTTAAAAAATAAATATATATAAAGTAATAATATTAGCCGCCACTAGCCATGGTCCATGTCTAAATAATATTCTAACTACGTAAAACAAACTTACAGTTTTCTTCCTGCAATAAAAAACGTTATCTTTTGCATAGGCAAATGTTGCCATTTTTAGACCATGTAAAATTTTGTTTCTTGGTTACGGCCGACAAACGGTTGAAAGAAAATAAAGATAATTACGTCACCAGTTACGTCATGAACTAACAATAAAAGGAGAAGAGAGAGAAACATTTACCAAACAGGAAAGTAAAATCCAACCAGCTGAGATGAATTTTTTTTTAAGAGTAAAAGGGTGTACCAGATTAGAATGAACCAGATAACAAACGATGCTATTCGTGAAGAACTGCAGATCTACGTACTCAGTAAAACAAAAAATATATATAATAACAAGAAACAGTGGAAAGTACATGTAAAAAGAATGGAAGAGAGTAGATTAGCAAAGATAATCTTACATTATTTTCCGAGAGGAAGAAAGAGATATCGACGTCCTTGGAAGAGAAAATCTTAGATCTATTAGAGACGGAACAGGATGTGAGGGAGAAGAAGAGATACAAATTAACTCAATGCCAAAAGTTATTTTAATTATTAGACGTGATTATGTTAATTCTGTTACGTCCATTTTCAGGAGAGAAGAAAATGTTTATATTTAATGCCTGGCAGTTAATCACCTCTATATTCACTCTATGTCAGAGACTGACGCCATAATTTTTATTGTACGGATGTGAAACGTGGAAGATGACCAAATAAATAATTAGCTTGGTGTTTACGTAGGATATTAAAAGTGAGATGGCCTGATATAGTCTCAAACCAAGAACTATGACGCAAAACAGAACAAGCTCCTATCGAAAAACAAATAAAGGGAGCAAATAGCGTTGTATTGGACATCCTCTGCGTAAACCTCAAGCTGCAATAAAAAGATGCGCACTGGACTGGAATCCTCAAGGTTCTCAAGGAGGAGAGGAAGACCAAAAATGACTCGGAAGAGGACTATTGGGGAAAATATGCTTTGGGGTGAAGAGGTTGGCATATGATAGAGTTAGAATGGCACACTGGTTTATAAAACATGAAACGTAAAATATTCAGAATGAGAAAAATTGAAAGACAATAGTAAAGATTTATTATGTTTGACCGAGAGTGGAAGGCTACTTAAATAAGTTTAGTTCAGTGTGTCGAATGGGTTTTAAGAGGCGCCATACACTATAAATTATGTGATATCTCAATAACTTAGACACTTCGAAAGAGGAACTTCCCCTAACAATTATATTTACAGAATTGCTAAAATGTACTATTATTCATAATTATCGTCATACAAATGGTTGTTAATAATACAATTTTTGAGATAGTGCTCACATAATATTGATATTTTCAAACGATTTTTTCTCTGTTCGTCAAGCTCAAATGAACAATGTTCTTTTAACATAAGCAAAAACTCCTCATCTATGTAAAGTGGACTGCAGAAGTGGTGCGTAAATTTAAAATAGGACGAATCAGCTCAGGGCAGGAACCGAAGTACGAAAACTGCAGTGTTTTGTGTAACAATACACATAATAATAATAATAATTATTATTTATTATCATTATTATGTGTTTTAATATATATGATTATATTATATTATATTATATTATATTATATTATATTATATTATATTATATTATATTATATTATATTATATTATATTATATTATATTATATTATATTATATTATATTATATTATATTATATTATATTATATTATATTATATTATATTATATTATATTATATTATATTATATTATATTATATTATATTATATTATATTATATTATATTATATTATATTATATTATATTGCTTTCATGAACCCGGAACGAGCCAACAGGCTTAATCACTGGATGATGATGATTATATAATATAATATTATATTATATTATATTATGTCCACCGCTGTGGTCTCGAGGTAGCGTGCTGCCTTGTCACGCAGCGGGCCCGGGTTCGATCCCCGGTCGGGGCAATTTTTCTGGGTGAGGTTTTTATCGGGGTTTTTCCTCACCTGTAAGACAAATGTCAGAAAAACTTTAAGGCCCAAACGGTCACCGATATCATATGGCCATCATCATCATCCTTTACCGGTGTGGAAAGCAACGGGAAGCTACCACACCTACAATTCCCTAGTAAAGCTGCAAGCATAGCATGAAAATGCTATGATTGCAGTGAAGGACCTGCCCTCGGGCAGAATTACGATGGATATTATATTATATTATATTATATTATATTATATTATATTATATTATATTATATTATATTATATTATATTATATTATATTATATTATATTATATTATATTATATTATATTATATTATTATCTAGCTTTCATGAAACCGGAACGAGCCAACAGGCTTAATCCCTGGATGATGATGATGATGATTATATAATATATTATATTATATTATATTATATTATATTATATTATATTATATTATATTATATTATATTATATTATATTATATTATATTATATAAGATACAAGCAATTAAATTGGTATGGGCATGTACGACGAATGCACGAAGAAAGGTTACCCATTAAAACACTGGAATTGTGTCCACCTGGAAGAAGAAAGAAAGGAAGACCTTGAAACTCGTGGATGCAAGAAATAAGAATTGGAATGAGAACAAGAGGACTGGAGGACATGGAGTGGAGAAGGAAAATAAAACTTTAGTCACATAAAGGTTTTTGAATATTGAAAATCTGAATACAAATAAATTATTATTATTATTATTATTATTATTATTATTATTATTATTATTATAGTAGATTATATAAGACTTTTTTTTATTTACAGTGTTCTGCCCTAGGGTAGGTCTTTCACTGCTATCAAAGCATTTTCATGCTATGCCTTGCAGCTTACTAGGGAAGTGGTAGGTTCCCGTTGCTTTCCACACAGAGGGATGATGATGATGATGATGATGATGACGACGGCGATGACGACGATGACGACGACGACGACTACATGAAGTTCGGGGACATTTTGGGCCTCAAATCTACCAGATATTTGTCTTACTGGTGAAGAAAGTCTCCGGAAAAAAAACTCGCCCGGGAAGCTTGTCCCGACCGGGAATCGAATCCGGGCTCGCTGCTTGGCGAGGCACACGCTACGTCGATAGCACAGCGGTATAAACAATTAAATTAGTATGGACATGTACGACAAATGTAAGAAGAAAGGTTACCCAAAAAGAAAAGAAAAAAACACATGAAAGTTTTTCCAGAGCGGAGAAATGTTGTGCCTGGAACTAAAAACATCCTATATGAACCACTTGTAGACCCTCAAAAGATCCTGCTTCCACCACTACACATCAAACTGGGCTTGATGAAGTAGTTTGTAAGGACGCTACCAAAGGATGAGCCTTGCTTCAAGTACCTTCGTAACAAATTTCCGTCCATCACAGAGATCAATTTAAAGCTGGAATTTTTGTTGGTCCGCAAATAAATAAACTGATGAAGGATGAATGTTTTGAATAAACAATGAATAAGAGAGGAAAAGAAGCCTGGACCTCTTTCTGATCTGTTACTGAAAACTTTCCAGGCAATAACAAAGATCCTAATTACAAGGCAATTGTGGAAAATATGTTGGAAATTTTCAAAAAGTTGAATTGTAACATGAGTGTGAAAGTTCACTTTCTATGTTTCCATAACGATTTATTCCCCGAAAATCTGGGACATTATAGTGAAGTGCAAGTTGAACGTTTTCACCAGGATATTAAAGAGATGGAGAGGAGGTACCAGAGAACATGGAATTAAACTACTGTTGGATGTTGATGAGGGAGACTAAAAATGGAGGAACTTCAAGGAAGTCAAAGAAGAGAAGGTTTCAAAATTAATGGAACGCCATTTACTTGCTGTTTTGTTACAAGGTAGTCACAAAATTATTAGGACAGTTCTCTACAGTATTTTTAACATGTATTTGTAACAAAAATGTATCTTGTGTGAAATGAAGTTTAAATATATTTGTGCTTGTAGTAGCTAGAACGTGAAAATATAAATTTGTTATTTTGTGCAAACACCTGATGTGATAGACAAAAATGAAAATCATGTCTGGAATCAGCGTAAAAATTTGATTCAAAACCACCTATTTTAAATAAATCATCTGAGAAAAAGTTTTAAAATGCAGACTTGTGTTATCGTCCAGCTATGTATGTCGCGCAGGCTCTGTGGGCCCATGGGGTAAAGTGATCCCCTACAGGCCTCAGGAGGCTCTTGGGGTAGTAAAAGATTAAGGCTCCCAGTTTTTCTGGACTATGGGCACTTGATGTCACTCGGGTTGTCAGCCCTGCGTGACGACAGCTTTTACCCCCCAGAACAAACGTCTCATATCCCTTAGAGGCTGAGATCAGATTTAAAAATCCTGATCCCACTTAGACTCTAATCCTCGACCTTCCGACTCGTAGCGTATTGCCTTAATCACTAAGGTATGGCGTGCCCCAGGTCCACGGGGAGACATGTGATTAAATTAAATTTCAACCCAACATTTATGTTGACCACTGAAAAAAAAAAAATGTGGGTGAGTTTTATTGGTGCCGGGGTTTGAACCTTGGACATGCCGTATACGAAATTGAAACACGACTCGTTACTAAGATATAATTTTTGTGAAGTGAATCGTCTATTTTTAGTTATGTTTATAATGAAACAACAGTCGAGAGTGATTGTAACAAATTACTTACGTCGCGTGTATTTGTTTGGAAAATGTCTGAAAGTTGAGTGAGAACAAGTCATTGTAACACAGAAACATAGCTATGAATTAAACTCTACTAGGCGCGACAATGTTTGTTTTCTCGCAACTAAACTAGGTACTTGTGATTTAATTATTTTTTTAAAATTAAGACATATTTCCAAGATCGGACTATATATTGGACATATTGAACGCAAATCTTACGCAACACATTTTTTGACCGATGTAGATTGTTTTAAGTTTTAGCGCAGCCTGTTGTCATTAGCGTGGCGAGACTTGATCTCGTGTCGATCACACACCCAATGTCGGCTGATGGGGGACTTATTCGGTACTAATGTAATCGCTCCAAAATCAATCAGTGCTAAAACTTGAGATAAGCCATAACCGGTTTTTGAACCGCAACAGACAGAAATGAAGTAGATTTAATAAATAATAATAGTATAATATTAGTCGCCACTATAACCCTTGTCTAACTACGTAAAAAAAAAAGTGCTTACCGTCCGTTCCGCTCGCATGTGTTCCAGTATGTAGCTCTTCTGTCAATTACATTTGTATGGTTTTTTATGAATCCTTCATGTTTTCTGATTACTACTATCGCGGGTTTGCATCGAAACGAGAATTCTTTTACTTCCGAGCAGGTCGCCATTTCTATCCTAGTTACCACAGAATAAAGAAAATAAAGATGAAGTCGTCATATTTAGTTACGTCATCAGTTAACAATAAGAACAGACTGTTACGTCACACGTGTTGATATGAGAAGGTGTTTCATGATCTTAAAAGTAAAATTTTCAGGAGAGAATAAAATATTTACGTATAATGTTAAATTAATGTTTTTTTCTGGATTTCTATATTCAAAACTTCACTCTTTGTCAGAGACATAAATAATATCTTTGAAAAACTAACTCATTAATTTTTTATTAACTAACCAAAACTCCACACTAACAGCATTCAATAATTTATTTTATTTTATAAAAATAGAAGCTGATGTCTTATAATTCATTTTCTGTATATTTATACATATAGTGTTTAGGGGTTGTTATTTCTTTGTCGTGTTTTTATTAATTTTAATTTTGATTATCATTAATTAGATATTATTTTTATTGTTGTTCTCAGTTTTTGGTCAAACAGTTGTTCATTGTGATTTTAATGTGCTGACAGGTGTCAGCAGTTAAATAAATATAATTATACAAGTAGAATGGACATAACACTGTTTGATATAAAACACAGAATGAATCTAATTTTGGTGCTGAATGTACTTTAAAACTCTTTTAAATAAATCGTCCATAATCCACAGATTAATGCTTTACAGCATACTGTTCTTAAAAATACTTTAAACACATACCAATTAAAATTGATTGGTAGATTGCTAGATAACCGAATCCAATCTCTATCGGGTGTTTTTCCTTTTTAAATGTCCAACTCTAGACGATCAGCCAGGAATATTTCCGCTTTTACATCCGACTTGAGTATCTGTGTCTTGGCTTTTGAAAGAAGGGTTTTTTTTTTCTGATCATACAATACATTTTTAACTGTCATTGTACAGCCTTTGAAATAATTGATGACACACAGATAATTTTTAAGTCTCATAACGAAACCACTCATTCTTAATTTAAATATATAATAATATAATTAGTATTATCATTATTATTATCGTTATTGTTATTATTATCATTATCACTATCATTATTATTATTATTAAATTTCACAACGACGTTTCAGTAGAGATAAATTATAAATAATTTATCTTTCAGAGGTCAAAATTTTGAGAAATGTATCTCTGATCGTTTATCATATACACAAGATCCAGGCAATTAGAACGTTGAGGATGGATTATTTTAGTGATACTGATTAGAAATGAATAATAGTTTAAAAAAACTAAAACAACACGCTTTATTAGAAAACCGAACTAAAAAATGAAAAATAATTGTAATTTCCAACACGCTTGGGATAAAATTAAAGTGGTCAACAAAAAAATCATCTCCAACACATCTAGAATAAAACTAGAGTTATCTACAAAAAAAATGTTACCATCAAAAGCGTGGGGTGCTCTATATCATTTAATATATTTGTTGATAAACAGATATTGGTAAATGTAAAGTCTTTAAGAAGAAAACGTAAAAACCATAAAAAAACACCACGCTTTTGATGGTAAAATTATTTTTTTTGTAGATAACTCTATTTTTATCCTAGATGTGTTGGAGATGATTTTTTGTTGACCACTTTAATTTTATCCCAAGCGTGTTGGAAATTACAATTATTTTTCATTTTTTACTTTGGTTTTCTAATAAAGCGTGTTGTTTTAGTTTTTTAAACTATTATCTATTTTTTATTATTTATTTTAATTGATCGTCATAAACCGGAATCCCATGAAAATGTAATTGCTTACGATATTTTTAGTGTCTAGACACGAATATAATTATATATTTTTTTAATTATTATTATCTAACATTATTATAATATTTTTGAATATTTTAATATAGATATATAGTTATTAATACAGTTAATCGTATCCTTCTGATATTTTTTGGATAAATTACAATGTGGTAAGTTTACAAAATTGTCATTAATATTTTACAGAAAAAATAAAAATGTAAATATCTTTAAATTCGATACTATTATAGTATGAGCTAAAAGTAATATTCCAGAGAATATAATATTAATTTCTTACAACGATGGACTAAAAAGTCGATAAGTCCGCAACCTATTATACGGGTCTTTATTTTTTTGATGTCCTGTTGATCCTGGCCAGGATCTTAGAAACAATTTATGATATTATTGTATTGTCATTCGTCGTTTATAATTATACAAAGTTTCAAATCGATCCAATGCTTTTAAGTGGGTGAAAATCTTGTTGAAAGATTCCGTTACATAGATAGACAGATACAGGTCAAGCTAATATAAAGCATGTAAAAATAACATACATACGTACAAATATAGAAACGTAAAAACATACATACGTACAAACATAGAAGCTGACGTGCTGTGTCAGACAATGTTTGAAGTCTTTAAAAGAAGATATTATATTCTGAGTAGTTTTAAGGAAGAAAAATCCCATTAGTTCTTAATATCCTGAGGACAGACGTACACTTTAATCAACTATTGAAAAGTCAAGTTCGAGAAACATTAATTATTTACATTCTTAAAGGAACATTTGTGCGGACGATAAGTTACTTCAGTGAGTTGAGTATTAAAGAAAAATTCCGCAGTAAACAGAATGCAATCATCTTTGTAGTAAGGAAATCTGTCTAGCCTTATCTTTTATTTCGAACTTTTTGTTCTATCTAATAAAATACCAAGTTCTTACAAGTTTATTTCGTAACATCTTGTTTCTTTTATAAAATAACATCGCGTTTGTATGAAGTTAAAAATAAGTATTCAAGTATTTTGTGTTATATGAATATAATGACAATAATAATAAATAATAATAATAACAATAAACTCACTGGCACTATCGAATTCGTAGGTTCATAGCCGCGCGGACATTAACTCTCCATACATCCCTATCCTGAGCTAATGTTTTCCAATCATTCCCTGTATGATCTACTTCCCTCAAATGATGGTTAATGTTATTCTTCCACCTCATTCTTGGTCTACCAACTGGGCGTTTTCCTTCTGGTTTTCCAACAAGAAGCTTCCATGTACGTCTTTCATTCCCCATTCGTGCCACATGTCCTGCCGATTGCAGTCTAACTCATTAACTAACTGGCACTATCGATCCCATAGGTTCATGGCCGTGCGGACATACGCTCTCCATACATCCCTATCCTGAGATAATGTTATCCAATCATTCCCTGTATAATCGACTTCCCTGAAATCATGGTTAATGTTATCCTCTCACCTCATTCTTCGTCTACCAACTGGGCGTTTTCCCTCTGGTTTTCCTACAAGAAGCTTCCATGCGCGTTTTTCATTCCGCATTCATGACACATGTCCAGCCCATCGCATTCTACGAGACTTAACTGTTCTTATTATATCTGGCTTCCTATAAAGACTATGCAGTTTACTGTTATGTAGTCTTCTCCATTCACCTGTCTGTTCATCTCTCTTTGGTCCAAAAATTTTCCTCAAAAATTTTATCTCAAATACTCGTAATCTCCTTTCCTCCCTTAGAGTAAGAGTCCATGTTTCGCATCCATATAATATATCTGATAGAATAACAGTTTTTATATATTTTCAGTTTAACGTTTTATGAAAGGAATTGGGACGATAAGAGTCCCTGTAATGCGTAATAGTATGAGTTTCCATTAATAATAATAATAATAATAATAATAATAATAATAATAATAATAATAATAATAATAACAATAATAGTAAATATTATAATAAGATGATCAAAATAATAGTAATTGGAGGCAGAAGAAACGCTAATAGATACAGCGTTACATCTAGGATTCCATGGGTAATGTTTGTAGAGATAGATACCAGGTGGTCTATTGGTTATCGTGTAATTTAGAAATTGGTCGACTCAAACCCGGTGGGGTTCGATGTATTTTGAAACTGCGAAAGTACTGAGTTTGGCTTCCTTTTGGAAGGAAAATAAAGCGTTGAGTGTCTTTAGATTTATGGAACATATGACAGGAAATATTTGAAGTATGAAAAAATAGGCCTCGGGCAAAATTTGTCGGTGCTTTCAAAACCATATTTTAATTGTAACGTCAGTTGACTGAATAGTCAAAGATCGTCGTTAAGTAAAATACTACCTGCAAATTCAATTGTATAAATATATTATCATCAAATTAAAAAGAAAAAATAGATAACAGGAATAAAAAATGTGAGCCAGAGAACTGGACTTAATTAGAACAGCGGCTCGGAATTCAAGGAAAGATGGAATAAAATATGTATAAAAGAGACAATTATTGAATGTATGAAAAGTGTAGAAGTGGTACAAGAGAAAATATTACAGTAATTTAGACATGTTGTTAGAATGGAAGATGTAAGTCTACCTAAGGAAGTGATGCGATGGATACAGGATGGGAAAATCAGGACATGAAGATCAAATAGAACCTGGGTGAATGGAGCAAGAAGATCTATGGAATTAAATAGACTACAAGATACAGGAACAATGGAGAAAGAAGATTGAATAGTGCTCATTTTATGTATATTTTTATTATTGTTTGCTTGAGCAAAAATACATCACTAGAGAAAGACCTAAATAAATAAGAAATAAATAATTTGGTAAATCACATAAATTATGGGCTAAAACCGTAATATGACAAACTAATATAATATCTTCTTCTTTTTCCTTCCAAGTATTAGGCCAAGGCCTGTTACGATCCTAAAGAAAAGTTTCCATCCAGCGTTTCATAAGACGATCCAGAAATCTTCGTCCTCTTGGTATATAATTATAAACAGCTTTGGGGATCCGATTTGAACTCATTCTTTCAAGATGATATTTCCAATTTAGTTGGTACTGTTTAATATATTCCAAAATTGGTATAGTCTTCAATTCTTTTAAGATATCGGTGTTCCTTTTCCGATCCCATCTGGTGTAACCCGCTGTTCTGCGCATGAATCTCATTTCACAAGCCGTTATTCTGCTTTCATGTTGTCTTTTTAGTGTCCATGCTTCACTACCATAGGTCAACACTGGTCTAGCCAAAGTGTTATATAAACATAATCTGGTGTTTTTTTTTGTACAAGGGATGGTTTCATAACTTGATTAATAATTCCCAAACTTTTATTATAAATAGTACTTTTTTCAGGGATATCCTTTTCATCCCAGATAGAGAGATAATATCCAAGATATTTAAATTAATTAGATCTCTCTGAAATTTTATTATGGAGACAGATTTTACTTTGTATGGGGTCTCTCCCATAAAATGCCATAATTCTAGTTTTGTTAATTGATATTTCCATATTAAATTTGGCAGCTATTTTTTGTAAATTATAAATTAATCGTTGCAAATCATTTTCGGAAAGTGCCAGAAGAGCTAAATCGTCTGCAAAAAGAATATCGTCGAGTTTGAGGTTCCTATTGATGGGTATGTATCCCCGTTGTGTTTTCCTCCATTCGTTTATTATTCTATTCTAATATATATATGCTGATGATGTAGTATTATTGGCCGATAGCGAGGAGATACTAAAGGACAACACGCACACACTATTGAGTAACACTAAGAAATTAGGACTGGAAGTAAATATCAATAAAACTAAATATATGGTCACACGTAGAAATTCATTATATAATGGAAATGGACAGCTAATGACAAATGAGGGTGCCTTAACCATTACGCTACGGCGTGTCCCCGTTTCACTTCCATATCTGCAATAAAAATACTAATAGGCATAATAATAAATTTCGTATTTACACAAGGGAAGTAATTTAAGTAGGCCTACGTAGATTTCAAATTCCAGATCTGTATCTAATCAAAATAACTTATAACTTATATTTTATTCGCGAATGTTTTCGTGTTACATTACTTTATAATGATGCTGAGAATATTACCTGATTTAAATGTATAAAATTTTGTATTTTTAGATTCATTAATTGTGTTGGCATATGAAATAACGGTTCATACTTCATTATGGTTTTTATGTAAAATATAAAATGTATACATTATTAATATCACAAAGTAATAATATTAAAAATTAATAAAATTAAATCCTTTTTACCCAAGAAAAACTTTAACGTAATTTAAATGCAATCTATCAAGAAAAATGTAGTACACATAGTAATACAATACCAGTGATACAGTATGGTTTCCATCCAACTCTTGATGTTTTATTAGGAACCGGTGAATATATACATCAGAATTCATTTTGTTTATTTTGAATTAAATGCTGTTGAAATGTCTAGACTTTTGATGTCAGCTGTGATTTATCACTTCTCTATTATTGGCACAAATGAACCTTCTAATAATATATGTTTATTCCATTTCTTGTCTTCTGATTTGAATCTATAAAATAATTTGACATCCATTTTGGATTCACTAAGTTCACGATATATTATTCAAATATATATCTTCAAAGATTAATCGTTTTCATATTATTATTATTATTATTATTATTATTATTAGTATTATTATTATTATTATTATTATTATTATTATTATTATTATTATTATCAATACTTTTATGTTTGTAATTACAGCGCACTGTAGCGCAGAGACTGAAATCCCGTTCCTCCACTCTATTCTTTGTTTTGTTTGGTATTCTTTTCAGTTCTCCAACCTCTTTTCCGTGTCTTCGTGATTAGTTGTATGAGGATAATATGAAAATGTATTAACATAGCATTACAATATCCTTATATATACATATATACACCCTGATTGAAAATTGACTTTACAACTTTACAAGCTTATAGAAATTTATTTAGAAGACCTACAGAATTGGTTTTAATGTCATATGATAGCACAACTCATCAAGTTTTCACAGACATAGTTTTATAGTACCTAGTTCTGTCACCGCGTGCGCTAACGTAGCTCATATCAAAATGGCTGCTTTCACAGGTGCCGAGCGTGCTCGTTGTGTGTTTTTGTTCGAAGAAACTAAATCTGCGACAATTTTTCAGCGTAGATTTCGTACCCAGTATGGTAAGGATCCTCCTAGCAGGCCAACAATTTATTCTTGGCACCAAACATTTGTTAGGACTGGCTGTTCTGTTAGTCATTCCAAGCATACTGGCCGTCCACGTACGGCTGAAGCTGTGTTTGAACAAGTGAGGGATAGCTTTGCTCGGAGCCCTAGGAAATCAACGCGGCGTGCGTCACGGTGAGACTGGCATTTCACAACCGACCATTTGGCGCATACTACGGAGACGTTTGCACTTGAAACCATACCGATTTTCGATAGTGCAACACATTACTGATAATGATAAGATGGTTCGACGTGATTTCTGTGCAGAAATGCTTGGTCGGATTGAGGAAGATGAAACGTATTTGATCCACGTAATCTTCAGCGACGATTCTACATTCCACGTCAGTGGCAAAGTAAATACCCATAACTGCAGGATCTGGGGCTCTGAACCTCCACATCTCCATCTGCAACACGTACGTGACAGCCCGAAAGTGAATGTGTTTTGTGCTGTAAGTAAAACTAAAGTGTACGGCCCCTTCTTTTTCCAAGAAAAAACTATCAACGGTACGATTTATCTGGATATGCTACAACAGTTTCTTATCCCACAGAAAGGTGCAGACGACCAAGAAGGACACATTCAATTTCAACAGGATGGTGCACCTCCACATTACCTCATCGACGTCCGTGATTTTCTGAACATGAGGTTTCCTGGTCGGTGGATTGGTCGTGGGGGACCAACAACATGGCCACCTCGGTCTCCTGATTTAACGCCACTGGACTTTTTCTTATGGGGGTTCCTTAAAGATAAAGTGTACGTTCCGCCCCTACCTGCCAATCTTGCTGAGCTCCGAAACCGAATCACCGCCGCAGCTGCGTTACTGAAGCCGGATATGCTGCAACGTGTGTGGGAGGAGGAGATTGATTTCAGGTTGGATGTGTTGCGGCATGACCAACGGAAGCCAACTTTGAACCACGTTGACTGAATAGGTGAAAACTTGATGAGTTGTGCTATGATATGACATTTAAACCAATTCTGTAGGTCTTCTAAATAAATTTCTATAAGCTTGTAAAGTTGTAAAGTCAATTTTGAATCACGGTGTATTGTCCACCGCTGTGGTCTCGAGTTAGCGTGCTGCCTTGTCACGCAGTGGGCCTGGGTTCGATCCCCGGCCGGGGCAGTTTTTCTGGGTGAGGTTTTTAATCGGGGTTTTTCCTCACCTGTAAGACAAATGTCAAAAAAAACTTTAAGGCCCAAACGGTCCCCGAAATCATATGGCCATCATCATCATCATCATCCTCACCCTTATCATTATCATCATCATCCTTCACCGGTGTGGAAAGCAACGGGAAGCTACCACACCTACAATTCCCTGGTAAAGCTGCAAGCATAGCATGCAAATGCTATGATTGTAGTGAAAGACCTGCCCTCGGGCAGAATTGCTATGGATGGATGGATGGATGGATATTATAAAAAATGCAGTTGATTAGATAAATAAAAGATTATTAAACTAATTTTAAACTATTCTATGTTGCAGTCTTAACTGTTAGAACCTAAAAGTCCGTTCCCTATTCATTACATAATATGTTGACACCACTAGACTATTTGCTCATTTTAGAAGGCATTAATTCTTATTCACTCTGTTTGTTGTTTGTTCGCCTGTCCAACCCGAAACTATCCACTCGTTTTCTTTGTACTGCTTATCTGCATCATAACTGCGATCTGACTTTACAAGCTTTTGAATTTGAATTTGTAGTAAGTTAGCATATTTATTCATAATCAGGGACACAAAAAATAATACGAATGCTTATATTCGACGGCCAGCTCCATTTTCAATGCGCATAATAATTGTGGTATCTTCAGTTCAGCCAAACGCAGAATTTTAAGACGATTACTACTCGTCTGTTTCTTCTCATTATATACACAAACAAGACGTAATACCACTAGCATAATATCGACAGGTGCAGCTTGATTGCATGTAAATCGTGATATAATTGAACCCTGTATTGAATATCTGACTTAATTTGGCAAAGAGAGAGAGAGCAGATATAAGGGTAGATCCTTGACCGCTTTCACCCATATACAAAAGAAAGAACCCACCCTGTTGTTAGTTTTCGTCTTCACCCTTACCCCTATTATCATCAGGTGAAGAAATCCCGACAACACTGGTGCGAGTGAGAGAGGTGAGCACAGCAGTCACTTTCTACAAATTTCTTGCAAAGTTAAGTCAGACGATCAATAGTGCATATATGCGGCTGCGATTAACAGACAAACGCGTGTCACCTATCATATATGCGGCTGCGATTAACAGACAAACGCGTGTCACCTATCATATATGCGGCTGCGATTAACAGACAAACGCGTGTCACCTATCATATATGCGGCTGCGATTAACAGACAAACGCGTGTCACCTATCATATATGCGGCTGCGATTAACAGACAAACGCGTGTCACCTATCATATATGCGGCTGCGATTAACAGACAAACGCGTGTCACCTATCATATATGCGGCTGCGATTAACAGACAAACGCGTGTCACCTATCATATATGCGGCTGCGATTAACAGACAAACGCGTGTCACCTATCATATATGCGGCTGCGATTAACAGACAAACGCGTGTCACCTATCATATATGCGGCTGCGATTAACAGACAAACGCGTGTCACCTATCATATATGCGGCTGCGATTAACAGACAAACGCGTGTCACCTATCATATATGCGGCTGCGATTAACAGACAAACGCGTGTCACCTATCATATATGCGGCTGCGATTAACAGACAAACGCGTGTCACCTATCATATATGCGGCTGCGATTAACAGACAAACGCGTGTCACCTATCATATATGCGGCTGCGATTAACAGACAAACGCGTGTCACCTATCATATATGCGGCTGCGATTAACAGACAAACGCGTGTCACCTATCATATATGCGGCTGCGATTAACAGACAAACGCGTGTCACCTATCATATATGCGGCTGCGATTAACAGACAAACGCGTGTCACCTATCATATATGCGGCTGCGATTAACAGACAAACGCGTGTCACCTATCATAATGCGGCTGCGATTAACAGACAAACGCGTGTCACCTATCATATATGCGGCTGCGATTAACAGACAAACGCGTGTCACCTATCATATATGCGGCTGCGATTAACAGACAAACGCGTGTCACCTATCATGTATGTTGATTTGACCCAAGAAAGCTGAAATGGGAGCTACTAACTAACTCACTGGCTCTATCGAAATCGTAGGTTCATGGCCGCGCGGACATAAACTATCCTGAGCTAATGTTTTCTAACCATTCCCTATATAATCTACTTCCCTCAAATCATGGTTAGTGTTATTCTCCCACCTCATTCTTGGTCCACCAACTGGGCGTTTTCCCTCTGGTTTTCCTACAAGAAGCTTCTATTCACATCTTTCATCCCCATTCGTGCCACATGTTCTGCCCATCGCAGTGTATGAAACTTAACTGAAATGGGAGCTACAGAATTGTAATTTGTAATTATAATTGCATGAAATTATACCAATAAAATTTACGTAATCGATATTAGTCTGTCCACCACAGTGGTCTCGAGGTAGCGTGCTGCCTTGTCACGCAGCGGGTCCGGTTTCGATTCCCGTCGGGGCAGTTTTTCTGCGTGAGGTTTTTATCGGGGTTTTTCCTCACTTGTAAGACAACTGCCAGGAAAACTTTAAGGCCCAAACGGTCCCCGAAATCATATGGCCATCATCATCATCCTTCACCGGTGTGGAAAGCAACGGGAAGCTATCACACCTACAATTCCCTAGTAAAGCTGCAAGGATAACATGAAACTGCTGTGATTGCAGTGAAGGACCTGCCTTCGGGCAGAATTAGTATGGATGGGATGGATATTAGTCAGGAGTGTTTGGTATGGTATTTAAACTCTGACAACACTTTTTATTGAGAAATTACAATAGAAAGTAACATTATTAAGCTCTTCATAATAAATAAGTGTGAGTCTTTTCTATTTTGCCTCATACTCTCGTAGGATGTTTGAAAACATCTATGTTATGTCTTTAGTTTTGACAAACTGAAGATAAAACGTTGATTTGTTTTAACATATCCTAAAAGATATCAACGAATATGAGGTAAGATGAAATAAATACTTCTCATTTATTAACGCTTTTTATAATTCTCCTAATATCATACGGTATGTCTAATTTATCTAATTTTAAATTAGTAATTTTTATTTAATTAATGTTTTTTTATTCCTCGTGTATATTTCTTTTCATCGGTCACTTCAACTCTATTGAATAAAGGGAAGGTAAACGTTAAATAATAAACATTTACTAAAATTTTGCTTTTATTTCATATCGATAGGTGTGAAATATTTTTCATCGCATGTTCATCTTATCTTATTATCACTCTTTAATTTTTTTATTTGCTTGCACTTTTGAATTCTCCTTCTGTGAAAACGCACATTACCTTTTCACCACCTACAAATCCTATTGCATTTATTATCCAATAACCTTGCATTACTGGCATATTAGTTAAGGAATCCATGTTCACTGTATAGTCTTCGAAATGATACTTTCCCTGAAAAAATAAAAATATGAATATAAATGCCAAGTAGAAATTTTTAGAGGGTGAAGCGGCAGATTTATGTTTCAATCCCGGAATAAATACAATTTTTTAAAAAATAAGTAAGCATTATCATCACCATAGTACATTCACGAATTTAGGCCATTTGTTGACCTGTTTCGACCTCAAGAGAAAGACCATCCAAAAGTCTTTTGAGTGGACGTCCTGGTCCATTCGATGAACATGTTGCATCCATCTTGACTTATAATCAGAAATTTTGTTTTCTAAAGGTTCCATGTGTAATTCTTGTAAGATGTCTTCAGTTTTTGTGATCTAGTAGTGCGTATCCTGCAGTCCTCCGAAGGTATGTCATTTCAGCAGATCTAAGTATCTGTATATCCTGTTTCTTTGTCCATACTTCGCTATCATGGAAAAGAGTTGCAAGAGCCAGTTTTTTATACACTTTTTTCTTGAATGTTTTTGGATTAACTATGATTTGAAAATAGAATTTATTAGTAAGCAACTATTTTATTCAGATACTTTTCTTTTAAAATCGATAATTAGTGTTCTTAAATTTAATAATGATAGTTAATTGTGATTTAATTAGTAACTAACAGTTGGAATATGATAAGCATCAACCAGCTAAGCGCCATTTAAAAATTATACTTTGATGCCATCTGTTGCACTGGCTCATGAAGTAAGTGTACACGCACTTTTAGCGCTAAATCTTTCAATATAGTTTTATTGCTAAAGAAATATGTAAATGCCGTCAGTCCTATCAGAGATTCTAAGTTTTGCAAACAATGGCTATGAAACCTGATATTCATAAATGCTAAAACTTTATATCATGCAGGTAAGCGCCAAATTTTTCCGCTCTTATATTGTTGATGTATAACTGTCAAACAAGGAAAAATAACTTGCATTATCCAGTATTGTTAGTTTAGCGCTACAATAAATAGTGAAGATTGACTTAAACTTTAAACGTATTTTTCTCGAAACTTACATAATGGCGCATAACCGGTTGATGCATAACGCCGTCCAATTAATGTACAGTTTATCAAATTGTATTTTTGGAATACTTATAAACAAATTCTTACAATGAGAAAACACGAGTACTAATTTGTCTTCAAACTCTTAAATTCTAAAAAAATGTAATGAATTGCAAAATAACAATCAGATTATTAATTGAAAATTTTAAATATGTAATAAATATAAATATTTCGTCCTGCAACTATTTGCTTTAAAAACAGTCTAAGCCCATTCTGTGTAGGTTTATAGAAGATATCAAATATTAGCAGATATGAGACTATGTTTTCTCCCATTTATCGGTTACCACACGTTTGAATTCCAATTTTGATATCTGCTCTTTTGTAAATCTTGGCTATTAGAGTAGCCGCTAGATGCTCGGTAGAATTTATTTCAGCCGATTATGAAGGGTTCTAAACTTTTTTTTTTTTGCGCGATAGTGCGTTTTGTCGTACTTTCAGCAATGGCGATCATGATTGAAAGCTCAACTTCCTACATTTCGGGGTTGCCAACCTAAATAACTATACTGTAATAAAATAACTATACTGTAATGTTACACTTCAGCAGCCAATCGCGTCCCCTCGGTGGCGTAGTAGGGAAAAGGTCGGTGGATCTGCTAGTCAGTCCTCCCTTCCAAGTCCGATGGACTCGCGGATCATAAGTGGGGTCAACAGGGGGAAGATGAGCGACCTGTTGTCAAAGCTCACATATCCTAGCCTACAGCGGGATTTCGGCCGCCGTGGCGAAGCGGTGGGAGGCTGGAGATCAGAAGCTCCTTTCTCTTGGTTCAATGAACCCGCTGACATCTGTGGGGGCACCATGGGCGATGAGCACCCTGGATGCCTACTTTGCTCAGTGGGCTGGACTCACAGCAGCTGCACGACAAGGACTAGTCTAGCGAACGGGCTGGTTGGGACAATACCGTGTGTAATGCTGGGAATTACCACCAGGTCAGTAAGCTCGGAAAAGGAGGAAGCGCGGTCTTTTGAGTGTGGGATTAGCGCCGACTCCGGGACCGAGTGACCCAAGGACAATATGTGAGGTCGTCAGGAGTTGAGCGACCTGACGTACTAATGCTCAGGCTGGACCCACTTCAGCAACAAAACACGTCCCCAGGTGGTGCACTGGGGGAACTATCGGTGGGTCTGCTAGACCAGCGGTACTCATTACGCGGCCCGCGGGCCGCATGCGGCTCTTGAAGACATTTATTAAGGCTCTTGGAATAATTTTAAATTCTTTACATTACATTTAAATTTTTAATTCTAAGTATAAAATAATATCTTTATTGGAATTCTACAAAACTTTGGATATTCCTGTGTCATTCTGAACAGTACAGTACCGCACGTGTTCAACAATGCAATGCAATGTCTGGCTAGTGTTATTGGTTTTGAATATGTGTACGTTTGTTTTTAAAACCGTTTAAACTTCTACATTGTCGTCCGAATTTTTCACAATGAAATATTATACTTACTTAATACTTAATACAGGGTTTCCACTTTACAGCAGTTTGCCCTTGATTCCTGCTTTCCAAGATTTAGTTTCTATGAACAAGCGACTGGATACTGTGTGTTACCTAATCAGTTGAAGTGAAGTGAAGTGAAGTGAATTTCAGTGTTTAATAATGGCTGGTGCTTTTTCGAAAGGGAAAAAGAGGAAACTCGAAGATGAAGGAAGAGTTTTACAAGATACTTGGGAGCGTGAATTTTTCTTCATACCTGCTAAAAAGGAAGGCAGTGGGATGTGTTTATTATGTCGAGACGTAGTTCAAGGTTATAAACGATTTAATCTTAATAGGCATTATAAAACGGTACATTCAAATTTTGAGTGCAAATATCCTAAAGATTCTAAATTGAGAGCAGAAAAACATTAAAAATGCCAATAGTGTCTGAACGGAAAATGATTGTGGATACCGTTAGTGAAAATAAATTGATAACAAAAGCATCATATGAAGTAGCAGAAATTTTAGCACGCAAAATGAAACCATTTGCCGATGCTGAGATTTTTAAGGAGTGTTTTCTAGTTTTCTGTGACACATTTTCTAAATTCCCAAATGCAAAACAGATAAAAAGTGACATACAAAAGTTACAACTTTCCGATTCTACTTGTGTTAGGAGAGTTAACGAAATGCCTGTAGACATGCTCCTTTGTACTCTCGATGAAATTCGTGAATGTGACTATTTCAGCTTTGCTCTGGATTCGTCCACAGATATTAGTTCCACCTCTCATTTGCTTTTATTTGTTAAATATCGTAATAAGATAGGGATTATAAAGGAAGAATTTTTAACTGTAATACCTATGACAGGTCAGACACGGGGAATAGATTTTTTTGAAGCAGTTAAATCTTTTTTTGACAAGTACAAAATTGACCTAAACAAACTTTTATCAGTGTGCATTGACGGTTATCCCTCAATGGTAGGTTGTCATACAGGATTCATTTCTGTGTTAAAAAAACATTTAAATAGAGACCACTTATTAACATACCATTGAATTTTACATCAAGAAAATCTTGCTGCTAAATATGACGAAACTTTCAGAAGTGTGATGAAGAAAGTAATTAACATTGTTAATTTCATTAGATCACGTGAACTAAATCATAGGCAATTCATAGAATTTCTCAAAGAGCTTAATTCACAGTATTATGATGTTATTTATCACAGTGAGGTCAGGTGGCTAAGTAAAGGAAGAGTTTTGGAACGATTTTTTAATCTTTGCCATAAAATAAAACTTTTTTAAGTGAACGAGATAAAGAATACCCTGAACTAGACTCTTCTTCATGGTGGTTAAAAGTTGGCTTCCTGGCTGACATAACAGGAATACTGAATGATGTCCAAATTAAAATGCAATTTACAAATAAACTTATTACTCAGCTCACAAGTGCAATTTTTTCTTTAGAAGAAAAATTAAAAATGTATACAGAAGAACTTAGTAATAATGTTTTCACTAGTTTCCCATGTTTCCAACATCTTATTGAAGAATATTCAGAGGAAGAAATAAACTTGCAACCCTTCATAGAATTGCTCACTGTACTACACCATGATTTCAGTGCGAGATTTAATGACTTTAGAAAGTTTCGAAACCCATTTTGATTAGTTGAAAATCCCTGGTCAATAACGACAACAGATGTAACTAGGTTGTCAATTTTTGGTCCTGAGATTAGAAATCTAAAAAATGAACTTATTGATCTCCAGCAGGATTCAGAACTGGAAGGTATTTTTCAAGAGAAACTAAAAACGAATTCAATTTTAGAGTTTTGGAATACAGTTCCAGGAAAACAGTTCGAAAACTTGGTGTCGTGTGCATATAAAATTCTGTGCATTTTTGGATCATCGTATGTTTGTGAAATGACTTTCAGTAAGATAAAGTTCATCAAGGGTAAACATAGATCTCGTCTCACCAATGTGAACTTGGAAAACCTGCTGCGGATATGTGTGGCAAATCAACCAGCTCGTATTGACAAAATTGTGCAGGAGAGTAGCAGAGTTCGACCATCAACTTCACAGCAGTAATCTACACAACTATAAGTTGCCTTAAAATTATGTACAGTACCGTAATAATAATAATAATAATAATAATAATAATAAAATAATACACAGTTAATTATTAACAAAAATTAAATGACAGTAATCAGTAATTGTGTTTTGTCCATAAATGTAAAAAAAGGCTGCGTGTTACCAAGACTGAGAACTGTGAAATTTGGTGCGGCTCTCGAACAGATATGGTCTCCTATATTTGGCTCTCTTGTAATTTCTAGTGAGTACCACTGATATAGAGTAAAAGTTTGCAGTTCTAAACTAGGAACAGATATGTTAACAATAATGTGTACATTACTATACTTACAGGTGCTATTGGGCACGCGGGTTTAAATTCCTCCAATCTATCCACAAATTTTGACCAATCACTATTCTCTTTCTGTATCTTCTCACAGAGCTTTTCTACTACTCTCGGCGGCAATTGTTCACAGAGTCCTCTTTCGGCCTTGCTTGGACATTTTTTAATTATTACTTTTACCTGAAACATAAATATGTTATTCAAAATGGAAACATTCATAGTTTGTTGAGAGATATGTATTGAGTGTTTTGATGTGTGGATTTACCATATTATTATTCCTCTAGTGTAATTTTAGTTAAATGTTATTATCTTCTTTCAGTCGGAATAAATGTTTTCTAATAGACTGTATATTATAAAATTCATTGAAACGTGATTCCTCATTGATTTCCATTTGGGGCATGAGTTAAGTAGTCACAGTAAATAAACTGTTTTGTTCACAGAGCATGCTTATCATAAGTAATGCCATGAGTGATTTCCAATTTATCTAGAGAATTTGGTAATCAAGAGTGGCATTTGTTAGGACTATTTAACGAATAAAATTAAGCTCTTTACTCACAAATCATTATTTAAATATAATTATTTTAAAATATTTATAGCCTATATTCAATGTAAACTGCGATGTTTGAAAACAAATGATAAACGTTATGTTTCATTTCTTTATCACTGCTACCAGATCATATTATTTATTGCCAAATGATCACAATATTGTAAGAATGCACCCTAGTGGAGAAAAAATGAAACACATCAAACTCTATATTAATTAATTTCTAATGTCCTATCATGTAAATATGTCAATTATATTTTTCTGGAACGTTATTACCTGGAAAAAAATATGTTTAAGAAAGTGTAAAAAAGTGTTTTTTTTTGTGGTAAACTTATAATCAATTGCTACAAATGTTTTTATATTATCTCCCGCAAGCACTATCTAGTTACATTTGTGCTATATATATATATATACACACACACAATCTGGTAGCCACATTCATTCTAGAATTCTTACATCTTAATATATAAATAGTAATATTCAACGTATTTCTTAGAGAGTCAGTCACTGCAAAATAATGGTCTGACCTCTTCAGAATGTTAAAAAAGGAGGAGTTGGATTTTAAAGTGATAAAATTAAATTGATAAATATCGAGGTGAAAAACTACTGTGATTGGTTGTAAATCAAAATTCATTAAAATATGATTGGTCATTGACTCCCATTTGGGGCATGAGTTAAATAGTCTATAAAAATTGTAAAATTTGTATATATGGTTATCTTAAAGAAATGGAATCAATTATAAAAAAGCACATGTACAGTATGTATCAAATTTAACTTCATAGAATTTCTGAAATAAATAGAGTCCAACTGAGTAGATTCTGCTTTGTATGATCAAACGAGAGTGGGAAAATATGAATAAATGTTTGTTTATTTAACATTTAAATTCAAGGGAAATGCTTACATATCTCGGTCATACAAGTCTGTGATGCAAGAACAAAGAATTTTAACTTCCAATAGGATACATTTCCAACTTAAGGGCTAACTGAATTACATCATAATATCAAGTACTGTTAAAGCTCATTATTGGCGGGTTAAAAAATTGCGACAAAAATATCAATAAAACTAAATATATGGTCACACATAGAAATACATTATATAATGGAAATGGACAGCTAATGACGAATGAGGGAAATTTTGAGGAAGTGGCTGAATTCAAATACCTAGGAACAATAATCACAAATAGGAATGAGATGCACAAAAAAATTAAACATAGGCTCAATTCTGGAAATGCGTGCTATTATGCATTACAGAGACTCTTGACTTCCCACGTAAAGTGATCCCACAACAGGCTCGGAGGCCCTTGGGGTAGTAGGAAGTTAAGGCTCCCACATTTTCTAGACAATCGGCACTTTATGTCAGCCCTGCGTGACAGCCGCCTTTACCCCCAGATCAAGCGTCTGGTACTCATTTCCGTTAGAGGCTGAGTCGACCCCAGGGCCATAGTGCCGCCAGAGGGTTTGGGTCAGTTTAAAAATCCTGACCCCAACGGGACTTGAACCCTCGACCCTCCGGCTTGTAGCTCAGTGCCTCAACCTATACGCTACGGCGTGCCCCCTTGACTTCCCAACTCCTTTCAAAAAAACGTTAAACTGAAGATATATAAAACTATTATTCTACCAGTTATATTATATGGATGTGAAACACTCTTACTTTAAAGGAGGAAAGGAGATTACGAGTATTTGAGAATACAGTTCTTAGGAAAATTTTTGGACCAAAGAGAGATGAACAGACACGCGAATGGAGAAGACTACTAACAGTGAACTACGTGGTCTTCATAGGAAGCCAGATATAATCAGAACAGTTACGTCTCGTAGACTGCGATGGGCAGGACGTGTGGCACGAATGTGGAATGAAAGACATGCATGGAAGCTTCTTGTAGGTAAACCAGAGGGAAAACGCTCAGTTGGTAGACCAAGAATGAAGTGGGAGAATAACATTAAATATGATTTGAGGGAAGTAGAATATACAGGGGATGGTTGGAAAACATTAGCTCAGGATAGGGATGTATGGAGAGCTTATGTCCGCGCAGTCATGAATCTACTGGTTCGATAGTGCCGGTGGGTTAGTTATTTCCTGTATTCGCCGTTAAAAATGTATTTATTCGCGGATCCAGTCCGGTATATTAGAAGGATTAGCGTCCTTTATTAACCATCAGCAGTTTGTTTTTTACCTGCAGGCAGGTGCCAAAGGCGGCTTTTACAAATAGTTATTCAAACCAAATGGAAAAATAATTATGAAAACAAAACAAACCTTATTGTCACTAACCCTAAAGTGCATTATTAAAAGCTGTTGTCGTATTTCACATGCCGATATGTAGGCTACTTTCATAATATGCCTCCATCGCCACGATCGATATAGGCCTATTATTGTTTCAACTTGTCATTCGTTGCAATAATTTTGATTGAATAACACGTGTCTCTTGTGCTTTGTTCCCAGTTTATAATATCGAGTAAGAGGAAAGAAAAATTAGTACCGAGGAGAAAAAAAAATAGTGTTGCCGCTTAAAGTAAAAATATAATGCTTGACCTTTTATACGCAATGGCGAGTCGTTTGGTCTATATCACGCTGTTTCAATGTTAATGAATCATGAAATCCGAAGACAAAATGAGAAATTCTATCGCAGTATCCACAGATGGATATCAATCTTAATTGAAAGACCTTTTCAACAAGACGCCAAACAGGATAAAATTACTAAGTTCATTTAATTAAAACCTTACCTAAACCTCGACAGTAATAACTAATAGAGATTGTTCAAATACTCTCATTAATTGAATTTTATTTTAATAATTTTTATTTAATGTCTGTAATCTCTTGGAACGTATCCCCTATATATCCATACAAATTAAAACAAAAGACTCCACGCGCAACAGGCCTAGAAAGCCCTTAGCCTACCAGCCGACTGCTGGTCTCACATCCAGATGTGTTAATCACAGAGGTAGACGATCATCTAGCCAATTTAGTAGTGGCATGTGGTCAGCATGTCGGGTCCCCCAGCCGTTACAGCTGGTCTTCTCAACCCGGAGTCACTACTTATTGTAGTTACCCAAGTGCCTCACAATGCTGGGTGGGCACCGGTCCCATACTGGCCAAAATTCCATGAGAAAATGTCTTCCCCCATGTGGACTCGAACCAGCGCAAGTCCCGTAGCTCTTTGCCAACGCTTTCTTGCCTTAACCCTTCGGCTACGGCCTCTGGACACCATACAAATTACCATTTTCACATTACCATTCCATATTCGTGGTTTCTGTATTCGCGGCATATTTGCGGAACATATCCTCCGCGATTGCGGAGCTTTTACTGTATTGTTCTTTAGGTATGTGTATGAGAGAGAGAGAGAGCTAGAGTGAAAGAAGTAAATATTTAGGCCTTACAAAATTGATTTAATGCGTCGTTCATTGCTGTTTTGGACAATATTTTCTCATTCGGGTTGAGTACGATAGGTTTTGCACTTACCAATAGATTCGAATGCTCTGTTTGAAATATTGATCAGTTCGATTGACTGATTATTAATTCAATTTTATAAAATCCAGACTACGTCACAGTTGTTCGTAAACAAAAATTGTATTCCAAATATTTATAAATGTAAGCAGTAGTAGTTGAAATATTTTAAGTAATCTCCAATATAAAATTATAAAAATAAAGGTCTTATAACAATAGCATATACTAATTATATACGTTAGATGATAGACTACTCCTGAAGACTCTTCTTCTTTTAGCTCTCCTTTTTTTTTCAGAAGCCTTTCAGACGGTCCGTCCCCGTGGCGTAGTCGGTAGAGTCCCTACCTTCCACTCCGGCGACTCGGGTTCGATTCCCGACGGGGTAGAGGATTTTAAATCTCCAACCTTGGGTCTGGGTGTGGTCCTGTCCTTGTGTTTATATGTGTGAATAAAATGAAGTTAACAAAAAGGTAAAACGAAAGGGTAAAAACAAGAAGGAAAAACAGTAGGTAAAACGAAAAAAAAAATATATATATATCGCATAAACAAGAAGATTCAAGCTTTAAAAAAAAATCTGTTATAGCCTACTTTTAGTTTTAGATAATATAAATTTCAACTCACATAACCGTCTTCTGGAACTTCGACTCCTAAAGCAAGATCTCCACTTAAGGCCATTACATTCTTGTCAATTTGATCCAGTGCAATATTTTCCAAGTGGACCTTGCCATCGAAATCTTCACAATTTCGCGTCCCTTCATATATAAACTCGAGATTTTGCTGCAATAGAAAGTTAATGTTTTTTTTTTAAATACTTCTTCGGGATTCTTGGCCATGTCTTGCAGTGTCGTCTTCTCGACATTTCATCACCTGACATCTTCAGGAGATACGTATTCTTTGTGTAAATTAACATCAACCAATTAGACATTTACTAAGATACATAGCTAGGATAAAAACACACAAGCTAAAAACTAGTTAGAAGTTTACTACAAAAATTTACACAAGCCATATTTCCTGAAGATGTCACCTACAGTAGGTGATGAAACGTCGAGAAGACAACACTGCAAAACACGGCCAAGAATCTCGAAAACGTGTTTTAAAATATATAACGATAGCCGTAAAATTCTTAATCTATATAGAAAGATAATGTAATAAAATAATTGCTAAGATTTTAAATTTTAATATGATTGACATGTATTTGTGCATAGTTGTTGTAGAGTAGTCCATAATAGTAATGATTGGTATATGTGAAGAGAAAAATTATACGCTCAGACCGGGACTTGAACCCGGGACCCTTGGTTCTCTAGACCAAGTGCTCTACCAACTCAGCTACCTGAGCAAGTACCGATCTAAACGCAAATCTTTCTCTATATACATTGTAATTCCCATCCACCAAATGCTGTGAAGCCATGCTTCTATCTTGCAAATGGCGGCTCCTTTATTAAGAAGACATATTTGGGAATTATACATTACAGCCAGTACGGCTTTTTCCAAGTTTTTATTATTGATTTCGTACATCTCAATGATGGATAAATCATATAATTATATAATTCCCAAATATGTATTCTTAATAAAGGAGCCGCCATTTGCCAGATAGAAGCATGGCTTCACAGCATTTGGTGGATGGGAATTACAATGTATATAGAGAAAGATTTGCGTTTAGATCGGTACTTGCTCAGGTAGCTCAGTTGGTAGAGCACTTGGTCTAGAGAACCAAGGGTCCCGAGTTCAAGTCCCGGTCTGAACGTATAATTTTTCTCTTCAAATATGATTTATCCATCATTGAGATGTACGAAATCAATAATAAAAACATCAAACTGTTTATAACCAACATTATAGGTTATTAATTAATTTCTAGTGTCCTATGATGTAAGTATGTCAATTATATTTTTCTGGAACATTAATACCTGGGAAATAATACGTTTAATAAAGTATAAACAGTAGTTTATTTTTTTTGTGATATAATCATTTGCTACGTATGTTTTCTATTATATCTCGCAAGCATAAGCTGGTTACATTCGTGCACTATATATATATATATATATATATATATATATATATATATACACACACAATCTGGGAGCCACTTGATGAAATTAAAGTGATAAAATCGAGGTGAAAAACGACTGTGATTGGTTGTCAATCAAAATTCATTGAAATGTGATTGGTCATTGACTGCCATTTGGTGTATGAGTTAAATAGTCACTGTAACATGTTTTGCGAAATGACTTAAAAACTATGATAAATAAAATCAATTTATTATTAATCAGTAGACTCTAACAATTATGAGTTATTGTTTCACATAATATATTATACAAAGATAAGAAAGCATAATGTCTACCGTATCTAGAAGGATTAGGGGTTCGATTTCCGGCTATACCTTAATTTTATTTTCCTTGAATTTAGGATCTTTACAATTTTTTCAATCTTCTAAGGACAAATAAATAGCTTCTTGATATAAGAAATGGCACGTCTGGTTAAGAAAACTGCAATTAAGGTTGAAGCACTGCTTCACACTAAATATGTGATTTTGTATATTGTATCACGTGATTTCATGATTTCTTCAGTGTTACTGCTAGTTATAGACAGTAACCATTTCAATGGACTTTGCTTTTATCCAGCTGTCATACCACTGACTTATTTTAGAGTGTTTTGAAAGCACTAATTAGAGGTTAAATTCCTCTTTTAACTTTGTGACTACTTAAATATGTTCACTAAATAATAAAGGAAATAAAAAAAAAGCTTAAAACCCATAAAAAATAATAAATAATTTAAAGATAAAGGTAAAAAGCTCTTCACGCTAAATATATTATGGGAATAGTCCTAGAAAGTTATTAAATATAATGATTGAAAATAGTGAAATAAAAATAAATGTTCTTCCCTTATTAATATTTTTATAACCGATTAATGTTTTAAATTCTTTGTGAAGAGTATTAAGTTTAGTAAGTTATATATTTTCTCTGAAAGATTTAACTCAAACTTATACCGTGTGAATTTGACTCATAAGGGATCTTTCAGCCATTGCACGCCGAAACATACTTATTCCAGAGAATCGTTGTGATGTAGGCCTACCAAGGTCGTGTCCAAAAAAAAAATGATATGCCTTTTTAGCTGCAAGACACTAAAATCCAGTGCTAAATATCTCATTTAAACTATATGGAAGTAACACAACTCGTGTATCGGTAGATTGGATAACCCTCACTACCTGCCATCTCCGCCGCGTCCTGCCTCACTTTACTTAGCTCTAACACAAATAGGGAGTCCATCTTCTCCGTACAGTGTGCTTTGTCATTGCCTGGCTTCGATTTCTGTACCTTGTAATTAATAACGGCAGGTATTTTTTGGACACGACTTTGGTACATCACAACGCTTTCTTGGAGAAATTTCAAGGGAGGTTTCGTCATACGATGATTGACAGAATCATTGGAAATTTGTACTGAGAATGTCGAGTTTAACTTTGAGGTCGTTGTATCAATGATACTTATAATACATTTCAAGCTTATTATAGAGCAATTTTTACACGCTTTATATTAGCTTGACCTATACCTGTCTATCTATGTAACGGAATTTTTGATCACGATTTGGATCGACTTGAAGCTTTGTATACTTGTAAAGGACCCATGACAATACAATAATTTCATATTTTTTTTCTAAAATCCTGGCCAGAATCGTCAGAAAATAAAATTAAAATTAAAACTGGTATAATAGGTTGCGGAATTATCGACTTTTTAGTCAATCGTTGTAAGAGCTCAGTTGATAGAGCGGTGGACTATAGTGATATATAATTTCAGTAATCGATAGGTCGCTGGTTCAAATCCAGCCTGGAGGATTTTTTAGAAGAGTATTAAGAAATTAAATTTTCATGGGATTCCGGTTTATGACAATCAATTAAACTAAAAATAAGAAAAATAAATAATAGTTTTAAAAAACTAAAACAACACGCTTTATTAGAAAACCGAACTAAAAAATGAAAAATAATTTTAATTTCCAACACGCTTGGGATAAAATTAAAGTGGTCAACAAAAAAAAAAATCATCTCCAACACATCTAGAATAAAACTAGAGTTATCTACAAAAAAAATACTATCAAAAGCATGGGGTGCTTTTTATGGTTTTCGTTTTCTTCTTAGAGACTTTACTTTTACCAATATATGTTTATTATCAAATATTAATTAAATAAACTCCAACTCTTGTTGGAACACAATTCATAATTATTTAACATGTCTGAAGAAGGTACAGTGTACCGAAACAGCTGTCAGTGGATTATATAATAAATATGAAAATCAAATAAAACTACGTTTTATTTTTATTTAATTAATAAATATGGATTTTCATCAAGTAAACACCAATTCAATTGATTATATTATCAAATATATCAATTGATATAGAGCACCCCACGCTTTTGGTGGTAAAATTATTTGTTAGTTCGGTTTTTTATAAAGTTGTTTTAGTTTTTAAAACTATTATTTATTTAATCTATGACTCTTTTACAATTAACTTAAGCACATAGTATTCGATACTCACAGCATAAGTTGATGTTAGGAGAAAAAATATTAAAATTACCATATTATCTCACCTAATTGCTCTAACTAGAAATATTTAGAGCTCGTTGCCAATGTTATATCTATTTATAGATCTGATGTTCGACTAAATCCCTATTGTACAATATTATCTTGATTAAATTGAAATAAAAAATTGTTTTGACGTTTCCTGTAGGTGTGTGCAAATGAATGAATCTCAGACAAACTAGTTTCATGCGTTTAGAATGGAAATATTTAATGCATTCATGCATAAATTCATATAACCAGTTGGTGCTTACATGAAATCTAACCATCACCATTACGTTAATGTACATACAGGGTGTTACAGGACTTCGTTTTTAAACTTTTATGGACAATCATGCAAAGTGATATACAGGGTTTTCTAAATTAGACCGACAAACTTTGGGAACAGATAGTTAACGTTCATTGAAGAATATTTTGTTAAGGAACCTATATGCTGTGACGCTTCGTTTCAGTGCAAGAGGAAGGGATGGAAGGAAGTTTTTACGTGCAAATATCAAGTCATTCTGTGTCACATAATTCTGTGTGTTAATCTAATTACTTTACAGGCAAGCAGAAACAAAACGTACTCATCCATCCATCTATTGTAATTATTAAAATGAAATTTTATACACTATCAGATTAGGCCAAAAGGAAAAAAAAAAAAGAGGGGGCATGAAGTCAGGCGACATTTTAATTCCACCCCTCTAAATAAGGATACCCTAATATACATACATACATACATACATACATACATACATACATACATACATACATACATACATACATACATACATACATACATACATACATACATACATACATACATACATACATACATACATACATACATACATACATACATACACACATACATACATACATACATACATAGAGGGTGCCCATTATTTAGAGGGTTGGAATTAAAATGTCTGATTTATTTATTTCCTCCCCTTTGGTGTAATTCTATAGTGTATCAAATTTCATTACAATACATTAATATTAAACTATGCCACTCTCGTCCTAAATTTATAAATATTCATAAAAAATTAGTTACAGAAAGAGTATTGCTTATCTACTTTTTGTATCGTCTTGAACAACAGAAATAAATCAATAAATATCGTCAAACACAGCTGTTTTAATGAAAATAGTTTTTTTTTTTAATTTACCTTTTTTCCCGTTTATACTGTTTTTCCTTCTTGTTTCACCTTCTTCTTTTTTGTTTTACCTGTTTGTTAACTTTCTTTAGTTCTCACATAGACACAAGGACAAGATACACACACCCAGACCCAAGGTGGAGATTTAAAATCCCCTACCCGCCAGGAATCGAACCCGGGTAGCCGGAGTGGAAGGTAGGGACTCTACCGACTACGCCACGGCGACGGACTTTTTTTTTTGTCCGTAGTCAGCGTTCCGCCTCATACTGACACCTAGGAAACCAAGGTAGTACTAGGACGGGAAAATTCGGTAAATTTTGCTTAGAGGCCTTTCCATTCAGGCTTAAGGATCTTTTACGATCCTGAAAATCTTCAGACTCGGGACTCACGGCTTAAAGTCCTGTTAACATCATAAATCATTATGATTTCTATCGATATTTTCTTCTCAATGTGGTACTTAATCCTCATCTAAAAATTTCAACAAAATTTACTTTAAATTACTTCTTACAACCAAATGAAAAAATAGAGGGTGTGTAGAATGAAATACGAGAAGTCTAAAATATGGAACACCCTAGTTTTAACGGAAGATAAAGTGTTGGATATATCAGACAAAGTCCATCAAAATCACTGAGAAAATAGACAAACATTTCCTAATTTATGCTAATAAACCAGTGAAAAAATATATGTATTCGACTCTATCTTTAGAAAATTAATTTTTGTGATCTAAAATGGTGCAACGGATTCGTTATTGTACATTATTTCGTTTCCTCTAATTCTTTCATCACACCTCCCCTTACCTAATAGGCCTATCAAAATTTACCGGAAAATGGGATATGGATGCTACCCTAACAATCTCCTTCATGATTTATGGATGTAATATACATTTTTAGAACATCTAATCCATTATCACTATGTAGTTCTCTGTTCCGGAGCTACTTCTTCTTCCTTTCCAGGATTAGGTCAATGCGACATGTTCCGGTCTCAAGTCCATGGTTTCCTTGGTCATCCCAAATATTTTTTTCCATGTGGTTTGTAGGTGTTGATCTTTTTGGGTAATCTTGTATTTTCCATTCTGTCTAAATGTTCTTTTCCATTGGTATTTGTGCTCTTCTAGTTTATCGACTATTGAAAATATTTCCAGTTCATTTCTTATTGATTCATTGTGTAATCTATCCATGCGTGTACATCCTTTTACGGATCTTAAAAATTTCATTTCAGTGGCTTGAATGTGTGAGATATCTTTTTTTGTAAGTATCCAAGATTCAGATCCATATAAAAGATTAGGAACAGCCATAATTTTATAAAACCTGAGGTGAGTTTCTCTTCGAGTCTTTTGGAGGGTTCTTCTTATGGTGCGATACATCATTTGATATCGGTTTAATTTATTATGTATATCCCAATCGTAGCTATATGTTTTATCTGAACCTAGATAGTTAAAGTGTACTATCTGTTCTATTATTTCATTATTGATTACTATTTTTGCTCTGGCACTTTGCCCTAAAAAGCCATAATTTTAGCTTTTCAAGTTGAGACTTTGAGATTATAATAGAGTCCTATTTGATTCAACATGTAAATGTCTCTGTGTAAATCATCCTCTGACAGATAATTACCAGATCGTCTGCATACATTAAAATGTTCATATACAATTACTTATTAATTTGTATTCCTATTGGTCTTGATTTTTTCCATTTTCGTATAACCTCGTCAAAATATATATTAAACGATGTAGGTGATAATGTACACCCTTGTCGAACTCCTTGAATTATTAAAATTTCTTCTCTGGAATAATTATCTAAATTAAGCGTAATTTTCGTGCCATTATAAAGATTTTGTATTCCTTCTTTAAGTTGAGCCGGGTATCCTCTTGCCTTCTCCGCAGCTACTAATACGTATATCCTACTATATAACTGGTATTAGATTAGACATATGAATATTGTACTAGCCAGAAATGATTATTTCAAATATATGTTGCAATTTCTAGAATGTGTGTTTTGGAAAGTTTACATTTCTAAAAATAATGTTAGAGGTAAAATTTTCCTATTTTCTTCAGTTGTTCCTAGCACTTATAACATATTAGCTAATACCCGGCGTGCGCTGCTACTCTTAAATAAATTAAAACTAATGTGCTTTTATGTTTAGTTGAATAAGTAAAAAGAAAAATAATCATAAACTTATATTTTTAGATACCCCGGCGTTCACCGGGAATCTACTTATTCCGATCTTCTTGACATAGATGAGCTGAAATACGAAAATTAATGTCTTGTATGTTTAGTTAAATAAACTAAAAGGAAAAAAAAAATATCGTAATTATTTTTAGATACCCCGTGGTGTTTACCCGGCGTTGTCCGGGAATCTACACATCCCGATCTTCTTGGCATAAATGAGCTGCCAGATGAAAATTAATGCACTTCTTATGATTATAGAATAAGTGAAATAAAAAATAATTATAAATGTATATCGTAATTAGTTTAAGATTACCCGGTGTTGCCCGGGAATCTACTTATGTCGATCTTCTTGACATAAATGAGCTAAAAGACAATTTTTTTATTGTGAGTTATCCCTAAAAGAATACCCGCCCTGTGCTGCTATGCTTGCACAGGAATTTACGTACTTCTCTCGATCTTCTTGGCATCAATGAAAGATGAAAGTGGTATTTGTGAGTTATCCGTAAGAGATAAACATATGCTGTCGCGGACTTTTTTGTAGAGCTTTTTGAGATATTCAATTTTGTGTACATTAGTTTTGTGTATTTGTTATGGTTTAGGGAGTGTAAGCCATTTAAGTGTCCAAAGAGCTGTTTTTTTTCACGTTTTCCACTGCAAATGGCGATTTTAAGGGTGTAGTAGTTGAGTATCACAACTCTCTTATAGCCTATGTTCATCCCGGGAATCTCCTGAACATTTTGCAAGAAACCCATCACAGTCGGATCAACGGTATGGCCGCGCATAAAGTACGAACAAACAAACATTCATATTTATATATTAGATATGTCGTAAGTTATTTTTTCTAAGTAAATATACATTGATTAAAATATCGTTGTTTATAGAGGCATGAAGTAGCGCATGAGTTCTCAGATTCCTGGTGTTAATTTGAGTTTCTTAACAAGCAGCATCTCTCGCATTGAATCGTGAAACAAGATTGCTTTGCGGATTCCTTCGGTATAACACCAAAAATGGAAACAGAATTGCTATTCAAGGCGAAATTCAACTTGGCGAAATGTCTTGACATTCTGAACACATCAACATATGTTTCTCCATAGTTCCTAGTTAAATTGAATACATACTGTATATAGGAATAGACAAGGAGGTCCAAACGCATGGATGCCACAAAAGCTAATTTCAAATGCATATTTGGCTTTGATTTTAACAGGTAGAGATTATATCCATTGCTTTCTGAATTAAGTGTTGCAAATTGAGTTATAATTATAAGTAATGCCACGAGTGATTTCCAATTTATCTAAGAATTTGGAAATCAAGAGTGGCATTTGTTAGGATATTTAACGAATAAAATTAAGCTGTTTACTCACAAATCATTATTTACATATATTTATTTTAAAATATTTATATATTTAATGTAAACGACGATGTTTGAAAACAAATGAGAAACGTTTATGTTTTTTTTGTTCATCACTGCCACCAGATAATATTATTTATTGCCAAAGGATCGCAGTATTGTAAGAAAGCACCCTAGTGAGAGAAAAAATGAAACACATCAAACTGTTTATAACCAACATTATAGGTTATTAATTAATTTCTGGTGTCCTATGACGTAAATATGTAAATTATATTTTTCTGGAACGTTATTACCTGGGAAATAATAGTTTAAGAAAGTGTAAACAGTTGTTTCTTTTTTTTTTTTATGGTATAATCAATTGCTACGAAAGTTTTTCTGTTATATACCGCAAGCAGAATCTGGTTACATTCGTGCAGTGTATATACAATCTGGGAGCCACATTGCATTATAGGATTCTTACATCTTAATATATAAATTGTTATATTCAACGTATTTCTTAGAGAGTCAGTCATTGCAAAATAATGCTCTGGCCTATTCAGAATGTTAAAAAGAAGGATCTTGATTTTAATGTGATAAAAGTTGATAAAATCGAGATAAAAAAGACTGTGATTGGTTGTAAATCAAAATTCATTGAAATGTGATTGGTTATTGACTCCCATTTGGGGCATGAGTTAAAAAAACAATGAAAGCGATTAATTACTTCAAATTAACTTGTACACTTATTTAGATAATGAGTGTAGCTTATAGATTGTCTCATAAAATACATTATAGCATGTTCCTCTACTGTAATGTTATCTTAACATGTTTAAATTCTGGTTTTTTCAAAAGTTCTAACATCAATACAATAACTATTGTTTTGTCAAATTTTAAAAAAGCAAATATGTATTCGATATATTACGTAAGCATTGTATCCAATAATTTGTCTTTCTGTCAATAAACCGATAAAAATATGTTATGTTCTGTAACAAAAGTTATCGGTTCGGTATAGATATATAATCGATATATCATGTTCGAGAAAAGTTAGTGGTCATGGCATGACGTTTAATTAATGTTGGTCAAATTCCGTGTCTAAATCTGTACGTGAGTTTAATGCAAGAATAACCCTGCCATGGAGTACTATGAATTCTAGAAACATATCTACCGAAGTTATATCCCCTTAAAAAAAGTTAAATATGTGAGTTTCAATGTCAGATAGAATTTTGTTTCTGTAACCATAATAACACTGGTCAACAGTGGTTTTGTTGCCCTTGATATAAGATTAATTTCATATATATTTATGCTCACAATTCATGAAACTATCAATGATTTTGGGAGATTTGCTATGTTTTTTTTTTAATCTTTATTTTCATTTTACACTACAAAAATCGGAAAATATGAAACAAAATAACAGATATATTTATAATGTCAATTGGTTTTAAAAATTAGTGTAAGTTACACCGACGTAAATAGAAAAAAATGTCTAAAACCCATGTTATACTTAAGTGAAACGCCTTTTATAAGATTTTTTCTATAATTTTTAGAGCATATTCAGCACTTTCATGAATATATTCGTAAACTGTGCCCTTCAAAACATATAAATTAGCAGATATCCAGTGCAACAAAAAAATGTAGAGCTGTGTAATTTAAAAAAAAAAATTATCGTATAATGGTCAATATTATACCTAAATAATTTCGTTACAAAAATTACATTGCATATTAAAAGAAAATTGTTGAATATAATCTATAAATATAATAGCAGTGGTAGTCGAATACGAGAACTGAAGGTTTTCAGCAAAACAATTAGTCATGGCGGAAGTAGCTGAGCTATTTACCACAATTCAACAACGTTTACAAAATGTATTAACTAAGCAAGTATTGTAGAGTTCCGTAAGGATGTGACCGTCTTTTGTAAACAATATCTTGCTAACCAGTAAACAAAATGTGTATATATTTATAGTCACTCATGGAGTAGCATGTAGGAAGAACACAATGATCCAAAATCTATGCAGCTAGTGTATTTTATTGTATGCAATCCATTGGGTGGGGGCACGCCGTAGCGTAGTGGTTAAGGCACTGAGCTACAAGCCGGAGGGTCGAGGGTTCGAGTCCCGGTGGGGTCAGGATTTTTAAACTGACCCAAACCTTCTGGCGGCACTATGGCCCTGGGGTCGACTCAGCCTCTAACTGAAATGAGTACCAGACGCTTGTTCTGGGGTAAAGGCGGCCGTCACGCAGGGCTGACAACCCGGCTGACATCAAGTGCCGATTGTCAAGAAAAAGTGGGAGCCCTAACCTCCTACTACCCCAAGGGCCTCCTGAGGCCTGTAGTGGGATCACTTTATGCAATCCATTGGGTAAAGTTTGTCATACTTCCGGGTTTCGTCTTAATGTTATGTTATCTCGGAAGAGGCCCTGATATTGAGCTGATAACTCATTCGGTGAGACCCTCCACGTCCGTGCGTGGTCAAAAACGTATATATGTGACCCATAGTTAAAATACCTCTCCCGACAGGTCGCGCCACTGGCACTGTTTAACCCGGGTGGCATACGGTACGTAAAAGTACCTGTAAGGCGAGAGATTAAACTGCGTTAATGGAATGGAATGAAATTATTTATTGTAATTGTTAACTAATTATTATGGCAAAGATTTTGATGTATTTGCATTTTTTTTCTATGAGAACTATACAATGCTCAATTAGATATAAATGCGTTTTGGCGGAAAATGATCTAAAATAGGCAACTTTTTGGTTGTATTTATTTAAATATTTTGTCAATTTTTTGGCATATTGCATTTTTCGTGGATTTCTAGCATGTTAGTGCTTATTTCAACCACTCAAACATACTTTTTTGACAGTTTTATGCGTTTTCGCGAGGAAATGTGCATTTTTAAACAATTTACTTTTACTGCTCTACCAGTATAAAAATTGACTTGAACTTAATTTTATGAAACGAGAAGAGGCTCTGCCTTCCCACATTCCAACTAATTGTACATAGGATTCGTTTATAGATATCAGGAATTCAGTTAGTGGAGCAAAGGAACCTAGTGAAAACTGTAGTAAATTATGTAGAACAAGTAAGTGGGGAAATGGGAAAGGATGTATTGAAGAAAATGATAATGGTTTTGAATAAAAATAAAAGATTTAATATGCTGTCATCAATAGCTGATGTTCTGTCAGATGGAAATTATTATATAGCAATACCAGGGGACTTACAATCCAATGATATAGTTTATTTTAAATATTCGCTAGAAGTGGAAAGGAATTTCTCGATGTTTATAAAAACAGGAGTCATTATTAAAAGACAATTTCATTCTACCATATTCTCCGTACTCCTCTTATCCATTTCATTTCGTTCATCTGCCCCTGTGATGGTGCATTAGGCATGGTCGGCTGGCACCCTTGTCAGTAACAGATATATATATATATATATATATATGTGTGTGTGTGTGTGTTATAATTATTTTTTTACATTGAGCAATGCAAGCATAATATACATAAGAAAAATAAATGCCTGGACGGATTTGAACCCGGACCTCTGAATTGGTACTTCAGTGTGCTATCCATTACACCACCAGGCAAATCTAATACAAACATTTATTTCTGTTAATAAAGAGAATATTTTAATAATATTTTTAATAATGGAGGATATATATTTAGGAGAAATAAATGTTTGTATTAGATTTGCCCGGTGGTGTAATGGATAGCACGCTGTAGTGCCAATTCAGAGGTCCGGGTTCAAATCCCGTCCGGGCATTTATTTTTCTTATGTAATATATATATATATATATATATATATATAGGGATTCATCTTATCTCATCCCTCGGCCCGACCTTGAGTTGGACACGAGTTGAGGATATTACAGATTAATGTGTAACATCTTAGAAATGAAGTGAGTTACACACACATATATATATATATATATATATATATATATATTATATATATATATATATATATATATATATTGTCCACCGCTGTGGTCTCGAGGTAGCGTGCTGCCTTTTCGCGCAGCGAGCCCGGGTTCGATTCACCGTCGGGACAGGCTCCTGGGTGAGACTTTTTCGGGGTTTTTCCTGAAGCTTAGGACCCAACGGTCCCCGAAAATCATCCTGGCATCACCATCATCAACCTTATCATTATCATTCACCGGTGTGGAAAGAACGGGAAGCTACCACACCTATAATTTCCCAGTAAAGCTGCAAAGCATAGCATGAAAATGCTATGATTGCAGTGAAAGACCTGCCCTAGGGCAGAATTACTATGAATGGATGGATCACTCTTACCAAAAAATATAATGTGCTATATCATAAAATCCTGGCCCTAATTATTAGTATTATCGTCTTTATTGTAAATATTCTCACCTTCATTAAACATAATAATTTGCAATATTTAATTATATACACACATTAGTATGTATTGTACACTTTCAGTGATCACTGGTTGAATGAAAGATCCTCTTGGCCAACTCTGGCTGTATAAATAAATATTTATTATTATTGTTCTTATTGTTGTTGTTAATTTTAGTTATTGTTATTATTATTATTATTATTATTATTATTATTATTATTATTATTATTATTATTATTATTGAAATGAAAAGAATTTTAAGCACCGAAATGGATGTTTTAAGATGAGTTGGGAAATGTAGAATGGATAGAATATGAAATAAAGAAATAAGAGAAATTATGGGTGTACAAGAGGAGCCGGACATAGTAGACATAATAGAAAAGATAAGATTACAGTGGTATGGACAGTATCTGCTGAAATGAGATATCTTCGGAGGACTGCGGAATACACACTACTAGATCACAAAAAAATGAAGACATCTTAGAAGAATTACACATGGAACCTTTAGAAAACAAAATTTCTGATTATAAGTCAAGATAAATGCAACATGTTCATCGAATGGAAGATCGTAGGATACCCAATCAAATGTTAAGATATCAACCTGCGGGAAGAAGACCAGGACGTCCACTCAAAAGACTTCTGGATGGTGTTTCTCTTGAGGCCGAAACAGGTCAACAAATGGCCTAAATTCATGAATGTACTATGATGATGATGGTATGGACATGTCAAAAGAATGCCAGAGGAAAGATTACTTACAATTGTTATGGAATGGATCCCAATATAAAGGAGGAAGAGAGGTAGACCGAAGAAAACTTGGATAGAAGGGATACACACGGCTATGAATATCAGAGGATTCGAGGAAGATCAATCGATGGATAGAGGGAGGATTGACGTTTGGTTTCCGGAAGACGGTGGCAGTTGCCATGATATCGGATTATTATTATTATTACCTTTACCTATGTATTTTATGTAATGAAGTGGAATATTGAAATACGCCCTAATAACAATGTCATGAGATAAGAATGTTCCAGCGCTCTTGTCATAAAAATCTCACAAATAGTGATAATATATTGTTTACTTTTAGATAATAGTATATTACGATGCGAGATTGGGAAGTGGTTTTTACAGAAGAGAGGAAATGTTTATAAATCCAGCGATAGCGAGGTTTTTAATTTCCGAGAAACTGTAAAACACTTCACAAACGTGCGTTGTACATTATTTTTTGCGCGATGGTGTTTTAAAAAATAATAAATAATATTAAAATAATAACATATTTGTTGGAAACATTTGCGTTCGTTATAAACAATTGACTAACGTTAACAGTGTGGGTAATGTTTATTTAGTTGAGACTACAGCAGGTCGTGGCACCAATTAGTGATAAAATGGCGGCAAGTACGTATTTATTGTTTTATATTGTTTCAAATAAAGTTCAGTTCATTTAAAATATAGTGATTTGTTTTGCATAATGTATATTAACACTGCATTTTTGATATTTTTTTTGTATATACATTGTACTTAGTATGCATAAAGGGCGGTGGTTTTACTTCCCGCACGAGATTTGTAATATGTAATTTTACAGTACAGTTATTTTAGGTTGGCAACCCCGAAATGTAGGAAAGTTCAACTTCCGTCATGGTCGCCATTACTGTAAATAAGTGTCTTCTTCTTCCTTCCTTCCAAGTATTAGGCCAAGGCCTGTTACGATCCTATAGAAAATTTTCCCTCCAGCTTCTTCCGGAAAATTCTCGTATAAGACTTGAAAGCATAATAATAGTCCCTTCGATTGGTTGCTGGCCAAAGGAAGGCAAGACCAGTGATGGGGCTGCCATCTTATAGCCTCTGGTCAGGCTTTTCTGGAGAAGAAAAGAAAATAAAGGAAAGAAGAAATGGAAGAAAGGAAAGACTCCCTAGCCCTCGGATGCCCTAATAGTGTCGGGGTCGAAAAAACAAGAGTTAACCAAGAGAGGTTAGATAGTAAAGTTAAAAGAGTGCAAAACACAAGTAAGTGGAAGAAATGTTTTGCTCGGCTTGGGCACCTTGTGGTCGCCATCCACATATCCCCTAGATGAGGACCCCTGAGGGGGTAAATAAGTGTAAGTACGACAAAACGCACTATCGCGCAAAAATTACTCTTATTTAAGGTCTAATATGAAAGAATCCGTCCTTTAAAATAAATATGGGATACACAGATGTATAGTGAATAACTATTTCAGAATTTAAAACTATATTTTTTTAACATTTTCCATGAATACATGCTAACTTTCATGAACTTGAGAGAGAGGAAATGTAATGTAAACTGCAGGTATATAACCGTTATTGAAAATTAAATTCTCCCACACGTTTAAAGCTTGCTCTCTGTTTGCACTATAACAATGGAATAACCGTTAATGCTTAAATTCATTTACACCCACAATAATTGAGTTTAATTAAATTGCTGCATTACGTCGGGAGGAACCTGGGTATCTGGAATTTCGTAAACACATATTGACATTTCAGCTGCGTTCGCTTAGACATATATAACGTTTTGAACTTAACGCTTCTACCTTCAACACAGTTTTACGTTTCAATTTTAATGCCAGTTCATCAATGTTCTTCGTGAATTTTTATTATTTCAAAAGTTATTCTAGTTTTATACGAATGTTTTTTTTTCGTAAAGCATTTTTTATTCGTTATACTATATACAATTGTACACACGATTATTGTAGGTCTGTCAATTGCAAAGGCTGTATTGGAATTTTTACTTTAATGACAATAAACTCCAGCAAAGCTGTTGTTCCAGGATAGCCTCGATTTTCGTTCTATGTTATTTAGGCGTAATAAGCACACTTAATTTATTAAAAATTTCTTTAAACACCTTATTTAATTCTTTTAATTGTTATCTCAGTTAGAACAGTTTTTCACTCACTGATAAATAAATTCGCCACAACTTATCGTCACACTGTTACCACAAGACTCGCTATCGCAGACTGACTGCGGTCTCCTGCCTCCGCCCTTTTATAAGACGCGAGGAAATTTCCAGAAACAGCTTCTAGACAGTTCGATGCCCAGAATCCTCTATAATGGATCTTTCTCCAAAGAAGAGAGAGACACCGGCAGAACCAACTGGCAACTCACTCCAGACAATTCTGCTGGCTGTGCGGGCCATCTAACTCGCCATGGGCGACTCGCCCGCGCAATTTAAACACCAGCTCCTGCATTTGTGATAAAGATAGCTCCACCTTTTTAATGTTTTGAACAGGTCAGAGCATTATTTTTCTCCAACAAATGCATTCAATATAGTATATAATGAACAGATTCCGTGATTTTACCGAGTTGTTTACTGAAAAATAAATGAATAACCTATAAGGTTGATTATAATATACAGTTTGACGTGTTTCATTATTTGTCCACTAGGGTGCATTCTTACAATATTGCATTCCTAATTGGCAATACATAATATGATCAAGTTGCAGAGTATATATATATAACCTCACATTTCCGATTTATTTTCAAATATCGCCGTTTACATTAAATATATAAATATTTTAAAATACCGGTAACTACTGTTCATGAGGTCCCGGGTTCGATTCCCAGTCAAACCATAGGAATTTTTCCTTAAAGGGAATCATTCCTGTGGTTGCCCATGGTCTGGAATTTAGTTTAAGTTTAGATTAAGAACTATCCTAGCGATTCATTATCATTTATCACTCATCATATCATCGGGGTAACGTAACTCCGCCTTCTAGGCGCCCTAACTTCAGAAGTGGGTTATAATTACGCCAATGCCAGGAGAGAACACCGATATGTCGAAATGACGACGTGGGACATTGGGGGGAAAAAAATTGAATAATGATTTTTTTAGTAAACAGCTTCATTTTATTCATTAAATAATTCTAACAAATGCCTCTCTAGATAAATTATCGATGATTCACTCGTGATAATAACATTTCCCGTATTTAATTATTTTCCCTAACACATACATACACACACTATATATATAAATATATATATATATGTGTGTGTGTGTGTTATATTGCAGATTTTCGCGGATGTAAGTATGAATATGAAAGTTTTTTTGGGTTTCCGCGTCTTGGATTCAAGTTCGGCCTCTGGTCACTGTTTCCGACGTTTCGGCATGATCCCACATGCCATTATCAAGGAATGATAAGGGCATGTGGGATCATGCCGAAACGTCGGAGTGACTAGAACTTATCATTCCTTGATAATGACATGTGGGATTATGCCGAAACGTCGGAATCAGTGGCCAGAGGCCGAACTTGAATCCAAGACGCGGAAAACCCAAGAAAATTTTCATATTCATATATTTATACATACATACATACATACACACACACATACACACACACACACGCCCACATGCACAACACACACACACATACATACTAAATTGGTTGTGCTATGGCTTGTTCTTTTATGTCACAATCTATAAGACAATATTGTCAATTAGCTATGCAACATTTTAATTTTATTATAATTTTTCAATATTTACATTTTTATGTTATGCTCAGGATTTTTCAAAAATACAAACCGGAAGGTCGAGGGTTCAAGTCCCGGTGTTGTCAGGATTTTTTAACTGACCCTAACCTTGGCCCTGGGTTCGACTCAGCCTCTAACTGAAATGGGTACCAGATGCTTGTTCTGGGGTAAAGGCGGCCGTCACGCAGGGCTGACAACCCGGCTGACATCAAGTGCCGATTGTCTAGAAAAAGTGGGGAGCCTTAACATCCTACTACCCCAAGGGCCTCCCGAGGCCTGTAGTGGGATCACTTTACTTTAAATATTATAAGCTGTCCACTTCATTTACTATTACATCCTTCTGCTAGTACCTTTAATACCTTGTGGAACTTGATTTATGAAGTTTTGATGTATATATATATTTTTTTTTTCTATTTACAGTTTGCAGACGAACATCCAAAAGAGACCGAAGAATTGTGGGCTACTTTATGCTCGTGCTGGCCAAACAACCTGAAAGTAATAATCCGATATCTTTTGATTATATCCGGCATGGCACCTCAGGAACTGCTCCCATACGTAAGTCTACTTAACTTTTAATCTAAAATGTATATATAAAAGAAACATTAAATTCTAGATATTAAATACAAGTGAAGTTGGACGTGAGTATAGCAATGTCTGAACGTTGCTAATGATTTTATAGGTATAGCAATTCTGACTTCGGTACTTCATTTATCTGTAAAAGTAGTTTATTTCTAACACCGGATAAGGGATCTTCATATTTAATTTAAGAAAAGTATACAACTATTCTTCAGAAAAATACCTCAAAAATAGTTTACGGCCTGAAAAGTGGTTATCAGAATTTCGAAATCATTATCATCTTCAAGTTATGGGCCTAATGACCCGTTACGCTCCCCGCTGCACAATATGCTACAAGTTGTCCTTCCAACGCCGTTTCTGTCTTCCTACATTTCTTCGGACGTCCAATGTTGTGGTCTAGAGGGTAGCGTGCTGATTTGTCACGCAGGGGGCCCGGGTTCGATCCCCGCTCGGGACAACTTTCCTGGGTGAGGTTTTTCCTCACCTGTAAGACAAATGTCAGGATACTTTAAGGTCCAAACGGTCCCCGAACATCATCTGGCCATCATTATCATCAGTATCATATTCTCATTGGATTATGTTTAGGATTTTAAGGCCTCTCCTGGCGCATCATTACCCATCGTCATCACCCACCATATCATTGGCGCAGCCCTAACCCCGCCTTCCAGGCGCCCCTACCTTAAAAATGGGTTACAATACGCCAATGCCAGGAGAGAATACTTGAAAAGTCGAATGACAAACAGGTGGCATTGAACAAAAAGAAATTTCTTCATACTTCAGGTATATAATTAAGTATCTGTTTTGATAAACGATTATTTGACATTCTTTGTACATGTTCAAACTACTTACATTTATTTTTGTATATTCTCTCGTTTATATTATATACTTGTAATTAATCTCTGATATCTTGACTTCTCTTTTGATCTCTTAAAGATACACCTGCAACGGATCTCAGAAATCACATTTCTATTGTCTTAATATGATGTTTATCATAGATCGTTAAAGGGCAAGTCTCAGACGTTGGAACGGCTACTGTTTTGTAAAATTTCAATTGAGTTTCTCTTGTGGTCTTATCTTCTTATTTCGAAATTATTTATGGTTTAATATAAACCTTATACGTGTTCAACACTTAAACAGAAACATTATGGACCATCAAAAATTGCGGACAAACCAAGCAATTAACTAATTTTAGAATACAGTTTGACATTTTGCCTCTATTAGATTACACATGCTATGCTCGCAGCTTTACTAGGGAATTGTAGATGTGGTAGCATCCCGTTGCTTTCCACACCGGTGAAAGATGATGATGATGATGATGATAAAGATGATAATGGCCATATGATTTCGGGGACCGTTTGGGCCTTAAAGTTTTCCTGACATTTGTCTTGAGGAAAAACCCCGATAAAAACCTCACCCAGAAAAAAATGCCTCGACCGGGGATCGAACCCGGGCCCGCTGCGTGACAAGGCAGCACGCTACCTCGAGACCACAGCGGTGGAATAAATTATCATATGTCTACAAATTATTGCGTTACATTAGAGAGGAGAAATTAGTGTACACGAGATTAATTTAGAGTTTATTGAATGATATATGTGTAATTTATTTCGTAGGGTAGAGAAAGGTAAGTTAGTGTGCACCAGAGTAGTTTACAGTTTATTGAATAATGCTGTATTTTATATGAAGCCATTTTGTCACTGTTCATTTTGGAGAAATAATTTACGATAGTATATCCATTATAGTCGACAGTTGATTCAATTAACTAAACTGCTCTTAACTAAACAACTTAGAGCTCTCTACCGTAGAGAAAAATCTAACTGTATCTCCATCATAAAGTAGAAATGAATTATCTTTTATAATTGAGTAAAAGTAACACTGTTTTTCAAGATAAAATTTTCTTACGTAGAAATGTATGTTTCCCGATGTGCGAAATTCAAATTTGCAACAAAAAAAATTACTACCAGGCACAGTTTTTAAATTGTACGGGAATACTGTCTTTTTTTTTGTTATGGTGATATTTGCTTGGCATATATCCATTATTGTTGGCCCAATTTAACTGAACGAATTCAAAGATGAGATGAATGGATGGGCCACATCAGTGGAATGGATAACAATAGAATTTCGAAACAGATTCTTCATTACAAACCACTAGGACGAAGAAATATAGGAAGACCCAGTGAAAGATGGACAGACCAATTCTAGCACGAAATCGGAACAGATCTTAAGGTCTAATGCTTGCTACTGCTGATGATGGAATTCAAAGATTTCCTATTCATGAAGCAATCATAAATACAATATTGTTTTTATACGCTTTATATTAGATTGACCTGTATCTGTCTATCTATGTAACGGAATCTTTCAACTCGATTTTCACCCACTTAAAAACATTGAATCGACTTGAAATTTTGTATACTTGTAAAGGGCCAATGACAATACAATAATTTCATAACTTTTTTAAGATCCTGGCCAAGATCTTCAGGAGATCAAAAAAATAAGGACCGGTATAATAGGTTGCGGACGTATCGACTTTTTAGTTCATCGTTGTAAGAAATTAATATTATATCCTCTGGTTGCTCAGTTGGTAGAGCTGTGGACTGTAGTGGTGTATAATTTCAGTAATCCATAAGTCGCTGGTTCAAATCCGGCCCGTAGGATTTTTTTAGCTCATACTACAATAGTATCGAATTTAAAGATATTTACATTTTTATGTTATTCTGTAAACAGTTTTGTAAACTTATCACATTCTAATTTATCCAAAAAATATGAGAAGGATACGATTAACTGTACCTATTTATCTATATTAAAATATTATAATAATGTTAGATAATAATAATTTTAAAAATATATAATTATATCCGTGCGTAGACACTAAAAATATCGTAAGCAATTAAATTCTCATGGGATTCCGGTTTATGACAATCAATTAAATTAAAACATATATAATAGTTAAAAAAATAAAAACAACGCGCTTTATTATAAAACCGAACTAAAAAAATTAAAAATAATTTTAATTTCCAATACGCTTGGATAAAATTAAAGTGGTCATTAAAATAAATCATATCCAACACATCTAGAATAAAACTAGAGTTATCTACAAAAAATAAATAATTTTACCATCAAAAGCGTGGGGTGTTCTATATCAATTAATATATTTGATAATAAACAAATATTGGTAAAAGTAAAGTCTCTAAAAAGAAAACCTAAAAACCATAAAAAGCACCCCACGCTTTTGATGGTAAAATTATATATTTTTGTAGATAACTCTAATTTTATTCTAGATGTGTTGGAGATGATTTTTTTTTTTGTTGGCCACTTTAATTTTATCCCAAGCGTGTTGGAAATTAAAATTATTTTTCATTTTTTAGTTCGGTTTTGTAATAAAGCATGCTGTTTTAGTTTTTTTAAACCATTATTTATTTTGTTACATCACTTGAATTTGCATGTGGTGGCTGGTAGGGATTGTGGCATTAGTTTAAATGATTAAATATTTCAAATGAATGGGATTGACAGTAACAGCAAAAATATGAAAAGTGTAGAAAATATAGATCATCATCATCATCCATGCAAGTATTAGGCCATGTGGCCTGTTACGGCCTCAAAGAGGAGTTTTCCATCCAGCGCTTTTTTGGGACGTCCCAGCGATCTTTTGCCTTGGGTGTAGTACTGAAGCATGGCTTTTTGAATTCTATGAGACAGCATTCTTTAAAGATGGGCTTTCCAGCTGTTCTGGTAGTTTTGTATATGGTGAAGAATGGGTTCTACATCCAACTCTTCCATAATTTCCTCATTTATTTTTATGGTCCCACGTTGCAAGGGATACGAGGGTCACGCAGAATGTTTCCGGACCTGACTGGACTGTTTACGATAGAAAGATAACAGTACCAGCAGCGTGTTGGGAGGTCCTTTGTTACTCAGCTGACATAGTTTCCACCCGCCCTCACTCCTCGTCCTTTAGCAGCTGGAGGTCAAATGGTAGGGGGTGACAGGTACTATCAGACTGCAACATGGAGCCACAGCGAGAACATTTTTGAGCAATGATTTTCTATGATTTTAAAAGTAGCTTAAACCAGGCGCAATCGCTTGAAAGGAATGATTTTCTATGATTTTAAAAGTAGCTTAAACCAGGCGCAATCGCTTGAAAGGCTTACACAAGCTTTTGGGGACCTCGCCCCTTCCAGTGCCATAGTTTTCAATTGATTTGCTGAGTTTAAGAGGAATATAACCTCTCTTGAATATGAAGAGAGGAGTGGGAAGCCTGTCGATGGCAGTGACTGTGAAAAACACCGATGCTGTGGAGAAGATGCCCGTATGACTTATAAAGATATTGAGGTATCCCTGAGGATTGGATCGGGGAGTGTTGCAAAAATTCTGCACATATATCTTGGGGTCAGCAATGTGTCATCTCGTTGAGTGCCACGTAGACTCACTGAAGGTCAAAAGATCACTCGAGTGGAATGGTGCCGTGAAATGCTTCGGAGATTCAACAATGAATACTCTCGCCACATTTCTGATATCATTACAGGTGACAAGATCTGGATTTACCAATATGATCCAGATAAATAGCGTCAGTCGTCGGTATGGGTCTTTCCTGATGATGATCGACCAGTCAATCTGAAGAGAGTAAAAAGTGTTGGGAAGAAAATGGTGCTCACTTTCTTTGCTACAGGTGGTCATGTGGCAACAATGCCACTTGATCAAAGGACAGTGACTGCACAGTTGTACACCATAGCTGCCTTCACACAGGTATTCCAAAAATTGCGAGAAAAGCGCCCAAGAGCTGAACTGAGGGGCATCGTGTTGCACCACAACAATGCCTCTGCCCACACCGCCCATCTGACAAATGATTTTCTAAGGGGGACTCCTGTGCAGCTGTTGACCCATCTTCCTTACTGTCCGGAACTGGCACCGTGAGACTTCTTTTTGTTCCCTACGGTGAAGGCTTGATTGCGTGGGAAGCAGTTTTCAATACCTGAAGATGCGGTTGCAGCATACCAAGGGGATCTCTGTGCACTGGATGAAAGTGACTGGTGCCAATGCTTCCAGTTGTTGTTCAGGAGGATGCAACAATGCATAGATGTTCAGGGAGAGTACTTTGAGAAGATGTAATATTAAGTTTTATATTATCTCTAAAATTTTGCCAGTATCCGGAAACTTTCTGAGTCCCTTAGTGACGTGCATTTCATCACCTCTTCTATCCAAATCTCATCCTCAACCTGCTCGTGGTTCAACCTGCTATTACAAACGAGGCTCTGAGGACCAAGTAGCCTACTGGCGGTATAACCACATCACCTTCATGTAGAGGAAATGTTACATTAGTGGGGACCCCACAATAATACCCCTCTGGGCCGGCAACCCATTGGGCGAAAATATTTACATTCGCTTTCAAGTCTCAAACCAAGCCTCGGATGAATCAGAAAATATAGATAAAACTTAAAAAAAATGTGAAAAATAGAATATGGTATAGCATTTGTTAATAAAGAATTTGACGATTATATATAAGAGCTATTCAAAGCTTATATACAAATGTCAAAATAAAGAGTTGAAAAATAAAATCGAAATGTGAAATCATAATAAATCAAGGATTATGACAAGGATGCCCTCTTTCACCCACTATCTCCAATGTATATATTGAGGAAGTTGTCAAAACATGGCAAATAACTTTAAATTGTAATAATAAAATCCGTGTTGACACACACATATTTATTGATGATCAGGCTAAAATGGCTTCTTCAGGGAAAGACTTACAAAGAGCAATTTTTAAATTAAATAATATTGCACAAGATTACACCTAGAAATTTCTTCAAGAGAAACTAAAGTGATCGTCCAGTGTTGCAAAGAAATGGAAAGAACAAAAATAGTACTAAATGACACAACGCTAGAACAAGTAAAATATTTAAATTATCTAGGTGTATCCTTAGGTGGTAATAGAGAAAAATACAATAATAAATTACAAATATTTAATATTTATGTGGCACCCTTAAAAGAACACTGCGAAATAAAGTAAGAAAAGAAACACATTTAAAATTTTATAAAGTATTGCCTGTACCTGCAACATTGAATGGCTCAGAAATATGGACTCTGAATAAACAGTCAATTAAAAGAATAGAAGCAGCAGAAATGAAATATTTACGATTTTTGGCAGGATATACTTTAATGGATAAAAACAAAGTGAAGATATCCGTAAAGAACTACAAATATTCAGTTTGACAGATAAAATAGAAGAGTACAAGAGAAAATGGTATGAACATGTCTGCAGAATGGATACCAACAGATTGCCTAGGAAAAGTTTGAACTATCAACCAAGAGGAGGAAAAAGAGATCGGGGACGCCCACGAAAGAGATCGACACAGCAGCTATGATACTTAGAGCCGGAACGAACCAAGAAGCTTTAATCCTTGCTAGAATAAGATATATTATATGTTTGAAAATTAGTTTGGACATAAATATCCTATGCCAACAACACCTAAATAATTGGGGTGCAATAAAAAAATTAATTTGGCTCGAAAACGCATTAGTGGTCAAGATCATCGCAAATAGAAGATCCATTTGAGGAAGGATATACACAGCAATTAGCTAAAGTACTCTTACTTTAAGGGAGGAAATGAAATTACGAGTTTTTGAGAATAAAGTTCTTAGGAAAAATTTTGGACCAAAGAGAGATGAACAGACAGGTGAATGGAGAAGATTACATAACAATGAACTACACGGTCTTTATAATTAGCCAGATATAATAAGAACAGTTAAGTCTCGTAGACTGCGATGGGCAGGACATGTTGCGCGTATGGGGAATGAAAGACGTGCATGGAAGCTTCTTGTAGGAAAGCCAGAGGGAAAACGCCCAGTTGGTAGACCAAGAATGAGGTGGGAGAACAACATTAACTATGATTTGAGGGAAGTAGATTATACAGGGAATGATTGGAAAGCATTATATCAGGATAGGGGTGTATGGAGAGCTTATGTCCGCGCGGCTATGAACCTACGGGTTCGATAGTGCCAGTGAGTATATTAGCTAAAGTTCGTGCCGACTATGTTCCAAATCAGGGTCAATTACATATCAACAAGCATCCTTGATCTCAATCCGGAGGTGGAGGAAGCGGACGACGTGGTAAGGAATCTAGTTTTTGGCAGCATCGACAGATGCCAATACTAGTAAAATTCATATCAAATTCCGTTGAGGTGAATAGTCATATGATGAAAGTTAAAAATTAAAATGTACCTGTTGCAGGTGCCGTTGTCCTAAACTTTGTTAAAATATTGTATATAAAATTAACTGGAGCGCTTTCGGAAGTTATCTTCCATCTTCAGCAGGTTGAGCTTCCGCTACTCGTTGTTGTGTACGGTGATGAATACTCCAACTGTTAGTAGCAGCAAACATCGGAAGTTATGGGTACAAGCTATTTGGATCCCAGTTGATCTTATGCACGTTGCAGTTTCGAGTAATTGCTGTTACCACCGCACGCTATTGTCGTTGAATGCATTTTCCAATAACACTGACGTTAAGTCCACGTTCAGCACCCTGTGGAATGGTAACTGATAAGGGTTGACAAAGAGTGGAAAATAAAATTTCCAATTACCGAGATTGATTTCTAGTTCATTGTTTTCGGGGTCGCTAATCTGATTAGACTAAGTCCCCATAACATTTTATCCCAAGTTTAATCCTAGCATCGTGGAAAGCAGCGGAAAGCTACCACACCTACAATTCCCTAGTAAATCTGCAAGCATAGCATGAAGATGCTATGATTGCAGTGAAAGACCTGCCCTCGGGCAGAATTACTATGAAAAATCCTAGCATCCATAGGGAAAAGGAGGAGAGCATATAATAAAAGATCGAAAACGACAGATATTTATGTCAAATCCATATTTTTCGGGTTTGCTAAGCTGATTGATGGCAAGTAAATAGCGATAAACAAATAATTTAATTATGCCCATATGTGTGCTGAATTTGGTTGAAACTGCTCCACGGTTCCAGATAATATGTAGATAATATGTGCCATAAGTAGGGCTCGGAAGTTGAGGACCTATAAAATGTACGTAAAAGACCTTTAAAATGCCCTAAAGATGGCCTAAAAATACCTAAAAACTGAAAAGGGCGTAAAAAGACAATTGAAGTTAAACAATTTTATTTAATTAAAATGGGTAAAAAGTTTTATGTGATTTCCATATCTATTAAAATATATAAATTAGTTACAGCTGTTTCGGTACGTTGTACCTTCTTCAGACATGATAGTAAATTAATGAATTTTGTTATTATAGAACATATCAACTGTAACTATGCAACAATTTTTTTATAGTCTCTGTTATAAATTTAAAAGAGGCGATTCATTCAAATCTTGTTGGGAATTTAACCTTCTAAAAGGTCCATCTTCTTTCCTTTGTCACAAACATTTAAAATTTGAATCAAAACAATGATCATATTGGAGTAGGTGGTTAGCATACTTTGAATTATCTAAATTTCTGTTATATGCTATCATATGTTCCTTTACACGAGAAATAAAAGGTCTGCCAGTTTGTCCTATATAGACATTGTCACCTGTGCCACACTTACATTTATATACACCTGATAATTTTTCTTTTTTTACTTTGATTTTATTGTTTTTTATTATATTTTGTAAAGTTTTATTAGTTTTAAATGCCACATTAATGTTCAACTTTTTAAAGAGTTTAGATATTTTATTCAATTCAATTGATTATTAAACAATTTTAGTTTCAACTGCATTTTTAATGAATATACTAAAATAATATTTAAAAAGTACAACATTATAGTGAATTGTAAAACAGACTTATAGTCGGGGTATGTTTAATTATGTCCAAGGATATGGGTTCATGGACAATTGTGCTCCGGACTAGTTGGGTTCAGGTTTCGGTAGAACAATGGACTTATTTCTCGGGAATCCGTGAGAAAGGATATTCACTGGGGATATATATATAGTAGGCCTGGTGTGATGTCTTGAAATTGACGTTCCACTTATTGATACTTTGACTTACACTTGTGTTAGACGATGATTTGACACGAAGGCTCTTGGTGGGTCAGAACTAACAATATTTATAACACTCAACAAAGCGCGCTCTGAATGGCACCGCTGAAATTTAGACAAAACGATATGCCCTGCACTGGCACACCCGCTAGTCGCTACTCCTACTGACTACCGACTTAACTCAAGTTTTCGCTAAGTAAAATATGTATTATTTCTGAGTGGGCCGGTATATGTCCCTTCCACCAAAAGTCTTAGCGTCTCACAAACAGTTTATATGTTACACTAATTTTGATTGGTAACTTATATCTTAAGGGCGTTGTCGGGGGTGTTAAACTTAGGCGTTTGTGGCCTCGTCCCCTCCCTTTAAATTAGTTGCACCCTAATATACAATTTCCAGGGTTGACCAAATGAGAGTGATCCTTAATAGCGCGGCTTCCGTCTGTCGGCATCTACCTTATGCCGCCAAAGAAGGCACCTGCTGCTAGCGACATGTCCTAGTTAAAATTGGCTTGGGGATAACTCTTTCCACAGTTTACCTAGGAAAATCCAGGTTGTTTGTTTGCGACTTCCCAGCCTTTTGTATGAAGTTTTTGGGCTTAGCATTGTTATAACAATTTGATAATAGTGCAGTCTTGTAAGTCCTTTTAACAAAGGACACTTCAGAATTTTTCCCCATTGTATAAGGGCTTACGGTTCCATTGTATGATGTTTACTAGTTTCCTTCACCACAATAGCGACGGTCCAGGACTATGACCGAGGGCTAATTGCTTGATACTAGTGTTTTATTTATTGCATGTGAAATTATTTTATGGTAGGTTATATCATTTTAATTTTGTTACCAATGAATTCCTATTTTAATTCCAATTCGTTTGAATATAAATATGCCCTACTTCTGATAATAATTACGTGTTCATAAATTATTCACCCTTAATGAAAGTACTCATTGAATTCCTATTTTAATTCCAATTCGTTTGAATATAAATATGCCCTACTTCTGTTAATAATTACGTGTTCATAAATTATTCACCCTTAATGAAAGTACTCATTTATCTGAAATAAGAGGCTGCGTGAATGACTGGGTTCAATTGCAACATACATTGTAAAAAAGAAGACTGAAAATGCTTCTTCTTTCATACTTCAAATATATATTCCAACATAGTTGGAAAATGATATTCTGTGTTCATTAGAAAGAAAGTTCTTGGAGAATTTAGAATGAACGAAGTTTCCCACATGGAATGAATTCAGCGAACCCGCAATGGATATCCTAACACTCACTGGCATTATCGAACCCGGAGGTTCATGGCCGCGCGGACATAAGCTCTCCATACATCCCTATCCTGAGCTAATGTTTTTCAATCATTCCCTGTATAATCTACTTCCCTCAGATCATAGTTAATGTTATTCTCCTACCTCATTCTTGGTCTACCAACAAGGCGTTTTCCCTCTGGTTTTCCTACATGAAGCTTCCATGCACCTCTTTCATTCCCCATTCGTGTCACATGTCCTGCCCATCGCAGTCTACGAGACTTAACTGTTCTCATTATATCTGGATTCCTATAAAGGTCATGTAGTTCATTGTTATGTAGTCTTCTCCATTCACCTGTCTTCATATCTCTTTGGTCCAGAAATGTTCCGAAGGACTTTATTCTCAAATACTCGTAATCTCCTTTCTCCCTTAAAGTAAGAGTCCATATTTCGCATCCATATAATATAACTGGTAGAATAATAGTTTTATATATTTTCAGTTTAGCCTTTTTTGAAAGGAGTTGGGACGTCAAGTGTCTCTGTAATGCATAATAGCACGCATTTCCAGAATTGAGCATATGTTTAATGCAATGGATGTCCTGCAGAAATAAATTAAAATTTAATTTCTTAGGTAATTTGAAGTCGAAATACAATAGTTCAGGCGGTCAATAGGCTGCTTAAAAAGAACGGGATGTTTTGTGTGGGTTCAGTAGTTTCTCGCGGAACAAAAGTGTTTTGGAATGTGAAGTTTTTGGAAATTAAAACTAGATACTGTTTTTAAAAGAAGTTGGAATTGATACTAGACTCTGCGGATTCTTGAATTATACAAGTGGTATAAATGTAGTCAAAGGAAGGTAAATATACAATAAAAAGCGGCAAAGTCCGAAAAAAAAGCTGAAAAAGGACCGATAACCCAAAACAAAGTGGAAAAAAAGGACAAAAGGGCAATTAAAATCCACCATTTTCTGGTCTATAATGACCCAAATGTGTATATATTATGTTAGGCCCCGTTTTAGACATGAAATAAAAACATGATTTTTCCTTGACTTCCGAGCCCTAGCCATAAGGAGTAGGAATTCACCACGATAATTGTAAAACAAAAATGTATTCTTAGTTTTAGTAACCAAATAAAAGATGGTTTATTTTAAATATAGAATCTAGAGGCGACTCCGTGATGCATGCGGTAAGATGCTCGCCTCTCACCGCTGGGGTCCCAAGATCGAGTCTTGGTCATTCGATGTGCGTTTCGTGATGGACGAAACGGAGTTTGGGCAGGTTTTCCCCTGCCACAATTTCATTCCACCATTTCTCCATATTCATCTCAACCATTTCGTTCATCTGCCCCTGTGACGGTGCGTCAGGCGTGGTCGGCCGGCACCCTTGCCGTTCACAGACCTCTATAAATATAGGGGATTCATCGCATCTCATCCTTCGACCCGACCCGAGTTGGACACGAGTTGAGGATATTTATTTATAAAATCTAGAGTAGCGTCAACTCTAATCAACATTTTTCTTTACCGTCTATTTGTATTCTTTTCAACTAAATGTAATTTCAGAAGGCGTACTAAATACACTGGTCAACGTGATTTTTGTCTCATGAGTACCAACAGTTGTACGTAATGCAGTTTTTTTATCGTGTTTTCAAATATGTATTCGGAATTTCTCCATCACCCACAGTTTTTTTTATTTCAATTAATGGATTTAAAAAGTTGATTATTTTTAATAAACCTAGATTTCTTCCCGGAAAGTCTTGGCGCAGTGAGCGATTAGCACGGGGAACACTTTCATCAGGAGATTTCAGCTATGGAAAAAAGATATCAAGGCAAATGGAATCCTAATATGCTGGCCGATTATTGTTGGACCATCAAGAGGGATGCTACACAAGCGAAATATAGCAGAAAATCGTCATTTCTTACTTTCTAGGCGATTCCGAATGTTCGAATATTGTGTAGTTACGAATGTAGAAAATATTTAAAGTGTTTGAAATTATAAATGCCTGTGTCTCGGAAACCTTGCGTGATGGAAAAAACCGATATCATATTTGAATTCAGGAGAAAAAAATACTATCAGATTAACATATTTTTCTTTCTGAGACAAAAAAAAAAAGTTATTTTTTGTTGCTCAATGATATCTTCTTTGAGTTTTACAATATTTTTAAAATAGGCATAGTAAACATGGCCATGATTTTTCTCATTCATGCAATATTTATCTATTCATCAGTGTTTGTTTATCTGTATACTGACACGCTATTGAACACTTTTTATTGAGTTCAATTGTCTGCCAACTCATTAAGCATCATTGTGTTTCTGAAATAAATTGTCGTCGCTGCTGATATACTGATTATTATTCATAAAAGTATGCATTTTTAGTTTCCGGGCGTACTTACTAATATTATATTCTCGTTAGTATTAAATTTCTGAAGCAATTAGAAAATTTATTTGTATACACATATTGCTATTAGGGGCTTGTATCCTGTTTCGTGCTGAATGTCACATTTGTGTAGACAGTGTTATCTGCCACTTAACCCAAGTACGTCATAAAATTAAGTGCTTATGATCATACATCCAAACATCCTGTTTTTAGTCTTTTCAAGTTGTATATTATTATAGCTGCAAGCTATAGTTTATGAAGACAGTTACATTAATAAAATTGTACATTTTCCTAGAAAATTCAACAAAACAATATAAATATCCGACTCCCTTAGAAGTTTTGATATACAATATTTACTTTTGTAGTTTATTTGCTGTTAAGGACGACTTTCGTGAAGCATTTACTCTAAGTAAAATAAACCCGAATTCACATAGATCATAGATCACAAATGTTTTGGTATTATCTTTATCAGTATGATCGAAAAAATAATGCGATTTATTAAATGAAGAAGCCATGAACAAGAATTTGCAAAAAAAACTCTTTAGCAGTACTGCGATTCGTAACTAATTAACTCACTTGCACTATCGAATACGTAGGTTCATGGCCGCGCGGACATAAGCTCTCCATACATCCCTATCCTCAGCTAATGTTTTCCTATCATTCTCTGAATAATCTACTTCCCTCAAATCATGGTTGATGATATTCCCCCACCTCATTCTTGGTCTACCAACTGGGCGTTTTCCCTCTGTTTACCTACAAGAAGCTTCCATGCCCCTCTTTCACTCTCCATTCGTGCCACATGTCCTGCCCATCGCAGTCTACAAGACGTAACTGTAACTAACTAACTGGCACATCGAACCCGTTGGTCCATGGCCGCGCGGACATAAGCTCTCCATACATCCCTTCCTGAGCCAATGTTTTCCAATTATCCCCTGTATAATCTACTTCCCCCAAATCATAGTTAATGTTATTCTCCCACCTCATTCTTGGTCTACCAACTAGGCGTTTTCCTTATGGTTTTCCTACAAGAAGCTTGCATGCACGTCATTCATTCCCCATTCGTGCCACATGTTTTGCCCATCGCAGTCTACGAGACTTAACTATCTGGTTTCCTATAAAGACCATGTAATTCACTGTTTGCAGTCTTCTCCATTCACCTGTCTGCTCATCTCTCTTTGGTCCAAAAATGTCCCTAAGAACTTTATTCTCAAATACTCGTAATCTCCTTTCCTCCCTTAAAGTAAGAGTCCATGTTTCGCATCGATATAATATAACTGGTAGAATAACAGTTTTATATATTTTCAGTTAAACATTTTTTAAAGGGACAACAAGAGTCCCTGTAATGCATAATAGCACGCATTTCCAGAATTGAGCCTATGTTTAACTACAATTCATACAACTTCAATTAATCGATTTAGGAACAAATAAGTGAAATATATGCTTACACAGATGATAGATTTTTACTTTTTGCAGGTAGTTCTTGGAATAGCACATACCCTATGCAAATAACATCAATTTAATTAAAAATGTTATTGTTTCAAACTGCACTTAAACCATGACATTCCTATTTAATTAGTATTTACCCAAATCTATCGTTTCTTCTTCACATACAAAAAATGCATACATGTAATGTTTTAATAATGTGCCGTTCTAACAGATTCTCTAAAAATTGAGTGTATTTGAATAATATTTGATATCGTCTGTCATGGGATAAGAAGTGTTCATGGTATTCTTAAAGAGATTTTCTAGTGTTAGACTTTAAGATGTCTTGGAAAAGCTTCGCGCTACATCGTTTTATGTATTGGATTTTAATTAATTAATCTAGTCTTCCAGATATTAAAATTGCTAGAAAATTTATATATAATTTTCTTGTCATCTTTATATATTATGATAATTTCTAAAGAAATAGCAGCACTTTCTTTACGTTTTTTATAAACTTTACGAACGGTACCAAGATTTTGTGTTTTGAAAAAATTGGTAAAATATTAAAAATATTTTCTAGATTATACAAGTCTATAAGTCTATATTTTTTCATTGCAAACACTCCAGAAAAGGACTACTTCAAACTTGCTGTCATATCTTTTCATTTATTTTACTTTTTGCCTCTTAAATTCCTCGTATACTTTTTAATTTGATCAATACAAATGCAATAAGTAATAATATTATGTAATTACAATTTAGATTATTTAAAAAAATAACAATAGGCATATATAAGTATTTGGACTTAAATAAATACACAGTTGTTATGTAAAATGTTTCTTTACACTTTATTTTCTTCTCACAATTATCACTAAATCTTCAATCACACATTTTGTTTTACAACTATTCTTCTTTGAAAGTAATTAAGGTAATCACTTATAACACCAGACAGTTTTCGCTTACAATTAACCTCTCGCCATCTAACACAAGACTGGCTACACTGACTGACTGGCCTTCTCCTCCGCTCTTTTATATAAGCGGGAGGAAAGCTCTAGTAACAGATTCGAGCAACTTCGAAGCCCAGAAACTTCTGACTTTCGATCTTTCTCCAAGGGGAAGGGAGAAGCCGGTAGAAACGTCTGGCAACACATTCCAGACAATTCAAGCGGCTCTGCGGGTCACCTAACTCGCCATGGGCAACTCGCCCGCGCAATTCAAACGCCGCTTGCACGACATGTAACAGTATGTAGATAATAAAGCATGTTGTATTTTTTGAAACATAGCTATCTTAAGAATTCTACGAAATTATTAATGTACGACATATACGTAGATATTCTGTTTCATTCCAGTAAACACATTATCAATAACTTGAATTTGATGCATTATTCTTTAAGTCAACCACAGGCATGCCCCATAACTTGATACATTACAAAAAGTAAAGGAAGAAAAATCGTGCCTTATTTAGGGTCTGTTGCTTGTTGACTATTTTTTTAAGTTTAATGCTCGTTGATTTTCTTCTTTATAAAAATCAAATGTATATATCAATTGTCAGAAGCACGGTTTCATATGGTTCAGAAACTTGGCAACTTAAGAATGCTTTCAAAAAAGGCTTTTGGCTATGGAAATGGTTTTCATAAGACGGTCAGGAAGAATTTCCCGAAGAGATACCATATCAAATATTATAAGACAAGGAAATGGAATTAAAAATAATATTATCGAAGATATCTCAACAAGACAACTCATATGATATGGATACATAATGAGAATGACTGAAGAGAGGTTATTATCGCCTCACTATGATGGTTGTCCAGCTGCTCGCTTTGCTTCCCTGCAGCTGTTATAAATAATTAAATGCAAAGATTCCGACTACCGCCACTATAATAATTCCCCATGTTAATCATTGTCAAGAATTGTCGCGCAGCACCCGCTTTTATATAAACGGACAAACATCACAGTGAGGCGATTATACCAAGGTTGGCTTATGAATGGATTTCATCAAGACAACGAAAAAAAAGGAAGTCCACGGACAACATGGATAAAGGGTATCTGGGAAGCAATGGAGAGCAGACATCTAAGAGAAGATCAATGGATATATCGAGCGGATTGGTTTCAGCGATTCGTACCATATACGAGTTTAATTAATTTGTTTTTATTTGTTATGCTATGTGACCCTGATTGAATTGTATTGGTATTTGGCTGTCAGAAGATGTGAAAACACTGTAGCCGACTAAATAATAATAAAACAAATTATAGTTCTGACTAGAAATTTCTCCAGAAATAATGTTTGTTTTTGTAAGCAATTATACCGGTATTCTTTATAAAAAGCGCTTTTATTGATCTATTTTATCGAGCATTTGGTGAAATTTTAGTTTATACATATTTTACGTCCTATTAATTCTACATGGCATAGGCTCAATTCTGGAAATGCATGCTATTATACACTGCTCAAAACAATTAGGGGATATTGTAGAATTACCTATTAAGACTTATGTTTTTTGGAATAGTATTAGATGCAATCACTTTCTATTACTCCAGGATAATGTAAACAAGAGTTTGAAGTTGTTACGTAACCTCGGTACCACACCAGGGCAGTGTCTGTACTGTTGATGTGAAAGGGTGGTGTGGAGGTGAATGTTTTGTTGCTGTTTTTAAATCCAGTCCAGTTTTCAGTTAGTGAATGACTTGCCTTAGGGACAGTGATGCCTCGACAACGTGATTTACCAGAACCAATGGCTTGGAGGGTCATAGGAAGGATGGAAGCTGGACAGACACAACAAGAGGTGGCACAAGCCATTGGGGTGTCTCAAAGCGTGATTTCCAGACTTTGGAATCGTTTTCAAAGAACAGATACTGTTCACAGAAGAGCCGGACAAGTCGACCACGGGCAACAACAGCAAGGGATGACCGTTACCTCATGTTAACAGCCCGTCGGAATAGACAGCAGAATGCAACTCAACTGCGAAATACACTTCAAACAGCAACAGGACGCAGGGTGTCAACTCAAACTGTCCGTAATCGACTGCATGGAATGGAAGCGGTCTCTATGCCCGTAGGCCCATGGTGTGTACCAGGTTAACTCCACAAACCGAAGAGATCGCAGAAACTGGGCGGAGGAACATCGTGGGTGGAGGCATGCCGAAAGGAGATCAGTTCTTTTTTCTGGTGAGTCGCGATTCAACGTGGAATGTGATAGTCGGCGTGTATTCATCTGGAGGGGAAAAGGGACTCGAAACAATCCAGCTTTTGTACGTGAAAGATCCCCATATGGTGGCGGTGGATTGATGGTGTGGGCAGGAGTCAGTAGTGGTGGACGGACGGACCTCTACGTCATCCAAGGTGGTACTTTGACTGCGGTAAGATATAGAGATGAGATTATCCGACCTTTTGTCGTGCCTTATGCTGGTGCCATAGGTGATTCTTTTCTTTTTATGGACGATAATGCACGACCCCACAGACCTGGCTTGGTGGACGACATGCTGGAAGTGGAGGGTATCGAGCGTATGCAATGGCCAGCTTCCTCCCCGGACTTAAATCCGATTGAGCATATGTGGGATGCATTAGGCAGGCGCATTGCAGGCAGACCAGCACCTCCCACAACTGTTCCAGAGCTGCACATTGCTCTTATGGAAGAGTGGCCACGTATCTCCCAAGAACTCATTGCTAACCTCATTGCATCAATGCCACACAGGTGTGAGGCAGTGCTGGCCGTTCGAGGAGACCATACACCATACTAAAGAAACATTTTCACCTATGTTAATGCTGCTTTGTTTGTTTGCCATATTCCTAATCAGGATCTCTTTGACATCTGGTGTGGTACAGAGGTTACGTAATGACATCAAACTCTTGTTTACATTATTTTGGAGTAATAGAAAGTGATTGCATCTAATACTGTTCCTAAAAACATAGTCTTAATAGGTTATTCTACAATATCCCCTGATTTTTTTGAGCAGTGTACATTACAGGGAATCTTGCCGTCGCAACTCCTTTCAAAAAACTTTAAACTGAAGATATATAAAACTGTTATTCTACCAGTTACATTATATGGATGCGAAACATGAACTCTTGCTTTAAGGGTGAAAAGGAAATTACGAGTATTTCAGAATAAAGTTCTTAGAATTTTTTTTGGACCAAAGAGAGTTAAACAGACGGGTGAATGGAAAAGACTACATAACAGTGAACTACATGGTCTTTATAGGAAGCCAGATGTAATAATAACAGTTAAGTCTCGTAGACTGTGATTAGCGGGGCATGTGGCACGAATGGGGAATGCAAGACATGAATGGAAGCTGCTTGTTGGAAATCCAGAGGGAAAACGTCCAGTTGGTAGACCAAGAATGAGGTGGGAGGATTAACAATGATTTGAGGGAAATAGATTGTACAGGGAATGATTGGAAAACAGGTCAGGATAGGGATGTATGGAGAGATTATGTTCGCGCGGCCATGGACTTACGGGTTCGATACTGCCAGTGAGTTAGTTATTAATTTCGCATGATGACTAAATCCTAATTTTTTAAAACCATTTGAGCTATATAAATTAATGTGTCTTATTTTAAAAGTAATTGAATGATGTCCATTGTTTTATAGAAACAAAAAATACCGCTGCAGCACGCTGTTAGAATATATTGATGTTCTGAATGGAGAATGGAGGAAATTTATCACTCTATAAAGATTCTTGACCACAACATGATTCCACACTTTCGTCCGAGGAGTGGATAGGCTTCCTCGATATTTTCTACAATAGAAATAGGGCAAATAGATTTTTATTCACATTTTTGTTCCATGAAAACATCTTTTTGTGATTCTAAGGTTCATAATTAGTTTACACTGTTCAGTTTTCATATCATTCATATTTTGCTACTGATATGCAAAATAAAATTGAAGTTAAAATAATTAATATAGATATTTTATAAAAATCACAGTCATCCGATTCTATTCTACTAATATAATTCGCCCATTTTAAATTATTTCACAAATATAAAAAAAAAGGGCAATTCATTCATGTTAGACTTTTACTTCACCCATGAGAAATAAGGAATCTGATATAGATGCTATTATCCTTCATATCCTGTTTAGCTAAAGAGAGAAGCATTAAGTTAATAATTGAAGATGATGTTACAGATGTAGAAAATTATATTTTTTATGCTGTTAGATTACATCCCAAAATGTTGTAGAATATAAACTCATAAGTAGAGACCGGATGTTAGGGAAAATGCCTACAATTATTTATTATAGATATTGTAAAAGTGACTTCATATAAATTCATACCGACGATCCTAGAGTTGTTTTCCATGAAGTTAATTTTGCCTATAAATGCCTATTTCAGCTTACAATGCCTATAAATGCCTATTTGCCGTTTTTTCTCGAAATTAACTTAGTATTTCAATGAAATTAATTGAAATGGACAAACTGCATGACACATATCATTGCATAGAAACTTTAAGTAACTGGCAATATTATTTTTGATGTTACTAACACTGAATTCAGTCTGTAGTCTTCGTTCACAGATGGGTGTTTCAAAGACAAAGTGGTTCGACAAATGTATGTGGATTTTTTAATCTTTAGAACATTTGTTTTACTATGCCATAAGAACGGACAACAGTAAACAGACAAATTGACCGATTTCGTGAAAGAATTTGGTGCGGAAATGTTCTCAAGTGACGCTGACGGTTCAATATTGTTTTGCAAAGTGTGTAAAATTTCAGTGAATTACAAGAAATGCCATGTTTCGCAACACGTACGCACTGCAAAACATACGTATGCTCTTTGTAAAAAAGGCAAAACAAGTTCCAAAATCATCTCGTTATATTTGTATGCTATTGATAGCACATGTTTGTATTCTTTACATAAGGCTGTAAAAATGTATGTTGTAGTCTATTTTCAAGAGCCTATTTTGAATTTTTTAAGTGCCTAACATCCGGACTCTACTCATAAGTAATAAAGATTGTATTTTATTTTAATTAAAACTCTTACACCGTACAGAAGCATTAGTTTTATGTTAGTTAACTTTGCTTTGTATAATTACTGACGAAAGTATATTACAACGTAAAACTCAAAACATGTATTTTGCAACTCCTCCTATATATACTACATTCACAAAAGTTGTTGAAATAAATTTTTAAATTTCACAGAATTATAATTTTACTCTCACTCTGTAAAATATGACGTCATTCTACAGTTATCTCAGTTGCGAATATGAAGTCATACATTATAAGTACAATTATTAAAGATAGAAACTCCATATCTTCTGTTATTTATATATATATATATATATATATATATACATCCATAGTAATCCTGCCCGAAGGCATGTCCTTCACTGCAATCATAGCATTTGCATGCTATGCTTGCAACTTTACTAGGGAATTGTAAGTGTGGTAGCTTCCCGTTGCTTTCCACACCGGTGAAAGATGATGATGGCCATATGATTTCGGGGACCGTTTGGGCCTTCCTGACATTTGTCTTACAGGTCCCCGAAATCATATAACCATCATCATCATCATCCTTATCATGTATCATCATCATCATCATCATCATCATCATCATCCTTCATCGGTGTGGAAAGCAACGGGAAGCTACCACACCTACAATTCCCTAGTAAAGCTGCAAAGCATAGCACCCGTCTTCTGGCAGAATTACTATGGGTGGATATATATATAAACTCACTTTAACTCTAATTACATAAAATACAGTTAGATTTTTCTTATATTAATAAAATTATGACGTAGGATGTCACATAATTGTTATCGCCTCAGTGAGAGAGGAATTAGATATCTTGTATTTTACTTTCAATTAATAGACATAGACAAGCCTTCTTTTAGAAACAATCAATTCATTATCGATTGTGATTTTTGTTGCTTGAGTAAAGGATATTCATTTTAAGGATTTAGTTCCATGATACTGATATTTATTTGTTAGGAAATATACTACTTATTCAACACTGTGACAGGTGGGGAAACGCAGAAACATTTGTCTTTTATACAGATGCTATAATCAATTTAAAGGAGTATATTGTGCTTGTTATAGGAGGTACAAAAATTATAAACCTTTTACCACAATATAATTTTCAATCCTTCAACATATTTGGGCGCAGTATCTTAATTAGCATTCAAAAAGATGACTTATTTGAAGTAGAAAAAAGAATAATAGAGACAAAGAAAGTTATTGGTATATTAAATTATATTTTATGGATTAAGCATATAGTCAAGTGGACTAAATTATTAATATATAACATGATTGTGAGAAGTATTTTATTATATGATGCGGAAACATGAACATTGAAGCAAAAAACACAGAAATAAATTATTACTCACAGAAATGGACTTTTTAAGAAGATCGACAAGAATATCAGAATTAGATAAAATAATACATTAAGACAAATAATGAATGTAGAAAAGGATATTGTACAAGAGATTGAAGAAATCCAACTAAGATGGTATGGACATATAATGAGAAGAAGGGACACAGAAACATAGAAAGAAGTATTGAAATGGATACCTCCTGGAAAAGGGAAACGTGGTAGACCAAATCAAACGTGGATAAAGGGAATTCAAGGTAACATGAAGAAGAGAAATATGACAAGCAGGCACGCAAGACCGGGAAGAGTGGAATAAAAAAAATGTATATTTTGGTTGAGGATACCTGTGTAAATAATAGTAGCAACCCTGAAATAAAAAAAAAATTAGCATCTATTAATTAATTGTATTAGCGCAGCCAAATAGCCATATATACTTTTCATAAGTAATGCCACGATTGATTTCCAATTTATCTAGAGAATTTGGAAATCAAGAGTGGCATTTGTTAGGACTATTTAACGAATAAAATGAAGCTGTTTACTCACAAATCATTATTTAACTATATTTATTTTAAAATATTTATATATTTAATGTAAACGGCGATGTTTGAAAACAAATGAGAAACGATAGGTACGCTTCTTTTGTTTATCACTGCAACCAGATCATACTATTTATTGCCAAAGGAACGCAATATTGTAAGAATGCTCTCTAGTGGAGAAAAAATGAAACACATCAAACTGTATATTAATTCATTTCTGATGTCGTATGATGTAAATATGGCAATTATATTTTTCTGAATTATTACCTGGGAAAAAATACGTTTAAGAAAGTGCAAACAGTGGTTTCTTTTTTTGGTGGTATAATCAATTGCTACAAATGTTTTTATATTAACTCCTGCAAGCTCTATGTTGTGACATCTATGCACTATATATACAATCTGGTAGCCGTATTTCTTTACAGGCTCAGTCACTGCAAAATAATGGTCAGAGGTACCTGTTCCAAAGATACTTAAAAAGAGGAGGCTTCTCTTTAATATGGTAAATTTAACACTGATAAATATTTCGTGGAACACGACTCTGATTGGTTGTAAAACAGAAATCATTGAAACGTGATTGGTCATTGACTCCCATTTGGGGCATGAGTTAAATAGTCACTAGCATTTCACATATTGGCATATTCATTTATCGAATTTAGTATTTTTGAGCATAATCTATATGGTACGAGTATATTTGACAATCTTTACTGGATGGAATCAGTTATATATTTTTTGCACCATAGTGCGTTCTGTCGTACTTACAGGAATGGCGATTATAATTGAAAGTTCAATGTCCTAAATTTCTGGGTTGCCAACCTATAAATAACTAAATAACTACACTGTAATATTATATATACCTAGGGCGGGAAGTAAAATCACACCCCTTTATGTATACTATGTACAACATTTATACAAAAATGCATCCAAAAAGGTAGTGTTAATATACATTATACGAAACAAATCACTGCATTTGAAATGAAGTGAACTTTATTTGAATCAATATAAAACAGTAAATTCGTCTTTCCGCCATTTTATGTCTGATTGGTGTCACGACTTGCTTTAGTCTGAACTAAATTATTTTCGGCATTTACCGTATATACATTGGCCACACTGCTAACTTCAGTCAGTTGTTTATAATGAATGCAATATTTCCAACAAGTATGCTATTATTTAACTATTATTTATTATTTTTAAAACACAATCTTGCAAAAAAATAATGTACAACACTCGTTTGTGAAGTGTTTTACAGATGAACAAAAACCTAAAAATGGTGCTCCACTACCTTTCACATGAAAAGAAATTTTTGGGCCGATCGAAGGAAAGATTAATTGAATATCCAGTCTTCAGATCGTAACAGGGCATTAGACCTTAAACATGCATGTAAGAAGAATGCCTTTATGAATTGAACTTCAAAAGTTTAAATATTTATTTTAAATGTTGCAAGCGATCGAATGTTTTCCAATCAGCAGTCGATAATGCGATTAAATAAATAAGCGCATTATGCGCTATTGCATCTGTCATTTTAATGCACAAAGGTAATAAATTATTAGATTACTCTATACTAATGCACATTGTCAACTGTGGTTGCATTAAAAATAGACCAAAATATTTATTCATAATTGCATACGATGTTTATTCGTTACATTAAAATGATATTTTTAGTGCGTAATAGTATATTACGATGCGAGGTTGGGAAGTGGTTTTTACAAAATCGAGGAAAATGTTTAAAACCAAGCGATGGCGAGGTTTTTAATTTCCGAGATTCTGTAAAACACTTCACAAACGTGCGTTGTACATTATTTTTTGCGCGATGGTACAAAATAATAAATAATAGTAAAATAATAGCATCTTTGTTGGAAATATTTGCGTTGATTACAAACAATTGATTAACGTTAACAGTGTGGGAAATGTATTGACTCAGACTTTCAGGCCGGAGTTGCTATGATGATCTTGAAGAAGATTTTTGGGCTGTAGGCCGTGGTCTCGAGGCTTGTAGTTCCCCGACGTTTCGCCAGAGACTGCGTCTGGCATCCTCAAGGGTTGTCTGGGAACTTCAAGCCTCGAGACCACGGCCTATAGCCCGGAATTCTTCTTCAAGATCATCATAGTGTGGGCGGTGTTTATTAGTTGAAACAATACGAGGCCGTGAGACCAGTTAGTGATAAAACAACAGGAGGACGTGAGACTAGTTAGTGATAAAATGACGGCAAATACATATTTATTGTTTTATATATTTTTTAAATAAAGTTCAGTTCATTTAAAATGCAGTGATTTGTTTCGTATATTTTTGTATTTACATTATATGTGGTATACATAGAGGGCAGTGGTTTTACTTCCCACACGCGTGTTTGTAATATGTAATATTACAGTATAGGTATTTTATTACAATATAGTTATTTATGTTGGCAACCCCGAAATGTGGGAAGTTGAACTTTCAATCATGGTCGTCATTGCTGTAAGTACGATGAAATGTACTATCGCGCAAAAGTAAACTTAAAGTCTCATACACCCAATCAAAATCGGAATTCAGTAATAAGTAGCAAGAGAAAAGTAACCTTATAGTACTCCTACCATACTTAACAAGGGAACTGTCAACAATTACATGCCGAAACCTACCTTGAACTTTATTCCAGAGAAGCGTTGTGATGTACAAAGGCCGTGTCCAAAAATATATCTCCCGTTTTTAACTGCAAGGCACAAAAATCCATCGCCAAATCTCATTTAAGTAATAGGGAAGTAACACAACTCTTGATTTGGTAGAATAGATAACCCTCACTATCTGCCTCTCGCGCCGCATCCCGCCTCACTCCACGCCGCTTTTACTAATGCAGAGAGTCCATCTGTTCCCTATATTGAGTTTCTGTTGCTGGATTCTGGTTTCGATGTCTGTGCCTTGCAGTTAAAAACGGCAGCTTATCTTGGACACATTCTTAGTACATCACAACATTTTTCTGGAAGAAATTTCAATGTAGGTTTCAGCATGCAATATTGGTGACAGTTCTTTGTAAGACTAGAGCGTTATATTTATGTTGTAACTTTTTCTCTTTGTTAATTTTTCCTATCGTATTAATTTAAATTATTACCATCAGACAAGTAGCATTTGCTGCTATGGCCACTCATTGTATCAATGTTTGGGGATTCTTTATAACATGTGACGCGAACATTTGTTTCAATCATACGCCATGTGCATGCGCCAACAAACGCGAAGCGGTTTACAGTGTGAATCACGGGATGCAGCCAACATATACACGATAATGAGTTCGAATCTTACACCATGCTCATGCACCAACAAACGCGAAGCGGTTAACGCTATGGAATCGCGGGATACGTTATTTAACGAATCTAAAATCTAACCTAACGCAATTTAAGCACTCTAACCTTAAAAGACCAACCTAAAAGGTGACCTAACGCAATTTAAGCACTCTAACCTGTGAAAGAATGCAACGCCCAAAAATAAGTTCTGATATGCTGAAGTATATGTGTACAGTTAATTAGTACATATTCTATGTTGGCTGCACTAGAACAGTCTTATTTGTTGTGTAGAATATTCATTAAAATCAATATGGCTGCGTATGTACAGTTAGTGCAGAAAGTATTGATACACTTAAAAATATCGCAGAGAGAAATAAATAATTTAATTATATCTTCACTAAATACAAAAACAAAAGTATGCACCTGTACATTGTACTCTATAAAGTTAAATAAACATAGTTTCCTCTATTTTAACGTAACAATTAACGAGTAAAAAAATAATTTATACACGAACAACAAAAATCAACAAACAAAAAGTATTGATGCACTCTCATATTATGGCTGTTTTGAGTTTTACGAAGAAGTGCCAGAAAGTTTAAATTAGAACGTGTCACAAATAAGGAAATTAGAAACATAATGGAAGCAGAAGAAAGCATAATTGAAAGAATTGAGGAGAAGGAATTAAAGTGGTTAGGACATGTTTTAAGAATGGAAGATGAGCGATGGCCGAAGCAACTATATGAATGGCATCCGAACAGAAAGAAGAAAAGAGGAAGACCAAGGTTAACATGGAAGGAAAACATGAAGACAGTAATGCAAGCTAGAGGGCTAAACATCGAAGATGCCCAAGACCGTAGGATTTGGAGGTTTGGCACGGGAAGACGGCAGCAGCTGTAAAAATCCGAAGATAGATAGATTGAGTCTTTACGTTTTGAGTTCAATGCTTGGTTAGGAACCCTTTTCCAAAGCGTTTCTCAGGTCTTGCTTGTTGGAAACTTGCCTTGAACGAATTCTCCTTTTCAGATGTTCCCATAAATTCTCAATGGAGTTTATGTCCAGAGACTGCGGAGGCGTTTCCGTGTACTTTGGTGTGTTATACAAACTCCATAAACGCGTATTGAAACCGGTGCGCTTGGGATCATTATCTTGCATAAATACAAAATCTTGTTTAATCCCCATTTCCTCTGCAGAGGTGTAACGATTGGTCTTCAGTGTGTTCATATACTGTTTGTGACCCATCACACCATCGATAAAATACAAAGGTAGTCATGTATCCCCATACTAATAAAGAACCACCACTATGTTTCACAGTGGGTTGGAGATTTTGCTTTTGTAACTCTGTATTTTAATTCCTCCAAACTTTTCGTCTTCCATCTGAACAGGAAATTTTGATTTTAGGCTCGTCAATATAAATTACTTTGTTACAAAATTCTTTGGGCTGTTTATACGTGTTTTAGCGAAGTTAAAATTTTCTTTCAGTTTTCTTCACTTACTAAGCATTTTCTACAGGCTGTTTTCCCATGTAGTTCGATAGCCGGTAGACAGTTATGAACATTGCTAGCAGAAATACTAATATTAAAGTAAGTTTTGATACTAGCTACTAATTTAGGGGCACTACTTTTAGGTTTTAGCTTTACTTTTCTCATTAATACTTTTTCAACATTAACATGCAGTTTTCTAGGACGTCCTGATCTGTGGCTATTTTCGAAAGGTTTTCGTTCGCCAACTTTATCAATTATATGTTGAATGTTTGGTCTTGGCTTTCCAATTATTTCACTAATTTAATTTAGCGATTTGCACTGATTATCCAAACCAATATATAATTATCTTTTTCTACTGTAGTATTTCTACCTTTGCGCTCCATTCCAGCGTTAATCGGCAGCCTGAACACACACAATTACATGGCAAAGTACTCAAGGTTAGAGTGAATAACAACACTACCAGACCCACCCCCACTCGACTTCATGTGAACATTCTGTTGACCAAATCTTAGTGCTGTATCAATACTTTTTGTTTGTTAATTTTTGTTCTTCACAGAGTTCAATTAAACGTGTACATTTTACTTTTTTATATAGTGAAGAAATAATGAAATTATTAATTTCTGTCTGTATTATTTTTAAGTGTATCAATACTTTCTGCACTAACTGTAGTTAAATATTGTGAAAAATATATTGAGATAATCGTTAGAGAAAAATGTAAAAGTCATTGTAAATGGTGGGAAATAATTTGAAAAATGGAACCCTAAGAATACAATTGACAGGAGTTTATGAACGATTTAAAAAAAGTCGCGTCACAGGTTGCAAAGAATGACCCAATGTTTTTATGAAAATAAAAACGCTTTTACTTCCTGTAATGGAAAATTCCTCGTTCTTGGATCTTCACGCCATTAATCTAAAAATTAGTTTTTTTTTGTTTTATTTAACGTATGGTATCTATGTTGATCTGATACCAGAAATTACGTAAACAAACATCCTGGCTATGTGTTGCTTTTTTATGTGCAGTTTTTTTTTTGTACACACATATTGTCATTTTGTCATGCAATTGAAAAAGTATTGCGTTTTCTGAGTCATTCCACAGGATATCTAACCTTGATTTTTTTATTTCTCTAAAACGTTTTATTCAGTTGAAGGAACACGAATAAAATATATGTGTAATTTAATTTTGATATAACTTTATGCTTTTGTAAGATTATTGTAATTCAAATTTTACGTAATAGCACGCGGCTCATTGTTATATATAAACGATAATACCTCCGTTAATTTTTAAGATCTGCACGATACTCTAAATTAGACATAATCAGAAACAGGTTTATCCGAAAAAAAAAAAGAACTTTAACGAAACAATTATACAATTTGAGGGGAATAAACAATCACAATGATTTGGACACGTGAAGAGAATGAATGAAGATAGATGGCCAGTAGGAGTTTGGAGTGGATTCCAAATCGGAGGAAAAGAAGAGGGAGACCTAAGAAGACATGAATAGATGGAATTATGAATTTGATGGACAAGTGACTGCAGGATGGGGACTGGAAGAATAGAAGTGAATGGAGGAAGAGAATCAAAACTTAATTTTGGGCACAGGAAGAAGTTGTATTCATTTAAAACCTGTTAAAAGTAATTAATTAACGTAGTTTGTGTAATTAATGACATAAATATAGCAATTAGTGAAAAATAGAGAGTTTCATAGAATAACTTTATTCAGAAGGTGTAGTGTATAGGAAAAATCAAATTGATTTATACTGGAGTTTGAATACGGGACCTTAATAGTCTTTGAGATTATATTCTGAATATCCCGTATTCAAAATCCAGTATCAACCATTCTGATTATTTTCCTTACAACCATGTGCACTGCTATACCTCATCTGGCTTAACTTTGCAAAAAATTTGTAGAAAGAGACAGCTGCTCGCATCTCTCACTCGCACCAGTGTTCACGGTTTTTCTTCTCCAGATGTTAACAGGGGTAAGGGGAAGAGGAAACCTGAGAACAGGGTGGGTTCTTTCTTTTGTACCAGGGCGAAAGCTGTCAAGGATCTACCCTTATATCTCCATCTCTCTCTTTGCCAAGTTAAGCCAGATATACAATAACTGACTTATGCCACACTCTGTATAAAGGTCAGGGTGAGTTAATTTTATTAGGTTTCTAAGTTTAATTTATATTATATATATCCATCCAGAGTAATTCTGTCCGAGGGTAGGTCTTTCATTGCAATCATAGCATTCTCGTACTATGATTTGCAGCTTTACTAGGAAATTATAGGTGTGGTAGCTTCTCGTTGCTTTCCATATCGGTGAAGGATGATGATGATGATGGACGGATGATTTTCGGAGACCGTTGGGCCCTAAGCTTCCTGACATTTGTCTTACAGGTGAGAAAAAAAACCGAAAGAAACCTCACCCAGGAGCCTGTCCCGATCAAGAATCGAACCTGGGCCCGCTGTGTGACAAGGCAGCGCGCTACCTCGAGACCACAGCGGTGGACATACATATAGCATTCTTGCATATCTCAATGATGACTGATATTTGTGTAACATTTATTTCACAGGCAAAGCGGGTGGTATTATATCTGGCCAGAGCTAGGTCTGATCGCCTCCTGGATGAAATGATGACAGAACTTCAGACTGTGGAGACTTTGAACTGCTTAATAGAGCGAACTGAGACGCCTCCTTTCTATAGGCTGACAAGCATGAGGAAAGCTTCAAGTCATTCAGATGGACCAGGTGGTGTCGCTGGTCAACCAGATTCCGGCAATCGTAACGAAATCGGTGTGGAGAAAGGCACAATTCACACCAAGCGGCATAGTGGAGAGGATCCTGGGAAAACCGGGTAAGTTTTCCCTCTGATATTTGTTTTCATTGTTATCATATAGAGTGGTTACGAACTCGACCGAACACTTTCAGACGTTGTTCAGGAATGTTGGTTGGGTTTTTTATATAAGGAACCCATGGTATCAAGAGCTTTAACACTTGTCCTGGGGCATATAGGACGTTTTGCTGCTAGTTACATGCACTTATACTATAATGTAGCAAGAAAAATGAACAGGTAAGGATTACAGTTTATTCTGTTACTGATCTCTTAACTCTCTCTCTCTCTCTCTCTCTCTCTCTCTCTCTCTCTCTCTCTCTCTCTCTCTCTCTCTCTCTCTCTGTCTTTATTTCTTTCTTTCTTTCTTTCTTTCTATGTTATACAGTGCCTTCAGTATAAGTCGCAACGCAAAGCACCTGGCAAACAGTCGGCAGGTCAAGCGGTCGAAGCACCCCTGTTTACCGGTCAGTGAACTGGCGGGCGGGCAGAGCATGCTTCATTCACATTCTCTCTACTCCCATTTAGTGTTATTAGTACAGACGTGTTTTCCGAAGATTTTTTTACCAACTTGTGAATTTGTGTTCAGTTGTGAAATTGTGACTGTGGTGATTTCAGTTTAACATGGTGTAGGCCTATATCACTGAACTGAGTGTATTTTTACTTTTGTCTTCTTAATCTTATCTTGATAAGCCCATGTTCCCTTAACAGAGATTTAGGCGCTCTCCCCCTACAGGGAAGAATTTGAACCATACTAATTTAGTTACACTTGTTTTCGTATAGATGTCATTGGAGTGGCCCGTGGTCAGCGTTCCGCCTCATGCCAACATCTAGGAAACCAAGGTAGTACTAGGACGGGAAAATTCGGTAAATTTTGCTTAGAGGCCTTGTCATCCAGACTTAAGGATCTTTTACGAGCCTGAAAATCTTCAGACTCGGGACCCACAGCTTAAGGATCTTTTACGAGCCTGAAAATCTTCAGACTCGGGACCCACGGCTTAAAGTCCCTTAGATTTTTCCATCCTAAAAAAATCCATTGATCCCGGCCGGGTTTGAACCCGTGACCCTCGGGACCAGAGGCAAGGAGCATAACCACTAGTCCGCCGCGGCCGATTTTTTTACTTTTGACAAATGCAAAGAAGAAATCTTACAAAAGTTGTCGCCGTGAATTTGCCGTCAATTCTCTAATGCAACTGTCCTAAATAACGCCATGATTTAAAATGCTCGAACATTAGAGGAACTTAAAGAAAATATTCGAACTGTGAACTCCAGCATTTCAAGGCAGGAATTGGATAGCGTGTTTTAAAGTCTTTTTCATGGTTAGAACGTTGTATTGAAGCTGAAGGAGATAATTTCATTTTGTTGAGAATTTTCCTCGTCATTGAGGGTTTTCTTCAACCAATCTTAGTAATTAACATGAATTAAAAAAAATACATAAATGACTATGGACTTATAGACTATCAGTTTGCAAGAAACATTCACAAATTACCCTTAATTAAAGTTCTCCATCGTTCTCTGCCCTCTGTATCTTCATCTGTTACACCACATTTCCTCATTGAATGCTGAATGTTTTTCTTCCAGGCTGTTCTTAGTCTTCCTTTTCTGCTCCGTATTTCAATTTTCCATGCTTATACAGCCATTAGTAGTCTTCCATCGTGCATTCTTCTTTCGTGCCCATACCATTTTAGCCTTCTGTGTTCAATCTCATCCATTATACTTCTTTTTGCATTCATCCATTTTCTAATTTCTGTATTTCTAATTCTGAAGGAGATAATTTTGAAAAATCTTTTGTCATAAGATAATTAATAAACAGCACAAAAATCGATTTTATTCAATTGCATTTTCTAATCATTTTCACAGCTAGGCCTACTTATATTTGTGTGGTGAGATTACCATACGAGATCCGTGCGACGAGCGGTTGCCAAGCGCTGGGATTGCGCCTTAAAATGAAGACTCTGTAGTATAGTGTCGGTGCAAATGACTTGCGACAGAATGTCTTATGCTACAGTTTATTATACAGCGTGTCGCGCCCGACGTGACGCATTCTCGCGTTACGCTCGGCGTGATACTGGTTTCGCATGGGACGCATACCATACAGCGCGTATGTTTATGGAATTATCACCAGATGGCACTACATATATGGGAAATCAAAATGACCAACGTTCATAATAAATTTCCAAATGTGTTTACAAAAATGAATGTATGCAAACCTGTCCCTGCATAACCTAATGAAATAAATTACATACATACTATTTAGTAAACTCTAAACTAATCTGATGTACACTAAACTGACCCATTGGAACCTAACAAAATGAAGCTGATTGAACATTTATTTCTTAAAATATGTTTTGAAATTAAGTGCAAATATTGGTCTTTCACACATATGTCCTGCCATCTGGTGGATTTAATTTTATTAGCGTTGACGTATATGCCAACTTCAATTCTAATAAAGAACTTTGAAAATAAATTGAGAGAAAAAGTCATAATTTGTGTACATAGATAAACATATTAAAATTATTTATAAAAAAGTTTGAAGTATCGTTGCAAAAAGTTTAAAATAGTACGAAATATTAGTAAAGACAGAAAAAGTACCGAGAGCAACAGCATCATATGAATGTTGTATGGAAGATTATAGTTTTTAAATAAACATATGGTTGATGATAATACCAAATTTTAGAATACTACAGATTTTCGCCTGAGCAGTTTTATCAGGTTTTGAATTTAATAGAAGACGAAATTTATGTAGATCCGTAATATCCCTAAGATACAATATTTATAGCTTTTATTTATCTCTTGACTAAGTTCAAGCCACAATAACTTTTTTTCTGTACATCTCTGTACTCCTTCATGCTCATATTGTATAGAACTCGATGATTTGCAACAAAACTATCTAACTTTCGTCGTTAAAATTGGTAAGTTACAAAACAAGTACTTATTTCCGACATTTTGTCATAAAAATCTTAGTTTGTTTTTAGCAATTACACCAATGAGTACGGATAATATCTTCTACATTCTTTGTTTGCGCTGGCAAATTGCGTCCCGGATTCAAGTGATTCAAATACACGACGCGACATGTCAGCGTAATTTTTTTCGCACCAGCGCTTTGCGTTGTAGATAAACCACATCCATTTAAATACACGGGGAGCAATTTTTGCGCTGGCGCTCTGCGTCGTAGATAAACTATAGCATTAGATGCCCACTCTCAACTTGTTACACCAGTAATTTCATTTTGATGTTTCCGACGATTTTACAATTTTACTATGGTTATTATGAAATTCAGCCAAGGATTGGAAAGCCATTTATTTTTTCAGGGATTTTTTGTTTCTTAATGAATCATAATTATAACATTTCAAAAGACGTCCAATATATGTTTTGCGCGATAGTGCGTTTTGTCGTTCTCACAGCAATGGCGACCATGATTGAAAGTTCAACTTCCTGCATTTCGGGGTAGCCAACCTAAATAAATATAGGCCTACTGTAATAAAATAACTATACTGTAATATTACATATTACAAACACGCGTGTGGGAAGTAAAACCACTGCCCTCTATGTATGCTACATACAATGTATATACAATAAATATTCAAAAGGTAGTGTTAATATACATTATACGAAACAAATCACTGCATTTTAAATGACTGAACTTTATTTGAAACAATATAAAACAATAAATACGTACTTGCCGCCATTTTATCACTAGATTGGTCTCACGGCCTCTTGTTGTTTCAGTTAATAAACATTGCCATACTGTTAACGTTAGTCAATTGTTTATAATGAACGCAAATATTTCCAACAAAGATCTTATTATTTTACTATTATCTATTGTTTTTAAAACACCGTCGCGCAAATAATAATTACAACGCACGTTTGTGAAGTGTTTACAGAATCTTAGAAATTAAAAACCTCGCTATCGCTCGATTTTTAAACATTTTCCTCGATTATGTAAAAACCAATTCCCAACTCGCATCATTATATACTATTATATTATTTCCCCTTTACCTTATGTGGCATGTAATAGTTTGATGGTCTGTCACATGTACAAACATCCTGTTTCTTGGGCAAATTGGTCAAACTTGCAGCCCACGTCCCTACCATTTACTTTTTATTTGCTTAAATAAAATATGTCCACCGCAGTGGTCTCGAGGTAGCGTGCTGCCTTGTCACGCAGCGGGCCCGGGTTCGATCCCCGGTCGGGGCAGTTTTTCTGGGTGAGGTTTTTATCGGGGTTCTTCCTCACCTGTAAGACACATGTCAGGACAACTTTAAGGCCCAAACAGTCTCCGAAATCATATTGCCATCATCATCATCATCTTTCACCGGTGTGGAAAACAACGGGAAGCTACCACGCCTACAATTCCCTAGTAAAGCATGCAAATGCTATGATTGCAGCGAAGGACCTGCCTTCGGGCAGAATTACTATGGATGGATGGATATATAATATAGAGAGGAAGACGCCGTAGTATAGTTGGATAAGGCAATATGGTACAAGCCGAATGACGTGAAGGTTCGCGTCCCGCTGACCTACTTTCAAGCGGCACCAGGGGTTGTCTCAGCCTCTAATTGAAATGAGTACCAGACCCATGTTTTGAGGGTAAAGTCGGCCGTTACGTAGGGCTGACAACTCGGCTGATATCAAGTGCCGATTGCTAAAAAAAGTGGGAACCTTGACCTTCCACTACCCCGAAGGCGTTCTGAGCCCTGTAGTGGGATCACTTTACTTTTTACGATGTGTAGAACATTATTTCGAGTTTGTTCTTTCTTATCTCCCTCTCTTTCTGTCACACACAAGAAATATACCGATATTCTATTAAAATTGACGTGTACTAGAATTTAAGCGAATCTGGAGATTTTCTTTCAGACGCTTTCAACTCTGAAAGCTGAAACTTTCATGTTATCGCAGATGGTTCCAATTCCAACTTTGAAGGCGATCTTCTCTCGCCCTTCAAGTTACAGAGTATTTTTATTATTTTTTTCTTATCCAAGAAATTGGAAATCTCTGTATCAGGAAATATCAACTGCTGTCAGTGTGAAGAATCCTGCCGCAGTGATAATGTGGATAGCATAATGCGGTGGGATCCAGTCGACCTTTCAGTAGTTTTTTTACTCATTTACTTTATATAGCATAAATATATTACTCTTTTATACATTTTCTCAGCAGATAATTTATTTTACAAGAAACAGCCAACGTCGTCAGATAAATTTAATGTTAAAAATAGTTTTTTGCACGATAGTGCCTTTTCTCGTACTTACAGCAATGGCGACCATGGTTGAAAGTCCAACTTCCTAAATTTCGGGGTTGCCAGCCTAAATAACTATACTGTAACATTACATATTACAAACACGCGTGCTGGAAATAAAACCACTGCCCTCTATTTATACTACATACAATGTATATACAAAAATATCCCAAAGGTAGTGTTAATATACATTATACGAAACAAATCACTGCATTTCAAATGAACTGAACTTCATTTAAAATATTATAAAACAATAAATACGTACTTGCCACCATGTTATAATTTATTGGTCTCACGGTCTCCTATTATTTGATCACTAATTGGTCTCACGGCCTCCTATTATTTGATCACTAATTGGTCTCACGGCCTCCTGTTTTTGAACTGATAAACATTGCCCACATTGTTAACGTTAGTCAGTTGTTCATAATGAATGCAAATATTTCCAACAAAGATATTATTTTACTATTATTTACTATTTTGAAATCTCCATCGCGCAAAAAAAAAAAATGTGCAACGCACGTATAAGAAAATGTATGTTTGTGTTGAAATATTTGGGTAGCTCAGGTCGTTAGAGCGCTAAACGAACAGAGTTTAGAGACTCGGGTTCAAATCTCGACTCAAGCATTCATTTTTCTTTTCATATCATATTTGCCTTCATTGCCAAATGTCAAAAATGTATTTATAACATCTATATATACAAGCGTTACTGCTACAAAGTAAATATTCTCTTTAAAATTTTGCTTAACTGTTATGTTAACCACTAGATGTCAGTCGGAACAAATTTCCGCTACCTCTTGTGTGGATTGAGAATACTACATGTATAAGAAACATGTATGTTTGTGTTGGAATTCTTGGGTAGCTCAGGTCGTTAGAGCGCTAAACGTACAGTTTAGAGACTCGGGTTCAAATGCCGACTTAAGCATTCATTTTTCTTTTCATATCATATATATATATATATATAGGCCTATATGTATACACAGCCAAGCACTAAACACACATTCGCATACATATTAACACACATGCACAAACATACACAACACGCCTTAATTTTATTTTATATAACAACTACAAACTTTCAAATACTCGAATTATATATTTATTTTGTATTTCAATAAAGATTAGTTATAGGTAGGGACATGGAGCAGACCTGGGGATAAGGGCACTATGTCCGGGGTGGTGGTGAGGCTCTAAATAATAATAATAATAATTTCCTCCCCTTCATATCAATTCATTTCTCAGTTATTTCATAACACCCTTCACATCATCTCATGTTAGGAAAAATAGTTTGGTTAGCACCCACGGTTCTTGAAAATACGTGGTGACGGGGATGTAATGAAGAGCTGGTACTGGCTCCGAGCTTGAGCAATAAAAATAGGGCAATGAAAATATTTGATTATATTTGTTATTTGGATTAAATAAATTGAAGTTGATGGTCGTCACATCGATGGGGTGGGAGAATAACATTAACTACGATTTGAGGGAAGTAGATTATACAGGAAAGCATTAGGTCAGAATAGGGATGTATGGAGAGCTTATGTCCGCGCGGCCATGAACCCCGGGTTCGATAGTGCCAGTGAGTAAGAGTAAGGTCGTCACATCGAGTCTTTTTATGTAAGTGATTCACAGGCAGCAGGAGTCGGAGAGAGCATGTGTTGTAATGATATTTTGTGTATAACGAAAAAAAGTATGTTTCCGGACATGGGTTCCTATGTTAAATTTAATTGTCTTGGTCCCTTCTATAAGTCCTCAAATTCTGTAAGGTGAATTTAGACTCACTATATATATACCCATTGCTAAGCGACTACTCCTCTTAAAGACCACTTTTTATTTCCTTGGAAATACGTATGGTCTTTAAGAGAGGTTCAATTGTTATTATTGCTGTCACTATTACTACTATTTCTACTATTCTGGTTTTTTTACGAGGCATTTCTTTATAATTAACTAGCTAATACCCGGCGTGCGCTGCTACGACTAAATAAATGGAAATTAATGTGTTTTTATGTTTAGTTGAATAAGTAAGAGGAAAAATAATCATAAATTTATGTTTTTAGATATCCCGTACTGATTACCCGGCGTTGGCCAGGAATCTACTTATCCCGATCTTCTTGACATAAATGAGCTGAAATACGAAAATTAATGTGTTTTATGTTTAGTTAAATAAGTTTAAGGGAAAATTTATATCGTAATTCATTTTTAAATACCCCGTGCTATTTACCCGGCGTTGTCCAGGAGTCTCCTCATCCCGATCTTCTTGGTATAAATGAGTTGAAAGACGAAAATTAATGTACGTCTTATGATTAGTTGAATAAGTAAAATGAAAAAAAAAATTATAAATGTAGGCCTATATCGTAATTATTTTAAGATTCCCCGTGCTGATTACCTGGTGGTGTCCGGTAATCTACTTATCTCGATCTTCTTGGCATAAATGAGCTAAAAGATAAAATTCGTTATTGTGAGTTATTCGTAAAAGAATACCCGCCATGTGCTGCTTATGCTTGCACAGGTATCTACGCACTTGTCTCGATCTTATTGGCATCAATGAAAGACAAAAATGGTTATTGTGAGTTATCCGTAAGAGATAAACATATGCTGTCGCGGACTTTTTTTTTGTAGAGCTTTTTGAGATATTCACTTTTGTGTACATTAATGTTGTGTATTTGTTATGGTTTAGGCAGCGTAAGCCATTTAAGCGTCCAAAGAGCTACTTTTTTCACGTTTTCTACTACAAAGGGCGATTTTTATAGGTGTAGGAGTTGAGTATCGCAACTCTCTTATAGCCTATGTTCATCCCGGGAATCTCCTGAACATTTTGCAAAAAGCCCCATCATAATCGGATCAACGGTATGGCCGCGCACAAAGTACGAACAAACAAACATTCATTTTTTTTATATACTAGCTAATACCAGGCGTGCGCTGCTACTCCTAAATAAATGTTAATGTGTTTTTACCACCAGCCGTGCGCCGTTTATGCTTGCCCGGCAATCTGCTTATCCCGATATTCTTTAAAGACAAAAATGGTTATTGTGAGTTATCCATAGAAGATAAACATAAGCTGTCGCGGACTTTTTTGTAGAGTTCTTTGAGATATTCAATTCTGTGTACATTAATTTGGTGTATTTGTTATGGTTTAGGCAGCGTAAGCCATTTAAGCGTCAAAATAGGAACTTTATTTCACGTTTTTCACTACAAAGGGTGATGTTTAGGGGTGAAGGTGTTGAGTATTACAACTCTCTTATAGCCTATGTTCATCCCCGGAATCTCCTGAACATTTTTCAAAAAAACCCCATCTCAATCGGATGAACGGTATGGCAGAGCACGCTTGTCCGGGAATCGACTTATCCCGATCTACTTGGCATGGATGAAAAGACAAAAATGGTTGTTGTGAGTTATCGGTAAAAGATAGACATATGCTGTCGCGGACTTTTTTGTAGAGTTTTTTGAGATATTCAATTCTGTGTACATTAATTTGGTATATTTGTTGTGGTTTAGGCAGCGTAAGCCATTTAAGCTTCAAAATAGGGACTTCATTTCACATTTTTCACAACAAAGGGTGGTTTTAGGGGTGAAGAGGTTGAATATCACAACTGTCTTATAGCTTATGTTCATCCCAGGAATCTCCTGAACATTTTGCAAAAAAAACCACCTAAATGGGACGAACGGTGTGGCCGCGCATAAAATACGAACGAACAAACAAACAAACATTAATTTTAAATATTAGATTAGATAAGGTGACTATAGATATTTGTCCTAAATTGAAAATAGTTACTTGGCATTGAAAAATAATATATCATTTATAAAGATGTTAGGCGTTAAAAAATTTGAACATGCCTGTATTTGTATGCCTATATATTATATTTAGATAAATCGAAGTAAAGTCCATAACGACATTTTGTGCACAAATACGTATCTCATGTTGGTCACCCATTCATAAACAGCGTTGTGATATCCTGTTGAACAAATATTTTGTTTCATAACGTGATGCCAATTTTCTCCTGCATAGTACATATTAAAGTTTGTTCAGTTGGAAACAATCTGAAGCTTCCTGTATAGAGAGAACAAAAATAAACATTTCCCACATAGAGCCAGTCTCCATGACACAAAACTAATAGAACACAGCTTTTTTGTTCCTCTTTTTTTTTTCTTCTTACAATGGAAGAAGATACACAATTCCCTACGTATAAAATTACCATCAATTACCATCTCATTCGACAGATTGTCAAATACATCATCTTCATCCTAAGGCGCGACAGCTTCAAAGGTTTTGGCCTTGTCAACAATCCTCCTCCAAGCCAATCCGTCTCTTGCCATATTCAAATTAGTCACTTTCATTTTCTTTAGATCGTTCATTGTGTCATCCTCCCATCTGATCTTCGGTCTTCCAACAGCTCTGCCTCCTATAGGTTTCCATTTATAGAGCTCTTGACCAGTCTCTGATCATCCATTCTTATCAAATGTCCCAGCCAACTAATTCTGAGATAATCTTATATGGTTTACTATATTCTGATTTTTTATTAATTTGTTTAGTTCGTTATTTGATTTGATTCTCCAACTTATCAGTTCCTCTATTTGGTCCAAATATTTTTCTTAAAAAATTCGTTTCAAAAATTAATAATTTCTGTTTTATTGTTTCTTTTAGGAACCAAGTTTCAGTAGCATATGTAACTACTGGTCTAATAAGTGTTTTGTTCAACCTTATTTTTGCTGTCTTTGATATTAATTTGCTTTTAAACAGTAAAATTGACATTACAGCAACATTCACATTTTTAAAATTCAAAGTCATAACAAAATAGGGTCGTCGGCCTACTGGTATTTAAATAGCGTTATTAAGAAGTGATGTAGGCCTACTATCTGCCAAGTTATGTAAAATGTAAAATTACATGACAGAGATATTTTAATAATATGGGGCTAGAATATTATTTTAAGTCCACCGCTGTGGTCTCGGGGTAGCGTGCTGCCTTGTCACGCAGCGGGCCCGGATTCGATCCCCGGTCGGGACAGTTTTTCTGGGTGAGGTTTTTATCGGGGTTTTTCCTCACCTGTAAGACAAATGTCAGGAAAACTTTAAGGTCCAAACGGTCCCCGAAACCATATGGCTATCGCAATCATCATCATCCATATTCATCTTAGGTTAAGCTTAGGATTAGGGACTCTCCTGGCGCACCATTATCATCATCATCACCCATCATATCATCGGGGCAACGTAACCCCGCCTTCCAGGCGCCCCAACCTCAGAAGTGGGTTACAATTACGCCATGTCAGGAGAGAGACTAGGAATGTCGAAAAACAAACCTGGGGCATTTGGGGGGGAAAGAATATTATTTTAATAGTGTTTAATGTGAGTGATATTTTCCATTTCTTTAAAATTAAACTAACATTCCATTTTATAGAAAAATAGCACGATAGAATGTAATAGTAATGTTAACTTGACCATTTAACTCATTCCCCAAATGATAGTCAATGGCCAATCACATTTCAATGAATTTTGTTTTACAACCAATGATTGTCGTGTTTCACGTCGCTCTTTATCGATTTCTCTTTATTAGCTCCTGCTTTTGAGATAAAGAAAACTCCTCCTTTATAAAATTCTGAACAGGTCAAAGCATTATTTTTCTCCAAAAAATACATTGAATATAACAAATAATGAACAGATTCCGTGATTTTACTGAGTTATTTACTAAAAAAAATAAATGAATAACCTATAATGTTGATTACTAAGGAGCGGATTTCTATGACCTAAAAAATGGAAAATATGCATGAATTTATGACCTAAAAAAGTTTAAATATGACCTAAAAAAGACAAAAATATGATCTTATAATTGAATGATTTTTTTACCCATACTATAATAATTGTTCATTCATATACATTTTCAATTGTATCATAAGAAAAAGGAAATCTTCTTCTATTGTCCAGTGCAAACGTTTGCTACCTGTTAACAGAAACCTTCGAAACTAATGTACTGTGAAACTGACTATTTTCATACAGATACAATGTTGGTTTTTACAATCGCCTGATGACTAGGCTATTAAAAAAACCCAAAATATGACCAAAATAAGACTTTATCATAGAAATAGGCAGAAGTATGACCAAAGATCTGAAAGAGTGAGAAATATTACTTTTAAGACCCAATAAAAACCACTTAATCTTAATTATTATATAAATGTTTTTACTTACTTGAAGCTTAGAATATAGGCTTTGGTAAAAATATGACATGTCATAGGAATCCACCCATTATAGATTATAATATACAGTTTGATGTGTTTAATTATTTCTCCACTAGGGCGCATTCTTACAATATTGCGATCCTATTTGGCAATAAATAATATGATCAAGTTGGAGTGAATTTACATAACCTCACATTTCTGATTTGTTTTCAAACATCGTCGTTTACATTAAATAGACCTATATAAATATTTTAAAATACTGGTAACTATATTTAAATAATGATTTTTGAGTAAACAGCCTAATTTTATACGTTAAATTGTCCTAACAAATGCCTCTCTTGATTTCCGAATCCTCTAGATAAATTCACGAGTCACTTCGATGATTTGAAAATCACTCGTGACATCACTTATGAAGAGCTCCTTCATGTAAGTAGTAACAAGCTGCTGAAATATATTAGGTCTACTTTATGAAATTAGTCGTCAGCATGTTTTCGTATAAAAAAGCCCTTGGCAGTTGAGCCTCCTTATTTTAAAGCTTCGTTGTTTACTATATTGTATTAATTTGTTAATGTTTAATATTCCTCACATACATATATACATTCATAGTGTTCTGCCCAACAGCAGGTCTTTCACTGCAAACTCTGCATTCTCCACTCTTTCCTTAACTCCTTGGTTTCTCGGAGAACTACGCAGTTCTCTTTATGGAGAGAGGGAGAGCGGAGAGAGAGAGAGAGAGAGAGAGAGAGAAGAGAGAGGAGAGAGAGGGGGGGGGGGAGGAAGAGGCGAGAGAGGAGAGGGCGAGGAGCGAGAGGGAGCGAGAGCGGGAGAGGGAGAGGAACGGGGGAGGGAAAGGGAGAGGGAGAGAGAGGGAAGGGGACCGAGAGGGAGAGGGAAAGGGAGGGAGAGCGGAGAGAGATAGCGAGGAGAGAGAGGGGGGAGGAAGCGGGAGAGAGAGGGAGGGGGAGCGGGAGAGAGCGGGAGCGAGCGAGGGGGAAGGAGAGGAGGAGGGAGAGGGAGAGCGAGGGAAAGGGAAAGAGAGGCAGAGGGCACGGGAGGAGAGGGAGAGCGAGAGAGGGAGAGGGAAGAGGAGGAGGGGGGAGGAAGAGGGAGAGAGAGGGAGAGGGGAGAGGGAGAGAGAGGGAGTAGAGAGAGAGGGAGGAGGTAGAGGGAAAGGGGGAGGGAACGACTATGGTAAAGGGAAAGAGAGGGAGAGGGAACGGGAGGGAGAGCTAGAGAGAGAGAGAGGGGAGAGGGAGGGGAGAGTGGGGAGAGCGGGGAGGGAGAGGGATGGAGAGGTGGTGTAGTTATGTGATATCTCGTTGAGAGAGACGCAGAGGGAGATGGAGAGGAAAGGGGGAGGGAAAGGAGATGGATCGAGAGGGAAGGGACCGCTATTCTCGTTCAATTTCTTTCTCTCTCGTCTACTCTCGGTCTATGTCATCGATTGTGTCTTAAGAGGATTCTCTTTCTCGTTCTCTTTATCTCTCTTTCTCTCTCTCTCTCTTTATCTTTCTCTTTCCCTTTTTCTTTCCCTCTCTTTCTGTTTCCCTTTCTGTCTCTCTCTCTCTCTCGAGTTCAAAACATAACAATAACAAAGATGTCACACATATCAAAATACCTGCATTTTGATATGATAATTTTAATAGTTCCTATTGATAGCCAGATGTGAAAACGTCTATAAAATAATATTCAAAGAAAAATAGGTATTTTCATAAAAGATAAAAGGTATCACAAAGAGTAAAATTATTTTTTTAAATATAATAAAAGTATACTCTGGAATTTGCTGATTCACTTTGTGTTTGGATTCTAATGGTTTTAAATTAACAGTGAGTGATTAATTATTATTTATTACGGAGTTTTATTGACATAGAAGTGAATTACATGAGAAAACTGTGACGATGATATGTATCATGTTTTCTCTCATCCTACTCGTCTTCTATTTTCTCCCAGAAATCCATTGTACAGTACGTAGATATTCAACTCACGTTTCCATTATACTGATAGGTTGTCGCATAAACTGAATTGTAGATTTACCATGCAGGAAGAAAGCTTTTCAGTTGTCCATTGTCTTACATTACTTCTAATATTCGTATTTTAAAGGCTTTGTGTATAAATATATGCTTGAAGGAGTTTTAAAACTTAAAAAGTGGAAGCTTTACGTTTAAAATAACGGAGCCCAAAATAAATAATAATAATAATAATCATAATCATAATATATTTATTTATATACAGAATTTTAATGTTTACACATCTTTTTGTGTCTAAAGTTTTATTTTTCTTCTCCACTCGTCTCTCTCCATCCAATCCATCTAATAATAATAATAATAATAATAATAATAATAATAATAATAATAATAATAATAATAATAATAATAATGGCATATTTAGTATTTAATAATGTAATTATTACATATTATTATATTATTGTCCACTGCTGTGGTCTCGAGGTAGCGTGCTGCCCCGTCACGCAGGGGGCCCGGATTTGATCCCCCCAGTCGGGGCAGTTTTTCTGGGTGAGATTTTTATCGGGGTTTTTCCTCACCTGTAAGACAAATGTCAGGAAAACTTTAAGGCCCAAACGGTCCCCGAAATCATATGGCCATCATCATCCTTATCATTATCATCATCATCCTTCACCGGTGTGGAAAGCAAACGGGAAGCTACCACACCTACAATTCCCTAGTAAAGCTGCAAGCATATCATGAAAATGCTATGATTGTAGTGAAGGACCTGCCTTCGGGCAGAATTACTATGATTGGATTATATTATTGCTATTATCATCATTATTATTTATTGTTATTATTATTATTATTATTATTATTATTATTATTATTATTATTATTATTATTATTATTATTATTATTATTATTATTAGCAGGTACGAATACAGACTTGTATATTTGAAATTTGACCAGCATTTATGACTACAGTTCATGAGGTCCTGGGTTCGATTCTCGGTCATAGTATAAGAATTTTTCCTTACAGGGAATTATTCCTGTGGTTGCCCATGGCCTGGAATTTAGTTTTAGTTTACATAACTCTACTGGTGCTTCATTATCATTTATCACCCATCACATCAACGCAACGGAGTAACGTAACTCCGCCTTCCAGGTGTCCCAACATAAGAAATGGATTACAATTCCGCCAATCCAGGGGAGAAAATGAGAAATGTCATTTAAAAAACTGACGGCAACTGGGTGGGAAATTAAGTTAGATCATTGTCTCGTCTGTAGGTTTTTCGGGGCTATTCCCGAAAGAGAAATTATGCCATAGGCCTAACATATGTAATTATGATTATCTTGAAGCTTATATTGTAATATACTACGTAATTGACGTTATTTGCAACTCCAAAAAGTGTAGTATAACTGTCGCTATATTTCTGTCCGGGGCTAGTCGCTTCAATGGGAATGGCTTGACAACGTAATTGTAACAACCGACTAAGATAGATAGGGGGTTATTTTAATCATCTATGGCGATCTTTATGGGAAACCAGATATAATGACAATTTAGTCTCGTAGACTGGAATGGGCAGGACATGTGGTACAAAAGGGGAATGAAAGAGAGGCATGGAAACTCCTTGTAAGAGAACCAAAGGAAAGCACCCAGTAGATAGGCCAAAACTGATGGGTGGGGAAAGTAACATTAACCATGATTTGAGGAACGTAGATTATACAGGGAATGATTGGAAAAGTTAGCTCAGAATAGGGATGTATGGAGAGCTTATGTACGTGGGGCCATGAACCTACAGGTTCGATAGTGTCAGTGAGTTAGTTACAGTGCTGTGACTACCTATTACTCTCCCCACGTTCTACGTCAATCCCAATCAGTTTTAGGCTGCGAGACATTTAATTTTATGCTTCATTTCTGAAATATATTTAGGGTTCTGTTAATGTCATACTTGGGAAAACCAACTTTGATTTTCACTCCTGTCTATAACTGCGAAAGCACACATTTTGATACTGGGGTAAGAATAGTCAAATATGAGTACGGAGATAATTCAAATAGAAACATAATACATCAGGCCCTTTAATAAGAGCTCCTATATTCATTGTGAATTAAAGCAAGGTGATACACTATCTCCTCTACTATTCGATTTTTGTACTAGAGCATGCCATGAAATCTTTAGAGGATGAAAAAGGCCTACAACTCAATGGTATTAATAAGCTGTTAGTTTATGCTGATGATGTAGTATTTATTATAAGACGATAGCGAGAAGATACTAAAGGTCAACACGCACACACTCTCTCTATTGAGTAACATTAAGAAATTGGGACTGGAAGTAAGTATCAATAAAACTAAATATATGTTTACACATAGAAATATATTATATAATGGAAATGGCCACCTATTGACAAATGAGGGAAATTTTGAGGAAGTGGCTGAATAAAAATACGTAGGAACAATAATCACAAATAGGAATGAGATGCACAAAGAAATTAAACATAGGCTCAATTCTGGAAATGCATGTTATTATGCATTACAGGGACTCTTGTCGTCCCAACTCCCTTCAAAAAACGTTAAACTCAAAATATATAAAACTGTTATTCTCCCAGTTATATTATATGGATGCGAAATATGTACTCTTACTTTAAGGGAAGAGAAAATATTACAAATATCTGAATAAAGTTCTCAGGAAACTTTTTGGACCAAAGAGAGATGAACAGACAGACGAATTGAGAACACTGCACTGTAGCATAGTGGTTATGGCCATACGCTACATGCCGGAAGATTGAAGGTTTTATTCTCAGTGGGGTCAGGATTTTTAAACTGACCCAAACCTTCTGGCGGCACTATGGCCCTGGGGCCGACTCAGCCTATATAGGTAATGAGTACCAGACGCTTGTTCTGGGGTAAAGGCGGCTGTCACGCAGGGCTGACAACCCGGCTGACATCAAGTGCCGATTGTCTAGAAAAAGTGGGAGCCTTAACCTCCTACTACCACAAGGGCATCCATAGGCCTATAGTGGGATAACTTTTCTTTTACATAACAGTGAGCTAATTGTTCTTTATAGGAAAACAGGTATAGGCCTAATATGAATAGTTACGTCTCGTTAACTGCGATGGGCAGGACATGTGGCACGAATGTGAAATGGAAGAGGGGCATGGAACCTCTTGTAGGAAAACCAGAGAGAAAATGCCCAGTTGGTAGACCGATAATGAAGTGGGAGAAGAACATTAACCATAATTTGAGGGAAGTATAATATACAGGGAATGATTGAAAAAAAATAGCTCAGGCTAGGGATGTGTGGAGGGCTTATGTCCACGTAGCCATGAACTACGGGATCGTTAGTGCCAGTGAGTTAGCACAACGTAAAACTACTAAATAAGTTTTGCTTGCATTTTAATGTCCGTACACAAAGACCAAAAGCTGTAAATTTATTGAAACAAAACATGAAGGAATTTAATGCTTGTTTGCACTCTCTGTATTCACCATTGTTAATTAAATTAGTCTTGTCTTTCTCTTTGCTTCATAAATTAATGCGTCTGGGATTACGAGTATTTTGGTGTCCCCGTACGAGATAAAGCTTTCCGGTGGATTTCCAACTCAATAGAGATTTGAGGTATTTACAGTACTTTGCGGTTACAGTGTTTTTAATTAAATGGATAAATATAATTATATTGCTTCTACTGTTAGACTAATATTTGTTCTGTTGTCAAATAATGTTGTTCGTTAATCATATTATAACTTCTTCTAATATAAGGAACACAAAAGGTTGTGTAAAACACACATCATGAAACAATTTGGGGAATTTCACACAATAGAATATTACGATGCGAGGTTGGGAAGTGGTTTTACAGAAGCCAGGAAAATGTTTAAAAACCGAGCGATAGCGATGTTTTTAATTTCCGAGATTCTGTAAAACACTTCACAAACGTGCGTTGTACATTATTTTTTGCGCGATGGTGTTTTCAAAATAATAAATAATGGAAAAAAATAAGTAATATCTTTGTTGGAAATATTTTCGTTCATTATAAACAATTGACTAACGTTAACAGTGTGGCAATGTTTATTAGTTGAAACTACAGGAGACCGTGACACCGATCAGTGATAAAATGGTGGCAAATACGTATTTATTATTTTATATTATTTAAAATAATGTTCAGTCCATTTAAAATGCAATGATTTGTTTCGTATAATGTATATTAACGATACCTTTTGGATATTTTTTGTATATACATTGTACGTAGTATACATAGAGGGCAGTGGTTTTACTTCCTACACGCGGTTTGTAATATGTAATATTACAGTATAGTTATTTTATTACAGTGTAGTTATGTAGGTTGGCAACCCCGAAATGCAGGAAGTTTAACTTTCAATCATGGTCGCCATTGCTGCACGTACGACAAAGCGCACTATCGCGCAAAATAGTTGGCTATATTACAATGCGAGGTTGGGAAGTGGTTTTTACAGAATCTCGCTATCGCTCGGTTATTAACCATTTCCTCGCTTCCGTAAAACACTTCACAAAAAGTGTGTTGTATATATTTTGCATGATGGTGTTTTCAAAATAATAAATAATAGTTAAATAATAACATTTGTTGGGAATATTTGCGTACATTATAAACAACTGACTGGTGTTAGCCGTCTGTAGCCTAATACATTATTTAAAATAAATATATTTAATTTTAATTAATGAAATATATATTTTAATGTTATATTTAATTTAACATTTTCCATTTCTGGACAGAAAATGTTAAATTAAATGCAGTAAAACTTGTTCAAAGCGAAATCGCATCGGACCTTTTTTTACAACATTAGACAACATTCCGCATTATAAAAATATTAACCAATCTTAGATTATAGAGCACCGTATATGTCTTTTTATGTATGTACCTTGGATTAATTGTAGTTCCTCTGCCGCTGGAAAGTGAAGTATAGTATGTACGAGCGACTTCGACGGTAACGCGCGAATAAACAGTCCCGTTTCGTCACCGTTAAAAATGTCTCTTAGGGTCGGTTTCACCAACAGAGGTAACTGTATTACGCCAGTTTAAGCTATGTATTATACGTGGGGGAAACTGACGTAATACAGTTACCTCTGTTGGTGAAACCGACCCTTAGGCGCGTATCCTGAAATTAAAGCATGCAGTTTCGGTTTCCGCTCACTAACTATACTTTCATCCACATCCTTTGATTCCCCGCAAATTGCATTCCACACTACATTGTGTCGTCTTTTAATACTGGCCACAACCAACCTGAAGATGCTTTAAAATCGTTATTCTCTAGGGATATAGCAACAGCTAGAGTGGCTTTGGAGCATCGGTCCGGAAATTTGGAGATTTTTTGATCATGGACTTGCAAAACACACCTCTGATTTTTTTTAATCTTACGAACTTGGGTTTTTCCACATTTAAATTCAGTCATTATTTCGCGTACTGAGAGTTTTTTTCTTTATCTTCAATCACTTTCACTTTTTCGTTTAATGACAATGATGCATACGATTTAGCCATCTTCGTTCTGTAAATTTAAAACGCTACCTGTGAAAGATACGTACACATTCAGTCTCAGATCTTAAACTAATTTAAGATTTTACAGTGCACTGGTTATTTGTAAGACATATGTCACACGCCAAAATATTTGTTAAACGAATCTGTATTTCGCAAAACGGGTATGCAGTGAGGCCGAAAGAAAATTCCAGATACATATAGAAACTCTACTTCACCCGACGCGGGCGGCAGGAATCATCACTTATTGTTAATTCGCCTAACGGAATTCTATGAAGTGGAAACTAATTTGTTTCTCTCTCTTTCCGCCTTATAAACATTTTTCATGAATTGTGTGAAAATATATTTCCGTTTCCGCTTTGGACAGATTCCGTTTTATACAAAATCAATACACATAAAATTACTATTGTTTTGCCGGGACCAATAAATTTGTTCACATTGGACATGTTTCCGCATTATTCACGTTCCGGATTAAACAAGTTTTACTGTATAACATTAAAATATTATGCTTTACCACTTAAAAGTAATGCTTAAATTTTCATAAGTAATGCCACGAGTGATTTCCAAATTATCGATAAATTCACGACTCGCGAAGTGAGGAGTGAATTTATATAGAGAATTTGGAAATCAAGAGTGGCATTTGTTAGGACTATTTAACGAATAAAATTAAGCTCTTTACTAAAAAATAATTATTTGAATATAGTTACCAGTGTTTTAAAATATTTATATACTTAATGTAAACGACGATGTTTGAAAACAAATTAGAAATGTGAGGTTATGTATATTCACTGCAACTCGATCATATTATTTATTGCCAAATAGGATCGCAATATTATAAGAGTGCACTCTAGTGGAGAAATAATGAAACACATCAAACTATTATAATCAACATTATAGGTTAATCATTTATATTTTGAATAAACAACTCAGTAAAATCACTGAATCTATTCATTATTTGCTATATTCAATGTATTTGTTGAAGAAAAATAATGGTCTAACCTGTTCAGAATATTAAAAAAGGAGGAGCTTTCTTTATCACGAAAGCAGGAGCTGATAAAGAGAAATGGATAAAGAGCGAGGTGAAACACGACTGTCATTGGTGTAAAACAGAATTCATTGAAACGTGATTGGTCATTGACTACCATTTGCATTGTTGGTAGTGTAGGCTATCGACCTTCGGGTGAAAGAGAATTTATATAAGAGGAAAGAATTGTAGACATTTGCATCAGTGATAGATTGATGTCATGGTTATCATGCTGATGTATATAGTCAGAGATCCGGAGTTTGAGTCCTGGTTTGAGCATTAATTTTTCTTTCTAAAATAAAATATATGTTTCTTACCATTATATATCCACTGCTGTGGTCTCAAGGTAGCGTGCTGCTTTGTCATGCAGTGTGATTGGGTTCGATTCCCAGTCAGGACAGGCTCCTGGATGAGAGGCTTTATTCGGGGTTTTTCCTCACCTGTAAGACAAATGTCAGGAAGCTTTGGGCCCAACGGTCCCCGAAAAAATCATCCGGCCTTTATCATCATCATCATTCACCGGTGTGGAAAGCAACAGAAAGCTACCACACCTATAATTCCCTAGTAAAGCTGCAAAGCAAAGTATGAAAATGCCCTTGGGCAAATTACTATCCATCCATAGTAATTCTACCCAAAGGCAGGTCCTTCACTGCAATCATAGCATTTTCATGCTATGCTTGCAGCTTTACTAGGGAATTGTAGATGTGGTAGCTTCCCATTGCTTTCCACACTGGTGAAGGATGATGATGATAATGATAAGGATGATGATGATGGCCATATGATTTCAGGGACCGTTTGGGCCTTAAAGTTTTCCTGACATTTGTCTTACAGGTGAGGAAAAACCCCGATAAAAGCTCACCCAGAAAAACTGCCCCGACTGGGGATCGAACCCGGGCCCGCTGTATGACATGGCAGCATGCTACCTCAAGACCACAGTGGTGGACCAAATTACTATGGATGAATGAATATATTTTATTAGGAAATTAAGTTTTGTCTGAAATGAAATAACGTATTTTGACATATAAATTAAGAAAAAAATATTCTTTTGTGTTCAGGACCTCCAAATCTGATTCGGCTCTGAGAGCTCTTGCTGGTAGTTTTGCACCACCACGAACAGAAAAGACTAGAACAGCAAGTGGACCTCCAATGTTGTCAGATGATATGTCCACACCCACTACTGAGCCAGAGGTACAGTATTTAATAAAATAAAACCTAATAACAATATATTTAAAGTTTTTGTTAATATATTAGTTTCAAATTTGTATCTCAATATCATTCTTTAAGAAATGATGAAAATGTTGAAAAAAATGACAAAAAATACATTTTTTGAACTTTTATAGAAAAAAATCACTATGAGGTTTAATTTAAGATTAAATTAAAATGTTTCATACCTCACCTCATATCCAGTCTTTTAACCAGACCGGTCTGGGCAGCTTCATCTTTGATAATTTCTCGTCTACTGATGTTAATGTCAATCAGAAGAACTGCTTCTTCCTCACTCTGTTGGTGGACCGATAACCTCCGGATCAACTCAGAATCCGCGGGAATTTCGAAGTTCATAAGAAATTACTGAAGATGATGCTTCCCAGTCTTCGAAACGAGTCTAATTAAAAGACTGGATATGAGTTGAGGTATAAAACTTATTAATTTAATCTTAATACATTTTTTATTTATTTGATTTTTAATAACTTTGATTCTTTAGGATCATTTTAATGTAAACATTTTGATTGTAGGAGCAAAATTGAGTCGGAGACGTAAGAGTTTAAACACCCCTGCACGTGTGGTCAGCATCACTACTTAAACTTTAATATGTGGTTTTTTCTGTTTCTATTTTTTTTTACATTTTCCAAAACTTAAAATTCTCCTTACGATGCAATTTATGCTATCAAAGTAACATTTTGTGGTTAGACTCCCCAATATATGCTAATTCAAATTTGCTATGCAGTAACTAGTCTTAAGATAATGTGTTCTTTTAAATTGAGATGGAGATTCATGAGAGTGGATAAAAAAATAAATAATTTTAAAATACAATAGGAAGTAACATCAAATGAGGTAAATTTAGAGCAATTGGGTAGTGTTAGACGGGAAACCACCAAGTTACTAAAGAGTAAAAAGAGGGAATATTTGAGAAAGAAGATTAATGATCTTGAAATGAATGCAAAAAATAGGAACATTATAGAATTATATCAGGGAATTAGTATAGAGAAGAAAGGGTTTCAGGCTAGAACAAACATAATTCAGAATGAAAATGGGGATATGATTGCAGATTCTAGGAGTATATTAAATAGATGGAAAGGTTACTTTAATCAGCTATTAAATGTACATACAGAACAGGACATTGAGGAGGATAAGTTACAGACAGCAGAAATGCTAGTCGCAGAGCCAAGTGCATTAGAGGTTGAAATGGCGATTGAAAAATTGAAGATGTATAAAGCATCAGGTTCAGATGAGCTCCCAGCAGAACTGATAAAATCAGGAGGAGAAAAATTGATGGACAAGATACGCTGGTTGCTTAGTATGATTTGGGAAAAAGAAGCTCTTCCAGATGAATGGAAGGAATCAATTATCGTACCAATTTATAAGAAAGGAGATAAAACAGATTGCAACAACTACAGGGGCATCTCATTACTTTCAACTTCGTACAAAATTCTAACAAATATATCAGTAAGCAGACTTACTCCCTATATTGATGACATTCTAGGAGATCATCGATGTGCATTTAGAAGAAACAGGTCTACAACAGATCAGATTTTTAGTATAAGACAGATTTTAGAAAAGAAATGGGAATATAATGGTATTGTACATCAACTATATGTAGACTTCAAAAAAGCATATGATTCAATTAAGAGGGAGAAGTTATATAGTATCCTGCTGGAGTTCGGAATTCCTGAAAAGTTAGTTAGACTTATACGAATGTGTCTAAATGGCTCAAAGAGTAGGGTGCGTGTAGGCAAACAGTTGTCAGACACTTTTGAAATCCAGAATGGGTTGAAGCAAGGAGATGCACTATCTCCTCTACTATTTAATTTTGTACTAGAGCATGCCATTAAATATTTAGAGAATGAGGAAGGCTTACAGCTGAATGGTATTAATAAGCTGTTAGTTTATGCTGATGATGTAGTACTACTGGCCGATAGCAAGGAGATACTGAAGGCCAACACGCACACACTATTGAGTAACACTAAGAAATTAGGACTGGAAGTAAATATCAATAAAACTAAATATATGGTCACACGTAGAAATTCAGTATATAATGGAAATGGACAGCTAATGACAAATGAGGGAAATTTTGAGGAAGTGGCTGAATTCAAATACCTAGGAACAATAATCACAAATAGGAATTAGATGCAAAAAGAAATTAAACATAGGCTCAATTCTGGAAATGCATGCTATTATGCATTGCAGAGACTTTTGATGTCCCAACTCCTTTCAAAAAACGTTAAGCTGAAAATATATAAAACTATTATTCTACCAGTTATATTATATGGATGCGAAACCTGGACTCTTACTTTAAGGGAGGAAAGGAGATTACGAGTATTTGAGAATAAAGTTCTTAGGAAAATTTTTGGACCAAAGAGAGATGAACAGACAGGTGAATGGAGAAGACTACATAACAATGAACTACATGGTCTTTATAGGAAGCCAGATATAATAAGAACAGTTAAGTCTCATAGACTGCGATGGGCAGGACATGTTGCGCGTATGGGGAATGAAAGACGTGCATGGAAGCTTCTTGTAGGAAAGCCAGAGGAAAAGCGCCCAGTTGGTAGACCAAGAATGAGGTGGGAGAACAACATTAACTATGATTTGAGGGAAGTAGATTATACAGGGAATGATTGGAAAGCATTAGCTCAGGATAGGGATGTATGGAGAGCTTATGTCCGTGCGGCCATGAACCTTTGGGTTCGATAGTGCCAGTGTGTAAGTAAGTAAGTAAGTAATAGGAAGTAACATTAAGAGGTTTGTTTAATAATTAAAAACATTTTGTCTGTTCATTCTTACCTCTTATAGTTGTTTTTGTTGAACATATGTTTTAGGGCTAAGAAGCCCTGAAGAAGAAGTGCTTCTTAACCCTGAAACATATGTTCGACAAAAACAACTATAAGAGGTAAGAATGAACAGACAAAATGTCTCAATTAATAAAATAAATAATTAAGTTATGTAGGTAGGAAATAACACTATGAGGTTTATTTTAATTTGTGTTGAGTTGTTTTTGACTCACCTCATACTTCTTTAACTCCCTCGCAGACTCGAGTTTCTTCACTGCATTTGTGACATTCTCAATGCTGTATCAATGTGATACAGCATTGAGAATGTTCCAAATGCAAGTGAAGAAACTCGAGTCTGCGAGGGAGTTAAGAAGTTGTGACATTCTCAATGCTGTATCAACATGATACAGCATTGAGAATGTCCCAAATTCAAGTGAAGAAACTCGAGTCTGCGAGGGAGTTAAGAAGTATGAGGTGAGTCAATAACTCGACACAAATTAAAATAAATAATACTTTTTTTAAATGAAAAATAAGCAGTATTTTCCCTTTAAGAATTTGTTTTCATAGCAAATGTGTTTAGTGGAATCATAAAGACTCTAAACCTCAAATTTCATGAGAGAATATTTAAAAATGCTTCGTATGTAGCATTTCTTAGAAAATATTAAAAAATAGATTTAAAAAATCATAATTTTGAAACTGTTCTACTTATAAACACCAAATTTCACAAAAACACTGTAAGCACATAATGTATGTATGTGATAAACATTTCAAAACAATCAGATGAAAATAAAAATTTATTTTAAATTTACCAGTCGGTCCCATTAATACAGCATGTATATACTGGTAATTGTGAAGGTACAGTAAAATCTTGTTTTATCCATTTCAATTTTAGGTATCTTTTTGTAAATTCATTTATTATAAGTGTGAAATACAATAGTCTTTTTCCTGGTGACAGGTTGAAAGTTGAAGTTTACACAAATCTAAATATTGAGAAAAGTTTACTACCAACTTTACTTTAATTAATCAATTGAATTGGCGTTTACTTGATGAAAATCCATAACTTATATAATTAATTAAATAAAAATAAAACTTACAATTTTATTTGATTTTCATATTTATTAAGATATAATTCAGTTACAGCTGTTTCGGTACACTGTACCTTCTTCAGACATGTTAACAAATTATGAATTGTGTTATTATAGTACATATCAACTGATCTAAGCAACAATTCAACAATAAATAATTTATTTAAATTTTTTAATTTAACAAAGGTGATTCATTCAAATCAAGTTGAGAATTAAAAAATGTATTACTACTTTTCAATTTATTTATTTACACAGCCTCCAAAAGGTCCAACTTCATACCCTTATCACAAACATGTAAAATTTCAAAATTTGGATTGAAACAATGATTAAATTGGAATAGGTGGTTAGCATATTTTGAATATTTATTTAATTCAATAAAACTTATTTAATTAATTAAATAAAAATAAAACATAAAGTTTTATGTGATTTTCATATTTATTAAAATGTAAATTAGTTACATGTATGTGACAAAGGAAAGAAGTTGGACCTTTTAGTAGTTGTAGAGATAAATAAATTGAAAGTGGTAATAAGCTGTTAAATTCCCAACTAGATTTTAATGAATCGCCTCTTTTAAATTTATACTAGAGATTGTAAAAAAAAAATGTTGCATAATTACAGTTGTTATGTACTATAATAACAGCATTCATTAATTTGTTATCGTGTTTGAAGAAGGTATAAAGTACCGAAACAGCTGTAACTAATTTATATTTTAATAAATATGAAAATAACATAAAACTTTAAGTTTTATTTTTATTTAATTAAATTTTACTTTACTTTGCTGGCATTACTGCATTCTTATCCCTCAGATGTAGATGTTAATAAATAATTATGTAAATTACTGGTTACAAACAACAATTATAGTGACTATCTTCTTCTTCTTCCAATAGTGCTACAGCCCACAATGGGCCTGGGCCTTCTTGATGTGAGACCTCCAATCTTCTCTATCTAATGCTCTCTGTTGCCAGTTCCTACAGTTCAGGATTTGATGACAATCTTCCTTCACTGAGTCCATCCATCTTTTCTTAGGTTTTCCTACTGGCTGCTTCCCAAACATTTCCTCTTCATCACTTTCTTAGGTATGCATTCTTTGTCCATTATTTGAAAGTGTCTGGCCCATTGCATTTTTTTAAAATTTCATAAGAGTTGATTAATCAGGTCATAGATTTTCTTATTATACTTCATTCTCCATCTTCCATTCTCTTTTACTGGTTCATATATCCTTCTCAAAATCTTTCTTTCAAAAGTGTTAATTAAATTCTTAGAGCTCTTTGTCATAGTCCAGGTTTCACATCCATATACCAATATTGGACATATGCAGGTTTTATATAGTCTTAATTAAGTTGTGTAGGTAGGAAATAACACTATGAGGTTTATTTTAATTTTGTTTAGTTGTTTCTTGACTCATCTCATACTTCGTAACTCCCATGCATATCTAGATTTCGTCACTGTATTTGTGACATTCTCAATGCTGTTCACGTTCACGAAACAACTAAACAAAATTTATATACTCTTATTTTAACTTTCTTAAAGATAATTTTGCATGTTAGAATTGGAAGTAGTCCAAAATATGTCTTATTTGTGCTATATATTCTATTTCGTATTTCTTGTAATTCATAATAGTCATTAGTAATCATTTTGCCTAAATGTGAAAAACTGTTTACTACTTCAGAAGTGTTTATGCCTTTTATTAATTGTTAATCTCTATTAAAATTTGTCCGTGTTTGACTCATTAACCTTGAGACTGACTTCTCTTGCTGCTTGTTCTAATTGACTAAATGCCTGTTTTAGATCTTTGTATGTTTCTAGCCATAATGTTGACAGCGTTGGCATATGCTGCTTTCTGAATAGATTTATATATCAAATTAATTTATTTACAGTCTGATCATCTTACCTCAATATTAATGTTGATTTCTGGACAAGCTGACGATAAAACAGGATTGTTTTGAAACATGTCCAAGAACAAATCAACATTAACACAGTCAGTACCGTAAACCAGTTAAGGTGTTTAAAGAGACTATCATGTATGCGGCCGTCGGTCAGTTAACTCGTTTTAGAGCGGATGCAAACAAACCACGTTTATATTCGGCGCCTAAATATTGTGTTGGCTTAGTATGTCTTGGAGATCATAGAAGGCATGTAAATGTACATTTTCTATTCCCGTTTGACACGTTTAACCTTTGTGAATCCCCTTTTATTTTTAAAACAAACAACACATGGAATTCGTTCACCCAAACTTGCCTCCAGGCTCCAATGCAGCCGTATATGTTTCTCGTTATCGCGCTGTTGTTTGTGCGTGAGTGAAACCATGGCGAAAGAAAAATATCTCACTGAAGAAGAATTAGTGAATATTTTGTATAATGATGATTCAGGTGATGAACTGATTCCTGAATTAGAAGATTCACAAAGTAAAAGTGAAGATGAACGTCCACTTCCTGAAATTGATACTCCGTTACCATGTCATGTCAATCACCCAAGTTATTTCACCATCAAATACTACTAGGATATCTCCTTTAGGTATGTACAAAATTTGAATTTTCTAGGACTAATAGTTTGTGAATAATGATCTATTTTCTGAAGTGCCACGAAAAGGGTAGCTAGGGTATTTAAATGGCTGGTCTGTGGGTTTAAATGCCCTGCTCATGCGTGGTACTGAATGTGTTAATATTGAGGTAAGATGATCAGACTGTAAATAAATAAATTAAAATAACCTCAAAATATCACTTCCTAAAATCAAATATTATATATCAAAGTTCCTTCAGTAGTGACCATGGTTTAATTAACTATGAATGATAAAATTATCAACACATCTGCATCTGCAGATACTGGTTGTGAAGAGATTTATAGTGGATATATGTTTAGGAGGGCCCTTTTTTGTTACAGTTGCCACCAGCAGAGGAAGGCTACTGTTTGCGCACAGGACCAGTGGATAAATTTGATATCCCTCAGCCTCATCCTCTTCCTATGCCTGAATATGGAGGTTACTTTGCTCCACTTACTGAGTATCTTCCAGACAGTTCACAGCCAATAAGTGGTTTTCATAGGTATGTAAGCAGCATCAATCATGGAAAGTTTGAGAAATTATTTTAACGAGACTATTTAACTCATGCCCCAAATGGGAGTCAATGACAATCACATTTCAATGATTTTTTATTTACAACTAGTCACAGTCATTTTTCACCGTAATTTTATCAGTTTAATTTTTATCACTTTAAAATCAAGCTCCTCCTTTTTAACATTCTGAATAGATCATAGCATTATTTTGCAATGACCGCATGTGGCTACTAGATTGTATATATAGTGCACGAATGTAAACACACAGTGCTTGCAAGAGATAATATAAAAACATTTGTAGCAATTGATTTACCACAAAAAAAAAAAGAAACCACTGTTTGCACTTTCTTAAACAAATTATTTCCCAGGGAATAACGTTGCAGAAAAATATAATTGACATATTTACATCATAGGACATCAGAAATTTATTAAAACCTATAATGTTGGTTATAAATTTTTCCACTAGGGTGCATTCTTACAATATTGCAATCCTTTGGCAATAAATAATATGATCTGGTTACAGTGATGAACAAATGAAGCATACCAATTGTTTCTCATTTGTTTTCAAACATCACTGTTTACATTAAATATATCTTCTTGTATCTTGTAAGACCATGTTTCCCTTAAGAGAGATTTAGACACTCTCCCCCTACAGGGAAGAATTTGAATCATACTAATTTAGTTACACTTGTTTTCGTATAGATGTCATTTGAGTGGTCCGTGGTCAGCATTCTGCCTCATACTGACATTTAGGAAACCAAGGTAGTATTAGGACGGGAAAATTCGGTAAATTTTGCTTAGATGCCTTTTCATTCAGGCTTAAGGATCTTTTACGAGCCTGAAAATCTTCAGACTCGGGACCCACGGCTTTAAAGTCCCTCCCGGAGGACTTGCTCCTTGGATTTTTCCGTCCTAAAAAGTCCATCGGCCCCGGCCAGGTTTGAACCTGCGACCCTTGGGACCAGAGGCAAGGAGCATAACCACTAGTCCACTGCGGCCGTTTACATTAAATATATAAATATTTTTAAATAGCTATAGTTAAATAATGATTTGTGAGTAAACAGCTTAATTTTATTCATTAAATGGTCCTAACAAATGCCACTCTTGATTTCCAAATTCTCTAGATAAATTGGAAATCACTCGTGGCATTACTTATGAGAAAAGGAGCAATACTTTTTTGTATGATCTATATGGTTTTTGAAGTAATTCTCTAATTACTACATTTGTTACAGGTGTAATGTTGCAGTAATGCTTTTGACAGATGTGGTTGTTGATGGAGTAGATCTGGATTGGTCAATTCATGTTCCTTTGATGCTGCACATCCTGTTTCTGGGTTTGGATCATAACCGCCCTCTAGTTCATGAACATTGCAAGCAGCTTCTGTTGAATCTTCTACTGGTTCTGGCAGATCATAATGATCATCTTACTGTGGCTCACATTCTGCTAAACTGCAAAACTTCACAACTTGGATTGGGACTCACAACACCAACATTACCTGTCCTTTCTCATGTCTTTACAGGTATAGTATTTGTGTGATATGACTTAAATACAAGGGCATTCGATAAATAATGGCAAAACAGCTATAACATCATAAAAAATTTTATTTACGTTATTTTTGACATTACGAAATTAATTTATAGTCTCCTGATGGCTCCGTGGCACAAGCGGTTAGACGGTCACTTCTCATCGCTGGGGCCCCGAGATGGAGTCTCAGTCACTCCATGTGGGTTTTGTGGTGGACGAAACGGAGCTTGGGCAGGTTTTTTCGGGGTTTCTCTCATTTTCCCCTGTAACAAAATTTCATTCCACCATTTTTCCATACTCATCTCATCTATTTCATTTCATTCATCCGTCCTTGTGATGATGCATCAGGAATGGTCGGCCAGCACCCTTGTAGTTCACAGACCTTTAAATATAGGGGCTTCATCTCATCTCATTCCTTGACCCGACCCTGAGTTGGACACGAGTTGAAGATATTTATTTTATTTATAGTCTCCTGTCATAGCATAGTGGTTAAAGCAATATGCTACAAGCCAGAAGGTCGATGGTTTGAGTCCCGATGAGGTCAGAATTTTTAAACTGGCCCAAACCTTCTGGCAGCACTATTCTGGGGTCGACTCAGCCTCTAATTGAAATGAGTACCAGACGCTAGTTCTGGGGGTAAAGACAGCCGTCACGCAGGGCTGACAACCTGACTGACATCAAGTACCAATTGTCTAAAAAAGTGGGAGCCTTAACCTCCTACTCCCCCAAGGGTCTCCTATGGCCTGTAGTGGGTTCACTTTACCTTTACCTTTTGCCAAGTCAGCTATACATTGCCAAATCCTTGGAAGATTATGCTCTCCATCTGCAGTACCATTTCTGGATATATCTCTCATCTAATCGATCTAGAGCTTTCTGGATATCAATTCTTGATTGAAATTGAATGTCTCGTAGATGTTCTTTGAGAATAAGTTATAGTCACAGACCTCTATAAATGTCTTGTGAATTTGGTGAATGTACAAGAGGCATATGTGTCGTTCATTTTGCATCACCCGAAGGCATGATTAAGGAGTTCTTTGGACACGAACAACTTTGCCTTAGTTCAGTGTATAAGCATAATCTTAGATTATGAAAAATTTGACCACATTGTTGTAGTTTGATGTTCTTTGAATCCCAGTAAAACAATACCTGTGTTAGAATACAAATCCTATACTTTTTTCTTTACAAAAGTAGGTATTCTAGATTGAAGCAAAGGTTTCGTAGCATTTGGCGATCGAGAATTAATGTTGTATATAAGAGAAAAATTTGCATTTAGATTGGAGTTCTCGGGTAGCTCAGTCGGTAGAGCATTCGCATAGAAAGTGGAATGTCCTGGGTTCAAACCCCAGTCTGAGCATATATTTTTCTCTTCAAATATAATTTTAGTTTTGTTTAAAATTATCTTTATTGTTGTAAGTTAATTGATGTTGTAATGTTTGTATTACTAATTGGTTACTTGTACTCCTGTAAGCAAATGGTTTAAATACAGTAAAAGCTCCATATTCACGGTTCCATTATTTGTGGGACAAAAAATTGTGACACAATTCCTCTATTTGCAGCTAAAAATTTCTTTATTCGCAGATATAGTCAGTATATTAGAAGGTTTAGGTATCCTTTATTAACGGATCGGCTTTTTTTTTTTACTTCAGGCATGTGCCAAGGCATCTTTTAACAAAGAGTGATTCAAACTCAATGGACAAATAAATATCAAAGTAAAACAAGCCTTATTGTCACAAAGCCTAAAGTTCATTTTTAAAAGCCTCTGCCACTGTATTTCATGTGCTACTATGTCCTTTGATAAATGCGCCCTCACCATGATCGGTGATTTATTGTTTCAACTTGTCATTCATTTCAATAATTTTGATTGAGTAACATGTGTCTCTTCATCTTTGTTCCCAATTTATAATGTCGAGTAAAAGGAAAGAAAAATGTGTTCTGAAGCGGAAAAAAATAATATTGCCGCTTAAAGTTAAAATAAAAATGCTTGATTGTTAACACATTGGTGAGTCGTTTGTATCAATGTCACACTGTTTAAATGTTAATGAATCAATTGTACAATTCATCAAGAAATCCAAAGACAAAATAAAGAATTCTATTAATAGAAATTGTTCAAAATCTCTCATTAAATTTATTTTATTTTGATAATTTTTATTTTATTTTGGAACATTGGAATGTATCCCCTTTATACCCATATGAATTACCATTCCATATTCACGGTTTCTGTATTCGTGGAATATTTATGGAACATATCCGCCGCAAATAAGGAGTTTTTACTGTACTTGTATTCCATTTTATAGCTTATCTGTAATGTTCCATTCCATAAAGTGTCAAGTAAAATCGTGTCTAAAATTAATTTTACTATGGTAGTATCTCCTAGTCTGGTAACATTGTGTTGAACTTCCAGAACCTAACCTTGAATTTGATAGCTACCTTCAAGGACCTGTACCAACCACTATGGCCACAACAACTGTAGTTGCACTTCACACCAATTCTACACCTGTCATAACTGTACCTTCTGTTGGTGAGTATTTTTTAATAGGAATCCTCAACTTTCAGATATATTTTTTTGTTCATAGTTTAAGTAACATTATAAGGTTCTCAATTCAATGAATTAATGAGTCACTTCTTATCTTACCTCATTTTTTTTATCTGGAATTTATCAAATTAGTTGTAAATACTACAATAAAGTATACATAGGAAAAACAAAAAGGAATTTGGACACTCACACAAAAGAAAGCTTTAAAAATATTAAAAATGGTGACATTGAAAAATCAGCTAATGCAGCACATAGTTTGCTAGAGAGTCATAAAATTGAAAAAGAGGCTAAACTTTCAAAACATTTAGAAAAACAATCGGAATTGACAGTTTGGGAAAAGATATATATTCAGAAGACCAAATTAAGATCCATGAATTATAAAATTCTCGAATGTGACTTGATCTCAAGGTTTATCAGATCAACACCAGATGGCAAAGTTATATATATGAAGATTCCAACGTAAATCTGGTAGTCATAATATCAGCTTAAAATAAGAGAGACTCATCTTGAAAACTGCAGTACCCAAGTTTAAAAAAACATAAAGTATGAGTTAAGGTAGAATATGTTTATCACTCACCTCATATTGTTCTTCTTATTTGATTATAGACTAGTTTCGGAACATAGTTTCTGTTCCATCCTCAGTAACATCACGACCGTTGTTCTGTCGTCTTGAAGAGTTGTCCTTCTCTCCTTCCATTGGCTGACTGAAAAACCTCGAAACCAGGTCATTCTCACCGGGAATTTCAAAGTTCATTAATTTCTTCTTTTCGCTCTTTTGAATGTAGATCTTTTCCCAAACAGTAAGTTCTTTTGGTTTTTCTATTTGTTTTAATAATTTTGCTTCTTTCTCGATAAGATGTTTTTCAGACCATGCATGGGCAGCCACTGCAGATTTTTCTACTTCCCCTTTCTTGACATTCCTGAGATGTTCTTTAACTCTAGTTTTCAAAATTTTCTTTTAGTTTTTCCTATGTAGAATTTCTCACATTCTTCACATTTAATTTGATAAATCCCTGATTTGTTTTCTTCTTTAATTTTCTCATTCTTATTAGGTCTAATCAGTCTGCTGATGCTGTAGTCATTTTTGGGTGCTAACCTTATGTTGAAATCTTTAAAAATTTTTTGAAACTTGTGGTGTTTTTAATGGATGATATGTGAATTTTCTAAATTTTACATTATCTTCTTTTACTTTTAGAAGAGTGCTTTGATTAATAAATTTTTGTCTTTTGAACTTGTTTATTTTTTTGAGTATCATTTTTATAGCAAAACCATTTTTCGTGGCTACGTTGATTATGTGTTCTTTTCTTTTTCATAATTTTCTTTGTTCATTGGTATGTTCACTAATCTATGTGTCAAACTATTGAAAACTGCTTCTTTGTGAGCTATGTGATTGAAACCTAAAGCTTTTATGTAGTTATCTATATGTGTCTTTTTTCTGTAAATTCCAAATTCTATCTTATTTTCTTCATTCCTTTTTAAGTTGAGATCTAAAAATGGTATTTCTCCATTGATTTCCTTTTCCATAGTGAACTTTATAGTTTGACTTTGAATGTTCAATAATTTTAATGCGTCATCTATCTGTTTATGATTAACTATTGCAATTATGTCATCCACATATCTGCACCAGAACTTGAAAATTAAACGATGTCCGTTAATTATCTTGTGTTCAAAATTCCCCATGAATCTTTATCTCCATTCTTAGCTAATCTATTCATGGGGAATTTTGAACACAAGATAATTAACGGACATCGTTTAATTTTCAAGTTCTGGTGCAGATATGTGGATGACATAATTGCAATAGTTAATCATAAACAGATAGATGACGCATTAAAATTATTGAACATTCAAAGTCAAACTATAAAGTTCACTATGGAAAAGGAAATCAATGGAGAAATACCATTTTTAGATCTCAACTTAAAAAGGAATGAAGAAAATAAGATAGAATTTGGAATTTACAGAAAAAAGACACATATAGATAACTACATAAAAGCTTTAGGTTTCAATCACATAGCTCACAAAGAAGCAGTTTTCAATAGTTTGACACATAGATTAGTGAACATACCAATGAACAAAGAAAATTATGAAAAAGAAAAAGAACACATAATCAACGTAGCCACGAAAAATGGTTTTGCTATAAAAATGATACTTACTTACTTACTTACTCACTGGCACTATCGAACCCGTAGGTTCATGGCCGCACGGACATAAGCTCTCCATACATCCCTATCCTGAGCTAATGCTTTCCAATCATTCCCTGTATAATCTACTTCCCTCAAATCATAGTTAATGTTGTTCTCCCACCTCATTCTTGGTCTACCAACTGGGCGTTTTCCTTCTGGCTTTCCTACAAGAAGTTTCCATGCACGTCTTTCATTCCCCATACGCGCAACATGTCCTGCCCATCGCAGTCTACGGGACTTAACTGTTCTTAGTATATCTGGCTTCCTATAAAGACCATGTAGTTCATTGTTATGTAGTCTTCTCCATTCACCTGTCTGTTCATCTCTCTTTGGTCCAAAAATTTTCCTAAGAACTTTATTCTCAAATACTCGTAATCTCCTTTCCTCCCTTAAAGTAAGAGTCCATGTTTCGCACCCATATAATATAACTGGTAGAATAATAGTTTTATATATTTTCAGCTTAACGTTTTTTGAAAGGAGTTGGGACATCAAAAGTCTCTGCAATGCATAATAGCATGCATTTCCAGAATTGAGCCTATGTTTAATTTCTTTGTGCATCTCATTCCTATTTGTGATTATTGTTCCTAGGTATTTGAATTCAGCCAATTCCTCAAAAATTTCCCTCATTTGTCATTAGCTGTCCATTTCCATTATATACTGAATTTCTACGTGTGACCATATATTTAGTTTTACTGATATTTACTTCCAGTCCTAATTTCTTAGTGTTACTCAATAGTGTGTGCGTGTTGGCCTTTAGTATCTCCTCGCTATCGGCCAGTAGTACTACATCATCAGCATAAACTAACAGCTTATTAATACCATTCAGTTGTAGGCCTTCCTCATTCTCTAAAGATTTAATGGCATGCTCTAGTACAAAATTAAATAGTAGAGGAGATAGTGCATCTCCTTGCTTCAACCCATTCTGGATTTCAAAAGTGTCTGAAAACTGGTTGCCTACACGCACCCTACTCGTTGAGCCATTTAGACACATTCGTATAAGTCTAACTAACTTTTTAGGAATTCCGAACTCCAGCAGGATACTATATAACTTCTCCCTCTTAATTGAATCATATGCTTTTTTGAAGTCTACATATAGTTGATGTACAGTACCATTATATTCCCATTTCTTTTCTAAAATCTGTCTTATACTAAAAATCTGATCTGTTGTAGACCTGTTTCTTCTAAATGCACATTGATGATCTCCTAGAATGTCATCAATATAGGGAGTAAGTCTGCTTACTAATATATTTGTTAGAATTTTGTACGAAGTTGAAAGTAATGAGATGCCCCTATAGTTGTTGCAATCAGTTTTATCTCCTTTCTTATAAATTGGTACGATAATTGATTCCTTCCATTCATCTGGAAGAGCTTCTTTTTCCCAAATCATAGTAAGCAACCAGCGTATCTTGTCCATCAATTTTTCTCCCCCTGATTTTATCAGTTCTGCTGGGATCTCATCTGAACCTGATGCTTTATACATCTTCAATTTTTCAATTGCCATTTCAACCTCTAATGCACTTGGCTCTGCGACTAGCATTTCTGCTGTCTGTAACTTATCCTCCTCAATGTCCTGTTCTGTATGTACATTTAATAGCTGATTAAAATAACTTTTCCATCTATTTAATATACTCTTGGAATCTGCAATCATATCCCCATTTTCATTCCGAATTATGTTTGTTCTAGCCTGAAACCCTTTCTTCTCTATACTAATTCCCTGATATAATTCTCTAATGTTCCTATTTTTTGCATTCATTTCAAGATCATTAATCTTCTCTCTCAAATATTCCCTCTTCTTACTCTTTAGTAACTTGGTGGTTTCCCGTCTAACACTACCCAATTGCTCTAAATTTACCTCATTTGGCTCGTGTAACCATTTCATTTTTGCTAGCTTTCTTTTCTTTACGATGTCGGCACATTCCTCATCAAACCATTTCTTGTTTTGCCTCTTTTTTAAACAACCTATGCTTTCTGATGCTGACAATTTAATAGTATCTCTTATAGCCTCCCATTCTTTATTTATATCAGTTTCTTCTTCGTTTGGCACATTGTCATCTGAAGATTCCAGTACTTCAAATCTATTAGCAATTTTGATTTGGTATTCTTGCCGCATTTCATCATTTTTCAAGTTTTTTAATTCATATTTTACAGAATCATCTTTAGCGTTTGTTCCTCTCATAAGCGATAGCCGTTGTCTGATTTTCACTCTGACCAGATGATGATCCGAATTGCAGTCTGTCCCTCTAACTGATTTAACATCGATGATGCTACTGTGCCAGCGTTTATCCACTAATACATGATCTATCTGGTTCCGAGTTTCTCCATCTGGGGACGTCCAGGTGTATTTATGAATATCCTTATGCTGAAATGTTGTGCTCTTAACAATGAGATTCTTTGATGTGGCAAATGTGACTAATCTAACCCCGTTGTCGTTACTATCTTCATGAAGACTGAATTTGCCTATTGTTGGTTTGAATATATCTTCCCGCCCCACTTTTGCATTAAAATCTCCTAAGACAATTTTCATATGATATCGTGAAAGGCTATCAAATAAGCATTCTAATTCATCATAGAACTCATCCTTGATCTTGTCATCTTTATCTTCTGTGGGGGCATGTACATTTACAATTATAAAATCATGTCGTTTACCCTTTAGAATTATGTATGATATCCTATCACTAACAAACTTAACATCTCGGATAGCAGATAGGATCCTCCTTCTGACTAAAAAACCCGTTCCAAATGCAGGTCTTTCTGCACCCCCATAGTATAATGCAAAGCTTCCTGATTCCTGACTACCTTCTCCTGGCCACCTAACTTCCTGTAAAGCGACTATATCCAAGGGCGATTTATCCAATTCCCGCGTTAATATCTCTAGTGCCCCGCTATTGTATAAAGTCCTAACATTCCATGTTCCTAGGAACATGTCCCTGTGTTTGAGCCTTTGGCATGGGTTCCCTGAAGTAGTCCCCGCCCGGAGAACCGAATGGGGGACTATTTGACCTCCGGAAAATTTTACCCCAGTAGAACCCATGTCCGCATTTCTTGACGGTTGTATTTTACGGTGAAAGATCGTCACTCTTTCGACCAAGGTACTTATTTCGTCTGGCTTATCACCTTCGACCAGTCCGGCATGGGTAACCCTATCGGCAGCAATGCTACCGCCGGCATAGCTCTCACATATCATCCATTAAAACACCACAAGTTTCAAAAAATTTTTAAAGATTTCAACATAAGGTTAGCACCCAAAAATGACTACAGCATCAGCAGACTGATTAGACCTAATAAGAATGAGAAAATTAAAGAAGAAAACAAATCAGGGATTTATCAAATTAAATGTGAAGAATGTGAGAAATTTCTACATAGGAAAAACTAAAAGAAATTTGAAAAACTATAGTTAAAGAACATCTCAGGAATGTCAAGAAAGGGGAAGTAGAAAAATCTGCAGTGGCTGCCCATGCATGGTCTGAAAAACATCTTATCGAGAAAGAAGCAAAATTATTAAAACAAATAGAAAAACCAAAAGAACTTACTGTTTGGGAAAAGATCTACATTCAAAAGAGCGAAAAGAAGAAATTAATGAACTTTGAAATTCCCGGTGAGAATGACCTGGTTTCGAGGTTTTTCAGTCAGCCAATGGAAGGAGAGAAGGACAACTCTTCAAGACGACAGAACAACGGTCGTGATGTTACTGAGGATGGAACAGAAACTATGTTCCGAAACTAGTCTATAATCAAATAAGAAGAACAATATGAGGTGAGTGATAAACATATTCTACCTTAATGAATATACCTCATAGTGAGAATTCCTAAAATAAGTAATAAAGTATGAGGTAAGATTAAAAGAAACTCATTCATTCATTGAATTTATTTTAGTGCATAGTAGGCCTATACTATACTATTAATACATTGGTATGTAATTAAAGATTATGTAGTTATGCAAATTTAAAATTCACATTCAAATTTGGTTAAACTAAAGCTGCAAATTCAAATGAAAAGGCTTTGAATCAATTCTGGTGTAAAGAACTCACTGCACTAGCATGCACACTTTGTAATTCTACAACATAACAGAAATATTGAACTTTTATAGGAATTAATCACTATGAGGTTTAATTTATGATAAAATCAAATGTTTCCTACCTCTCCTCATATAAATCTTCTAAGTAGATCACGATTTCGAGACCATAACGGTCTCATCTTCAGTACAATCTTGGCGACTGATGTTATGTCGATCGGAAGAAACACTTCTTCTTCCCTCTGTTGGCTGTTGGGGGACCAATGAACCTCTGGATCAGGTCAGAATTCACAGGAATTTCGAAGTTCATAAGTTTTCCTTTGTTTTTCAGAATGTGGATTTTTTACCAAACCGTGAGTTCCTTTTGTTTATATACTTGTTTAATTAAGCTGGCTTTTGATTCAATGAAATGTTTTCTGGACCAAGCATGAGCAGCTACTGCTGACTTTTCCACTTCTCAATTTTTGACATTTCTAAGATGTTCTTTCACCCTTGTTTTCAAATTTCTTTTTGTTTTTCCAATATAAATTTTGTCACAATTCCTGCATTTGATCTGATAAACCTGATTTGTTTTCTTCTTCAAATCTTTCATTTTTATTGGTTTTAATTATCCTATTAAAGCTGTATTCGTTCATCGGTGCCAATCTTATATTAAACTTTTAAAACAAATTTTTGAAACTTGTGGTGTTTCAATGGATGGTAAGTGAATTTCTTGAATTTTATTTTTTCTGTTTGTTTTATAAGTGTTCTTTCATTACCTAATTTTTTAAAATGATTTTATCATAACAGAAGTAATTTCAAATTTTATTAATAAAATTGAAGAAATGGCTATTGCCAGGGAAATCATGCACTGTTCTTGTTAGAATGAACCACAGGTTGTAAACTATTTATAATGCTATCGATTATATGACTGATTTATCTTTGCGGTACCAAGAAGTTTTTTCTTGTATTGCTACATCTTTTATTACTATATCCTATATTATCAACTTTTTTATATTATGGCAATTAATCATGTTTTCTACATAAGTAGTCAACAGCTAAAGGAGATGTGTGGTTTGAAGAAGGAGATGTTGTATCCACCTACTGTATTGTAGTATCGGTAGGTAGTTGGACTTTTTCTGAATGTTCTGGATTCAATTCAGTTTGCCACGGGTTTCGAGATTCTCTTCAAGGGAACTGAAGGAAGACTAAAAAATGATTTTTACTCAAATAAAAACACTGAGTACTTTTATTAAGTTAAGAGTACTTTTATTAAGTTATGTAGGTAGAAATAACACTATGAGGTTTATTTTAATTTTGTTTAGTTGTTTCTTGACTCATCTCATACTTCTTAACTCCCTCGCATATATAGATTTCGTCACTGTATTTGTGACATTCTCAATGCTGTTCACGTCCACAAATACAGTGACGAAATCTAAATATGTGAGGGAGTTAAGAAGTATGAGGTGAGTCTAGAAACAACTAAACAAAATTAAAACTGAGTACTTTTATAAATGTAGTTTCTGCATTTGTTCATACTTTCATTTATTTTAAATTACTATGAAACTTGTATATCTGCACTTTAATATCGGTAATATTGACTGTTATATAGTGGCAGTACTAATTACTATTGGAGACTCAACTGTCACAAATTGTACCACACTAAAATCTATTATTTCAAATTGAAATTAACTGCACATATGTTATCCTTCATATGTAGTAATGTGATGCTCTTTTCTTTCGTTTATAAATAATATTGTACTCATTATTACAAAATATCATGAGCGACCGTTATTATGTAGGACTTGTCGCCATGACATCTTCTAGTGCAATGTTCAGATTGAGAAGGATCTCTTTTCCACAATCCACTATTCCAATCAACCCACTCAAATCAGATTGGATAACCAACTTGGCCAATGAGTGCTATTGGTTAACTCACATCCAAGTTATCCAATCTCTTCAAAGTAAATGCGGCAATTGCTATTTCAAACTCCTTTGAAATTCTTAACTGATTCTTGAAATTTTCAGAACCACATAATATTCTCAACAATAACTTATTCAGTTACACTTTTTTATATGATATAAAAAATGTGAATTTCTCAATATTATATAAAACTTTCCTCATTAGAGGATTGCCTCAAGGACATAGTAATGTCATTTAACTGATTTTCCTTGAATATAAAAAATTAAAATATTAAAGATATATATATATATATATATATATATATTAATATTTTTAATTTATATATATATATATATATATATATATATATATCTTTAATATTTTAATTTTTTATATTCAAGGAAAATCAGTTAAATGTCATTACTATATATATATATATATAAAATAAATAAAGTAACCACTATTATTATTAAATACAGATAAATATCCAGGTTTACAGCATTACATGGTGTAGGTTAGAGATTTCTTACGGGCCTTTATTTTGAGTCAAGAAGCTTGTTGTGTAGGTTGTCGTTGACTGAGATGGTTAGAATATGTGTAGAGTGGTGAGTAAAACTTCTGGGCAATATGCTGACGATGATTATGATATAATCTAAACATGTTCAAGCACAAATCAACATTAATATTGAGGTAAGATGAACAGACTAAAAATAATTTAATTAAAATAATCTCAAAATATCACTTCCTAAAATAAAATAGTAAAACTTCTCTTCGTTAGATGTCTGCTTCATGAGCCTGAAAGTCCGTCTTTTTTAATAATGTGTACTTTTTGAGTCTAAGTGAATGGCTCGAGGCTTGAGAAATACTTTAACATTCATATATGTCTTATCTCACTCTCATTGTCTTTTATGAAATGAATTTCGATGAAATTTACATTATCACAATTGAAGATAACAAGAAAATAATTCATCATCATCCATGCAAGTATTAGGCCATGTGGCCTGTTACAGTCTCAAAGAGGAATTTTCCATCCAGCGCTTTTTGGACGTCCCAGTGATCTTTTGCCTTGGGGGCAGTAGCGAAGTATGGCTTTTGGAATTCTATGAGACGGCATTCGTTGAAGATGGGCTTTCCAGTTGTTCTGGTAGTTTTGTATATGGTGAAGAATGGGTTCTACATCCAACTCTTCCATAATTTCATCATTTCTTTTATGGTCCCACTTTGTGTAGCCTGCTGTTTGGCTTTAAATTCAAAGATTAGAATGGAAATACATACGACACACATTTATAAAAGGTGTGAAGTAGGCAAAAATACTATGTTAGATTGGAATCCTGAAGAAAATATAGCCATTAGCCATAAAAATCGTATCTCATCCATAAATCAAGTTATTTTGAATCTGTAATATCTTACCTCAATATTAATGTTGATTTGTTCTTCAACATGTTTTGATTAGTCTTCTAATCATCCTCAGCATCATGGCCATAAAACCTCACTTTTAATATTTTAACATTAGAAAATGATGCTTATAGGATCAGAGTGCACATGTACTTTTCTGGTAATATAAAAATAATAATTACAATATTTAAATTAATATTGGGAAGTAAACATTATGAGGTTATATCATTAATAGTGAGTGGAGAACATAAAAATATGTTCTCCACTCACTATTAATAATTACAATGTTTAATCATATTTGAAGAGAAAAATTATACGCTCAGACCGGGACTTGAACCCGGGACCCTTGGTTCTCTAGACCAAGTGCTCTACCAACTGAGCTACCTGAGCAAGTACCGATCTAAACGCAAATCTTTCTCTATATACATTGTAATTCCCATCCACCAAATGCTGTGAAGCCATGCTTCTATCTTGCAAATGGCGGCTCCTTTATTAAGAAGACATATTTGGGAATTATACATTACAGCCAGTACGGCTTTTTCCAAGTTTTTATTATTGATTTCGTACATCTCAATGATGGATAAATCATATTTGAAGAGAAAAATTATACGCTCAGACCGGGACTTGAACCCGGGACCCTTGGTTCTCTAGACCAAGTGCTCTACCAACTGAGCTACCTGAGCAAGTACCGATCTAAACGCAAATCTTTCTCTATATAAAAAGCCGTACTGGCTGTAATGTATAATTCCCAAATATGTCTTCTTAATAAAGGAGCCGCCATTTGCAAGATAGAAGCATGGCTTCACAGCATTTGGTGGATGGGAATTACAATGTATATAGAGAAAGATTTGCGTTTAGATCGGTACTTGCTCAGGTAGCTCAGTTGGTAGAGCACTTGGTCTAGAGAACCAAGGGTCCCGGGTTCAAGTCCCGGTCTGAGCGTATAATATTTCTCTTCAAATATGATTTATCCATCATTGAGATGTACGAAATCAATAATAAAAACAATGTTTAATGTTGCAGGGGAAGGAAATGTTGTGTCTGTTGCTGCACCACCTGTAATCATAACTCCTGAAGACAGTGCAACTTGGGCAGGACCTCAGCCTGGTCCTAACATGCCTATACAAGATGTTATCAAATCCCTCATTTTATTTCTTGCTTCCAGGTAATTATATTGTTACTGTACAGTAAAACCTCCTTATTCACGGGGGATATGTTTCATAAATATACCACGAATACAAAAACCGTGAATATGGAATGGTAATTTATATAGGGGATAAGTCCCAAGGTTCCAAAATAAAATAAAAATTATCAAAATAAAACCAATTTAATGAGAGATTTTGAACAATTTCTATTAATTTTTACTGTCAGGCTTAGGCAAGGGCTTAAAGAACTTAGTAATTTTTCTGGTTTTGCTGCTTTTAAAAGGTCTTCCAATTCAGATTGATATTCAGCTGTGAATTCAGCAATAGAATTCCTTATTTTGTCTCGGTTCTCTTGATGAATTATACAGTTGATTCATTAACATTGAAACAGCGTGAAATGGATGTAAATGACTCGACAACGTGTGAATGGTTAAGCATTTCTAGTTTTACTTTAAGCGGCAACACTACTTTTTTCTACTTTGGAACTAATTTTTTTCTTTCCTTTTACTCGACATTATAAATTAGGAACAAAGCAGAGGAGACATGTGTTATTCAATCAAAATTATTGCAATGAATGACAAGTTGAAACAATAAAACAATGATCTTGGCGAGGGCAGCATTTACTAATGGATATAGTGCCACGTGAATTATAGCGATGGCAGCTTTTAACAAAGAATTTTGGGCATAGTGACAATAAGGTTTCTTTACTTTGATATTTATTAGTCTATTTTGTTTGAAACTCTCTTTGTAAAAGCCGCCTGCAATAAAAAAAGTTGCCGATGCATTAATAAAGGATACATAGTCCTTCTAATATACCAACTGGATTTGCGAATAAAGAAATTTTAGCTGTGAATACAGAAACTGTCGCAATTTTTTAATCTGCAAATAATGAAAACACGAATAATGGAATCGTGAATAAGGAGCTTTTACTGTATTTCTTGACATATTCTCATCAATATTTTATGAAAAAATCCTAGATTAAAATTAAACTAGAAGCTCTACTGGCTTTATAGAGTATCAATACTAGTGAAATTCATATCAAATTCCGTTGAGGTGAAGTCATATGATGAAAGTCAAAATTAAATTGTACCTGTTGGTAGGTGCCATCGTCCTCAACTTTGTTAAAATATTGTATATAAAATTAACTGGAGCGCTTTTGGAAGTTATCTTCCATCTGCAGAATAAATGTCTTCTTAACTAAGAAGCTGCCATTTGCAAAGATAGAAGCAAAGGCTTCATAGCATTTGGTGCTGGGAATTACAACATATATAAGAGAGAAATCTGCATCTAGATTGGAACTTGCCCCAGTAGCTCAGTTGATAGAGCATTGGTACGGAAAGCCAAAGGTCCCAGGTTCGAGTCTCAGTCTGGGCAAAAAATTTTCTCTTCAAATATAATTTAAACTTATGTGATTTAATTGTTGTCAATAATAAAATATGTTTAGTATTATTGTATATGGATCACTTTAAATGAAACCTTAAGAAATACATGTAATTTCATTAGCATTGACACAAAATGAAGTAATTAATTATTCAACGATACTAATTCTGATCTAAGTTCTAGATGTACTGTAAACAGTTGTAAGGCCTACTCCCTTCCCTTCAATCACTGAAGATTTTGGTTGTTAGCTCATAAATATCACATTTTTTTCAGATAGTATTAAGAAAAAAATCATGTAAATTTGAGGTTGGTCTGAATATAATTTTTGTAATCTTAAGATTAGGGTATGGGATTTCAAAATATTATTCTTAATGCTATAGGCTGAATATTTTTAATTATTATTTCTGAATGTTATAGGTTGAATCAACCTCTATGGAACTACGAAGATATCACAGCTAAAGTTTGGTCAGTGAGAAGTGTGGAACAACTTGATATGTTTCTTCAGCATGTTCTAAGAGTTTTTAGAGATTCATTGCCTCATGCATTGATCAGTGAGCGCTGGGCACAAACTGCTTTGCAGCTTGGTTTATCATGTTCTTCACGACATTATGCAGGTCGTTCTCTACAGGTATGTTCTATCAGTATTGTAAAACTGAATAGTCTTTGCACCATTCAATACCATAAATTGAAGTGACTTTATCTCATATGTCAAAAAGTTTAATTTTTCTTTTTTGATGTTGGTATTAGATTAGGAAATATATATATATATACATAGATCATCGGTTGATTAATGTCTTTGACATCGTCCGATTCCCTATAGCCAATTTTGTCGGTCCATCCAATCTCCTGGTTGTAGATGTTTCTCCTTCACGTATAAATATATTCCCTGACTCCAGGAGGTTTTAGGTCTTCCTCTGCCTCGTCTTCCCTCAGGTTTCCATTCCAGAACACATTTTGGTAGCTGGACATGTCCGTACCATCTTAATTGCTGAGTTTTAATATAATCTAAAATAGTGTGTTCAGTCTTCATTTTCTCTCTTATAACTGAGTTCCTATTTTTTTCTCTTCTTGAAATTCTTGCTGCCCTTCATATAAAATTCATTTCCATTGCCAAAAGATACTTATTTGTTTTTGTTGTTAATGGCCAAAGTTCTGCTCCATAAGTAATGATGCTTTTAACAATTATATGATATATATTCATTTTATTTTTATTATTTATATTTTTATCCCACAATATTCCATTGATGCAAGCAATTGCAAATTTTCCTTTATTATTTCTATTTCTTATTTCCTCTTCATAACTTCCATTTTTATTTATTTTAATTCCTAAATATGTGATCTCACTACAAGATTTTATTGTTTCTCTAGTCTCCAAAATTAAATTTTGTTCTGGTTCACCAACCGATAAATATTTTGTTCATATATATATATATATATATATAATATCAATTATCACCCTAAAAAAACTATTTTTACATATAATAAAGTCACCTCAGGTCGGCCGCAGAGGACTAATGGTTATGTTCCTGGCTTCTGGTCCCAAGGGCCATGGGTTCAAACCTGGCCCGGGTTGATGGATTTTTATTTAGGACTGAAAAATACAACGAGCAAGTCCTCCAGGGACTTAAGCCATGGGCCTCGAGTCTGAAGATTTTCAGGCTCTTAAAATATCCTTAAGGCTGAATAAAGAGGTCATTAAGCAAAATTTACTGATCTTCATCTTAGGGATACCTTAGTTAGCTACTAGATGTCTCCTTGTGTCAGCATGTTGACCGCATATCATTCATGACAACTTTAGGGAACACTTTTAAGAAACATTGAGGTTATTGTAAAATATTTAAAACAATAAAATTTGTATAGAATCTAATTTAAGAAAGAAAAATTAATGCTTGAATTGTGATTTGAACCGTGGACTTCTCATTCTCTGTACTAGTGTGCTGTCCATTACACAATTCAAACGACGATACAAACATTAACATTTCTTTCAACTTATACAATTCTCGTTCATCCAAAGACTAATAGCTGTTGCTACCATCACGCTAACTGATGTCTTCTATTCCAAAATACTTAATTTTTATTTTCAAAAATATGAAGCTTTACCACTAAAAAGTGATGTATAAATTCTCAATAAAACTACTTCTGAATAGAAGATGTCAGTTGGTGTGATGGTAGCGACAGCTATCCAGCCTTCAGACGAACAAGAATTGTATAAGTTGAAAGAAATGTTAATGTTTGTATCGTCATTTGAATGATATAAGGGACAGCACACTCATACAGAGAACATGAGGTCCAGGGTTCAAATCCCAGTTCAAACATTAATTTCTCTTTGTTAAATTAGATTCTCTCCAGGTTTTAAAATGTTAATTTAAATAAAAACATTGAAAATAAAATTTGTACCTGTTGTGGCAGTCATCCTCAACAAATTAGATTTGTATAAAATATTCAGCTAGGACTTTCGGAACTGGTTCCATTTTCAAAGCTGTTCATTACGCACTGGTTGTGTTTAACAAATATATTGTATAGTGGGTTGATCTGGTAGGGCATGTTCTCATTCAACAGGTTATCGTTTATTGTTTGCTTCATTATTTTTATTTCTTCTAAGATGTTTATTTTCCAGTTATCATTTTCTCTATGCATTACTGAGAGGGTGTTTTCTATTGTGTTGAACTGATGACCTGTGTTTGTAACATGCTTTAGCTAAGAATATTTCCTTACTTTTATTTTCTGAATATCATGTGTAATTTGTTGACATTAAATGGACGGCATTATACATCAACCGTCTATGCACCAACCATCTCGAGAAAAATGCATTTAAAGTTTTCTTTTACATTTTAAACTCTAGTAAGAGCTATTTAATTATTTCTGACTTGATAATCACTTATATGGTAATATAATCAGTTATGCATAAACAATCTAAGAGCAGGAACATTTTGTACTTAGTTGCATGATGAAAAATTTAGATTGGCATTTATGAAGATAGTTTCATAGCCGTTTGTTGCAAAACCAGAATATCTGATAGGACTGATGGCATTTACATTTTCTTTAATAATAAGGCTATATTTAAAGATTTTGATGCTGAAAGAGTGCGTACACTTACTTCATGAGCCAGTGCAACAGATGACATCAAAATCTAATTTTTTTAAATGGCACTTAGCTGATTGATGCATAACATCATTCAAATAGTCTACATATGATTATGTTGACTTAGGTCAAAATACAATTTTTTTCATTGTTATAGGTGTTCCGAGCTCTGCGTGTTCCTATTACTTCACGAATGTTGTCGGATATACTGTCAAGACTTGTGGAAACAGTTGCAGAACAGGGTGAAGACATGCAGGTAGAGTTTCTACTCTTAACTCAATTTTAAATGCCGCATCACCTCAACAAAATAATTTTTAAAATTAAGATAATAATGCAACCAATTAAATTCATCTTACTTCCTATAAAAAATATTAATTTAAATAATACTTTAACTAGAGAAAGAGGAATTTTATTGAGGGTGGAATTGATTCTTTATTTCTTTAATGGCTAGACAATCTACTTAGGAAAGTAAATTTTGATTTCAGGTCCCTGCCTAGATACAGAATGAATTTTCTTCTATATTTGCACATGTTTATCTTAAAATCAGACAATATAATTAAACCGAGCAACAAAAAAGAAACTTTTTTTTTGTCTCAGAAAGAAAAATATGTGATTCTGATAGTATTTTTTCTCCTGAATTCAAATATGATATCGGTTTTTCTCCATCATGCAAGGTTTCCGAGAGATTCCATCCTTTCAGCCGGGAACCAAGCATTTCAGACTGGTTTTTGGATAACTTTAAATCTCGTATTAGATCGTTAAGATCTTCTTGAGTCAATAAATGAAGCTCAGATGAACAGCTTTGTTCAAAAGTTGTATCACCAAAATCTGTTTCTTCTTCTTCCTTACTTCCATCAGAATCTGAGCTCTCTTCATCTAATGTCACATGTTCTGGAGGCTTTGGTATGGGCAATTCTTCGCAGTGTGGAACTGGTCTCATTGCAGATTGCAAGTCAGAGTACACCACTGTATGTTTTGATTTTGATGTAATCCCTTTAATGTTTGTTAAGCAGAAAATAATTATTTAAATCCATTAATTGAAATTGAAAAAAAATAAAGACTGTGGGCGGTGGAGAAATTCCGAATACATATTTGAAAACACGAAAAAAACTACATTAAGTACAACTGTTGGTACTCATGAGACAAAAATCATGTTGACCAGCGTTATCTGAAATTCACCTTATATATTAAATAAATTAAAATAAATAAATCCATTTTCCTGTAGGGTTATGTCACAGAGCTTCTGTTGACATTAGAAGCAGCTGTGGATTCTTTAGAATCAGACTTTCGGCCTTTGGATTTCATGAAGGAGATATTTAAATCAACGCCGAACCTAAATAACAAAGAGCCAGTTGGTGCTGGTGCTGTGGTAGGAGGAAAGCGCAGTCCTGGCTGTGGAGTTGGTTATGCTTGTAGTGCTGGTCCTCTTGCTCAACATCTGGGCCAGGCTGGTCACACTCGTAGCACCAGCTACTCTGTGTCATACTGCATGCGCAAGGCATCTGGTTCTCCAGCTACTGATAATAAAGGTAATATAAAACTCTTTTTTCTTCTTCCTTACAAGAATTTTACCTGTTATGAGTAAATAAAATTAAAACTCCTTTTGAGTTGAGGTTGAGAGATTGTGTCATGCTAATGCATGACTTCTTTTACTATCATTGTTTAAGCAGTGATAACAACCACCTGGAATACAAGGGAATGAAAGAGCTGATATACTGCAAAAAAAAAAAAGGTTGTAAAATTAAGCAGTAACAAATGCATTTTCTTATGAATCAATTAAAATAATTATAAAGAAAAAAATTATATTATATGGATGCAAAACATGGACTCTTACTATAAGGGAGGAAAGGAGATTATGAGTATTTGAGAATAAAGTACGTAGGAACATTTTTGGACCAAAGAGAGATGAATAGTCAGGTGAATGGAGAAGACTAAATAACAGTGAATTACATGGTCTTTATAAGAAGCCAGATATAATGAAAACAGTTAAGTCTCATAGAGTGTGATGGGCAGGACATGTGGCACAAATGAGGATTGAATGTGCACGGAAGCTTCTTGTAGGAAAACCAAAGGGTAAAGGCCCAGTCGGTGGATCAAGAATTAGGTGGGAGAATAACATTAACTATGATTTGAGGGAAGTAGATTATACAGGGAATGATTGAAAAACATTAGCTCAGGATAGGGATGTATGGAGAGCTTATGTCCATGCTGCCATGAACCTATGGGTTCAAAAGTGCCAGTGAGTTAGTTAGTTATAAAGAAAAAATTATAGATCTTTACAATATCAATTTAATTGAAAAAGTAGGAAACAGAAATATAAATATACTGATAGAAAATCCATCCATAATTCCAAATCATGAAAATCTGCAGTTGCTATACTGAGGCTTACTAAGGACATGACTGCTTAGGAAAACATCTTCATACAATTGGTGTATTAATGTCTCCTGAGTGTATATTGTGTTCTCAAGTTGTGGAAATGCAAAGAGAACATTTAACAAATTGTGTAGCTCTTCAAAATTATCAAGATGTGACATCCAAGTATTGTGAAGCAAGAAGGAGAAATAACTTGTTTGTTAACTCCGGAGCATCAGCTATGTACATACATACAACTGCCTTGAATCTGTGGATCTGTTATGTCACATTTTTATTTACTTTTAATAGACCAGCATAAATCACATCTCATATGCTGTTATGCGCCATAAAGCAGGCTATACAAAGTGGGACCTTAAAAGAAATGAGGAAATTATGGAAGAGTTGGATGTAGAACCCATTTTTCACCATATACAAAACTACCAGAACAACTGGAAAGCCCATCTTCAACGAATGCCGTCTCATAGAATTTCAAAAGCCATGCTTCGTTACTGCCCCCAAGGCAAAAGATCGCTGGGACATCCAAAAAAGTGCTGGATGGAAAATTCATCTTTGAGACCGTAACAGGCCACATGGCCTAATACTTGCATGGATGATGATGATGATGATAATAGACCAGTCTCATGGGCTAGTGGTCAGCGTTTCTGACTACAGTTCATGAGGTCCTGGTTTCGATTCCCAGTAAAACCGTAGGAATTTTTCCTTAAAGGGAATTATTCCTGTGTTTGCCCATGGTCTGGAATATAGGTTAAGAATTCTCCTGGCGCTTCATTATCATTTATCACACATCATATCATCAGCGTAATGTAAATCTGCCTTCCAGGTGCCCTAACCTAAGAAATGGATTATAATTCCGTCAATGCCAGGGGAGAAAACCAGAAATGTCATAAAATACAACCTGGTGGCATTAGACAAAAAAAAATACTTTTAATATTTATGAATAACTTCACAAACTTAAAGTTGACATAGTCTTAATAATTAGGTAGATTTTGGCTTCTTTCAGCACTTCATAAAAATAATTGAATTCTTTTTGGACTTTTGGAATATTTTTACATTGTAAAAATTTGTGGTGTTGTACAATTGAAAATAATTTCAACTAAAAAGAAAATCAAGTTTTTTGCATTATTTCCTTTTAATATTACAACATCCAATTGTCATAAGTAATGTCACAAGTGATTTCCAAATTATCTAGAGGATTTGGAAATCAAGAGTGGCATTTGTTAGGACTATTTAACGAATAAAATTAAGCTGTTTACTCTCAGATTTAATATAGTAATTTAAAAATATTTATACATTTAATGTAAACGGCGATGTTTGAAAATCAAATGAGAAATGTTTGGTTATGTTTCATTTGTTCATCCACTGCAACTAGATCATATTATTTATTGCCAAATAGGATCGCAATATTGTAATAATGCACCCTAGTAGAGAAAAAAATAAATACATCAAACTGTATATAGTAACCAACATTATAGGTTATTAATTATTTTTTTTAGGAAACAACTCAGTAAAATCATTATTTAAAAACACAATCATTGAACACACAGGTATCATATGTGTATTTCAAAGGAATCTTTTCATTATTTGCTATATTCAACATATTTGTTGGAGAGTCAGTCACTGCAAAATAATGCTCTTACCTATTCAGAATATTAAAATGGAGTAGCTTTCTATATTTTGGTAAACAGAATTTGATAAATATTGAGGTGAAACATGACACTGTCATCAAAATTCCCTGAAATGTGATTGGTCATTGACTCCAATTTGGGACATGAGTTTAATTGTCAGTGCCACTTAGTTTCTTTTCATTTTTCAGACATGCGAGGACGAACATCATCAGAACTAGAGGCTCGATCTGGATGCAGCCTTAATAAATACTCAACAAATCTATCTCGTTCAAGATCTGCTCAGTCTTTGAAGTTATTGGGCGATTCTGCTACACAAGATGACAAAATGACTATTTTAGCTCAACTGTTTTGGTTATCAGTCTCTCTGCTTGAGTCAGATTATGAACATGAGTTCTTGCTGGCTCTGAGACTGTTAAGTCGGGTATTGCATCGACTCCCTCTGGATAGACCAGATGCACGTGATAAAGTGGAAAAATTACAAGCTCAGTTGAAGTGGACAGCATTCCCAGGTGTTCATGCTCTTCTTCTAAAGGTAAATAGTCTTCATACATTTTTACAAGTACTTCAGTATGAAAAATGAGGATTTTATATAAATACGTTTAGAGAAAACTTAATATCTGTATATAGGAGAAAAAAGGAAAATATAAATTTCAACATGGAGAAGAACTAAAACCTAGTATTGAATACACTTATTTAGGTACAAAATTAGACCATTCAGGCGATAATATGGTGGAAATTAAAAATAGAATTGTACAAAGAAAACAAGCAACAAAATTATGTTTGGAGTAAAAATATTACAAAAACTACAAATATATCAAACCATAGTTCAGAGCATTTTAACATATGGTGCTGAAGTTTGGCAAATTCCTACCAGGGAAATGGAAATAATTTTAAGTACAGATATGGATGTTTTAACTCTTTAGGTGCTGTGAGCTGATTAGATCGGCTCTGATGCTCCTGTCCATTACCTGCCATACTTAAGCTACTTGCAAAGCCGATCACATCGGCAGATGTGATTTAAATCTCTGACACAAGAGATTTTACCATTGGCATGCAGAGGGATCGACTGGAAAATCTAGAATGAATAGAATACAAAATAAAGGAAATTATGGGTGTGCAAGAGAAGCCGGACATCATAGAAAATAAAATATTACAGTGGTATGGCCATGTCAAAAGAATGCCAGAACAAAGATTACCTAAACTTATTATGGAATGGATCCTAGTGGAAAGGAAGATCAAAGAAAACCTGGATAGAGAGTGTGCAAGCGGTTATGATTATCAGAGGATTGGAGGAAGATCAATGGATGGACAGAGAGGAATGGCATTTGGTTTCCGGAAGTCAACTGCAGCTGTCATGATACTGGATGATGATGATGATGATGATTTCTTACTTTAATAATATTCAAATTCCACACAAGACCTTGGCCTACCAGCCAGTTGCTGGTCTCACATCCACATGTATTAATCACAGAGGTAGACATTCATCTAGCCAGTGTAGGGGTGACATGTGGTCAGCATGTCGGGTAGCCCAACCATTATAGCTGGTTTTCTCAATCTGGAGCCCTATTTATTGTAGCTACCCAAATGCCTCATCATGCTGGGTTGACACCGGTGCCATACTGACCGAAATTGCATGAGAAAATTTCTTCCCCCATGGAGACTTGAACCAGCACAAGTCCTGTAGCTTTGCACCAAGGCACTTTACCTCAACTACTCAGCTATGGCATGAGACTTTAATAATATTAAGAATTAGAAAATTGACATCTCACCTCATAATTTATAGAATTCTTGAAAACATGTTGAACAGAACAAGCTGACGATAGAATGCAAACATTCTGAAACATGTTCTCAACAATTCTACAAATTATATGGTGAGATGTCAATTTTTTTATTCTTAATATTATTAAAGAAACCTCATAATGTTACTTCCTAAAAATATTCTATGTAGACCGCAGTTTCGAAGCCTGGGCAGCTTCATCTTCAGTATCCTCTCGTTGACTGATGTTATGTCGATCAGAAGAACCACTTCCTCTTCCCTCTGTTGGTGGACCGATAAACCTCCGGAATCCAATCAGAATCTGCGGGAATTTCAAAGTTCATAACATTGACATAACATCAGTCAACGAAAAGGTACTGAGGATGAAGCCACCAAGGCTTCGAAACTACAGTCTACGTAGAAGACTGGATATGAGGTGAGGTATGAAGCATTTAATTTAATCCTAAATTAAACCTCATAGTGACTTTTTGCTCTAAAAGTTCAAATTAATTTCTTTCTTTGCTTAAAAAATCATTATGTATATTTTTGTCCACCGCTGTGGTCTCGAGGTAGCGTGCTGCCTTGTCACGCAGCAGGCCCGGGTTCGATCCCAGGTCGGGGCGTTTTTCTGGGTGAGGTTTTTATCGGGGTTTTTCCTCACCTGTAAGAAAATGTCAGGAAAACTTTAAGGCCCAAACGGTCCCCGAAATCATATGGCCATCATCATCCTTCACAGGTGTGGAAAGCAACGGGAAGCTACCACACCTACACAATTCCGTAGTAAAGCTGCAAGCATAGCATGAAAATGCTATGATTGCAGTGAAGGACCTGCCTTCGGGCAGATTTACTATGGATGGATGGATGTATATTTTTCTTAAATTAAAAACAGTGGTATGTATACAGACAGTATAACTAGCTCATTGTAAATGTACTCACCAGTAGAGTCTGTCACTTCGTGACTCGTGAATTTATTGATGATTTGGAAATTACTCATGACATTACTTATGATAATTATATTACATAATCGGTTTTTACTGTGTTATATAATAGTACTGTTTATTTAACTTTTATAGGAATTAATCACTATGAGGTTTAATTTATGATAAAATCAAATGTTTCCTACCTCTCCTCATATAAATTTTTTAAGTAGATTGCGATTTCGAGACCATAACGGTCTCATCTTCAGTACAATCTTGGCGACTGATGTTATGTCAATCGGAAGAAACTCTTCTTCTTCCCTCTGTTGGTAGACTGATGAACCTCTGGATTGTGGGAATTTCGAAGTTCATAAGTTTTCCTTTGTTTTTCTGAATATGGATTTTTTCCCCAAATTGTGAGTTCCTTTTGTTTATCTATTTGTTTAATTAGGCTGGCTTTTGATTCAATTAAATGTTTTTCAGACCAAGCTGTTTATTTTTTTTTCAGGGCTGCACTAGTCCTAATACATATGAGCCTGTGGTAACATTGCTCTCTCAATTCACTCCACTGCTTGATCTGCCTGTTGTGGATCCTAGTCAAAGTTTAGCATTTCCAATGAATGTGGTGGCTCTTCTTCCATATATGTTGCTCAATTATGAAGATGCCAATGAGCTCTGCATTCGAAGTGCAGAAAATATAGCTCAGGTAAGTAATAGTACTTTATTTGTAATTTATTTTTTATTTAGAATACTTATTTTCTACAGTTTTTATTTATATCAATGCACTGAAGTTATAACCTGACACTAATCAGAGCATTTGTTGCACAAGAGACAAGTTTAGTTTAAAAAAAACAAATGTACAGTGCATTCAGATTAAGTCACAACCATAAGCGCCTGGCAATCAGCCGACAAGCCAAGCAGTCAAAGCATCCCCGTTTCCCGTCCAGTGAACTGGCAGGCGGGCGGCAAAGCAGATTCTATTTACATTCTTAATACCCCTATTTAATGTTACTTCTGACATGTTTTGATATGTTGTCTATACCATCGTCAGCTTGTCCAGATTGTTGATTTTTATTTTGTCTTTTCAAAATTCACACTCCTATTTTTATTCACCTGGATGCAGATCTTCTCCAAATAGTGAGCTCTTTAGTGTTTTATAACTGGTTTTGATAATTTAATGTTAGAAAAAACAGTTATAATAATGATAATAATAATTGAAAGTGCACAATGTCAAGTTTTCATTCACCTGTGTCCTCCGTTCAGTCCCCTCCACAGTAAGCCCTCAGGGATACGTCTCGCCTCCGACACGACACAACATGGTAACATCAAAGATCTATGATGACCGAGTCAGAAGAACACAACATTCTGAGGGGTGTAAACAAGCAATATGCACGAGACGAAAGAAATAACAATATGGAGATAGATGCAGAAAATGAGGGCTACACCAGAGTACAAAGGAGAAGACGCAAAGAAAGTCAGAACTTAGAAAGAATGCCAACATATTTGGTTAACGAAACAGAACATGAGCAACCCTATACTAATAATTAGGAAGTGGATTTTTATGTTCTAAAAGTTAAGATTGCAACATAGTATAGCGATAAAATTAATTTAATAAGTTTTTTATATCCAGTCAACTGATTTTTTTATAATATAACTTACAAAACCATTTCTCAATAATTTTTGTGTGGAATCTAGCAATATTACATTTATATTTTACGTCTTACTTTTAAATTAAAAAATAAATAATGTAAATAGAATGCTTTTTAATTTAAAAGTAAAATGTGTAATATAAATGTAATAATGCTAGATTCCACACAAAAATTATTAAGAAACATTTTTGTAAGTTATATTATAAAAAATCAGTTGATTGGATATGAAGAGCTTATTTCATTAATTTTATCACTATACTATGTTGCAATCTTAACTTTTAGAACATAAAAATCCGCTCTCTACTAATAATAGTGAAGAGTATGAAGATGAAACATACAATGTGGAAAACCATGAGAACCTATCACGGAACCACAACAAAAGAAAGGCATTAATAGGTACAAAAGAAGACCATCCTGACACCAGCAGCACCAAAATACAAGCAGGCATAAAAATGACATGGAGATATCTAGGACAACTGGAAGTGAAGACAAGAGGGCAAGACATACAATCATATCTACAAGAAGGCGGAGTAAATGGAGGGATCTCGGTCAAGGAACTTAATACTCAGGGAATTAACAAAGCTTTCAAAGTAGAATTCCCACTTAAAGAAGCGCCAAAAGTTGACTGCAGCCAGTTCTGGACTAAAGATGTTATAATACGGCCTTTTTGTCGCCCATGGAATAGGCAAGGAGAGGGTGCATCTCTCACACGACAATGAACGAGTCCCACCCAACAATAACGATGCAAAGAATGAGACTGTACTGAAAAAAACAGTTATAAAACACTAAAGAGCTCACCGTTTGGGAGATTTACATCCAGATAAATAAAAATAGGATTATGAATTTTGAAATTCTCGGGGAAAAAAAAGATTTGTTTCCAAAGTTCTTCAATCAAGCAGGAGGTGGAGTGGGAGTTAATATCCAGGGCCAAAAACATAAAAATCAACAGTCTGGTCAAGCTGACAATGGTATGTCAAAACTTGTCAAATGAAACATTAAGTATTTATGAGGTAAGATGACCTTATTTATTAATAAGAACTTCATAATGTTACTTCCTAATATAATTTATTAAACAAGACAATATTGCATTGTGAATGAAGTTTCACTGCTACTGGGACGTGGGATTATAAGAGAAAAATAAATGCAACCTTGGTAGCTCAAGTGGTTAGAGAATCAATAAGCTGGAGATCTTGGGTTCAAATCCCAGATCAGGCAGATATTTTTTCTTCGGTATTGATTCAGACAATTAGCCTGAGTATATTAACTTACATTAAATTAATGTTGGGAAGTAAACATTATGAGGTATTTATATATTAAATTTGGGAATTTTTAACATTATGAGGTTCAATTCATTCCGATTGAGGGTCTTTCCACTTTTCAGCAGTTGCCCTTCTACCAGCCGGCTGCTGGCCCTTCACATCCACATGTGTCAATCACATAGGTAGATGATCAACAGCCAGTGTAGGGGTGACATGTGGTTAGCATGTCGAGTCCCCCAGCCGTTATAGCTGGTTCCTCAACCTGGAGCCGCTACTTATTGTAGCTACCCAATTGCCTCACGATGCTGGGTGGGCACCGGTCCCATACTGGCCGAAATACCATGAGAAAATTACTTCCTCCATGGAGACTCGAACCAGCGCAAGTCCCGTAGCTCTGCGCCAAGGCTTCCTACCTTAACCACTCAGCTACGGCGTGGGACTAGGTTCAATTCATAAGAATTAAATAAATTGTGATTATTTCTTACCTCATACTTCTATGTTCCTTTAAACACAGCACTGCAGTATCGGTGACTCCTTATCACCGATACTGCAGTGCTGTGTTTAAAGGAACATAGAAGTATGAGGTAAGAAATAATCACGATTTATTTAATTCTTATTATGATGTATAATCATTAAAATTCATCGGACAACATTTTTTGACAACTCACCTAATAAATTTCGTGTTTTTCACGATACTACAGTTTCAAACGTAATCACATTCATCTTCAGCCATAATTCTGACTGATGAAATTCTTTGGCTGTCAACTCACCATCTTCCACACTGCCATCTATGGTTGAATTTATGAACTTCAAAATCAAATTTTGTTCGTTAGGAATATAAAAATTCATTGATCTATATTTATTTTTCTGAATGTAGAAAGATAAATCCAGATCAATGAATTTTGATATTCCTAACAAACAAAATTTGAAGTTAATAAATTCAACGGTAGATGGTAGCACTGAAGAAGGTGACACTAGAAGAGTTGATGGCCGAAGAATTTCATCAGTTGAAGTTGTGGCTCTGAATGTGATTACTTTTGAAACCGCAGTATCGTGAAAAACACGAAATTTATGAGGTGAGTTATCAAAAAATGTTCTCCGATTAATTTAAAATATTAACTTAGACTTTAACATCATATTAAAAATAAGAATTTCAATCTTTACCATTAAATAAGATCTGTAACTGTAATGGTTTATCAAAAAATGTTATGTTACCATTGTATTTTATTATGTTTTATTAATATCTACAGGCAAGCACTGAAAAGAGCAAAAAATTAGAGAATCTAGGGACTGTGATGACATTGTACAGCCGCCGTACATTCAGCAAAGAGAGCTTCCAATGGACAAAATGTGTTGTAAAGTACCTGTATGATACATATGCCCATCTTAGTCTCAACATGCTGGCTTTCCTTGTCGAGGTATGGTGATTTGTGTTACTGCAATTCTACTTTATGCATGATTTTCTTAAGCTCTGAATTTACAGTATGAGGGAATATTTGATGTTCCCTGCAATACTACTAAACTAACAACTATTAGGAAATGAAACCTTTGTCTTGACTTTGAAATTCAAATGTTGTTATTGTACATACTAAAAATACAGAGTTTTGATAAGTGGAATTGTTGAGGTTCAAATCTAATTTTACATTAATATAATAAATTTGGAAATTTTTACATTATGAGGTTTTCTTAATAAGAATCAAATGAATTGTGAATTCTTCTTACCTCATACATCTATGTTTTTTTAACACAGAACTGCAGTATCACAAAAAACATCTTTTCCATCCACAGCTGTTTTCACGACTGTCAATTTTTTCTTTTGCCAGAAATTATCCAAACTGCCATCTGGTGTACTTTTGAAGAACTTTGTAATCAAACTTGGCTCGTCCAGAATTTAAAGAAATTTAAACAACAAAAAAGGATACGTGAATACACCACTTTGCAACATAATTCCAAGAAAGATGAAAAATGCAAGAAATTTACTTGCCATCCAGAAGTTCATAACAAATTTCAAAAGATTTTCAAAAATTTTAATATAGCATTGGCTCCGATTAACAAATTCAGCCTGGGTAATCTTCTGTTAACTAATAAAAAAGTTAACACCCCAAACAATAAAAAATCTGGAATTTACCAAATTAATTGCAAAGATTGCAATAAAGTATATATAGAAAAAACAAAAAGCAACTTAGATACTCGCAAAAAAGAATGCTTTAGAAACATAAAAAATGTGAAATTGAAAAATCAGTGATAGCAGCACATAGTTTATTAGAGAATCATAGAATTGAAAAAGAAGCAAAGCTTTTGAAACATCTATCTAAACCTTTGGAATTAACTGTTTGGGAAAAGATATACATTCAATAAAACCATACTAGAACCATGAACTTCGAGGTTCCAGATGAACCAAGTTTGATTACAAAGTTCTTCAAAAGTACAGCAGATGGCAGTTTAGAAAATTACTTCTTCAAAAGTACATCAGATGGCAGTTTAGAAAATTACTGGCACAATAAAAAATTGACAGTCGTGAAAACGCTGAAGATGGGAATGATGTATTTCCCGATACTGCAGTTCTGTGTTTAAAAACATAGATGTATGAGGTAAGAAGATTCTTAATATTTAATTTTAGGAAGTTATATTTCGAGGTTATTTTAATTATATTATTTTTAGTCTGGACATCTTACCTCAATATTAATGTTGATTTGTTCTTGGACATATTTCAAAACAATTCTGTTTTATCGTCAGACAGTCTGGAAAAGCTGACGATAAAACAGAATTGTTTTGAAACATGTCCAAGAACAAATCAACATTAATATTGAGGTAAGATGTCCAGACTAAAAATAATATAAGAAGATTCTTACTAATTTCAATTAATTTTTTCAAGTTATTTAGTTTTGGTAAAATTTTATCACTCATCTCATATTTTTGATAAAATTTTACCTAAATAAATATACAACAAATTGTTGATAGCGTTAGCTATCGGCCTTCGGATGAAAGGAGAATTAACTGTATAAGTAGAAAGAAATTTGACGTTCCTATCGGAAGTTCGAATGTTGTAATGGTTACTGCACTGACATACAGAGTCAGAGGTCCGGGGTTCGTCTCCTGGTTCGAATGTTATTTTTCTTTCTAAAATTAAATTAAACCTCTTAATGTTACTTCCTATTGTATTTTAAAATAAATTTGTCATTAAATCATGTTTTAACTGGTGAATTAAGATATTGATGATCCTGGTCAATGTTCTGCTTCTGGAACTTAGAATTTGTATATGCTCATTCATTTTGAACATTATAATAAGTAAAAGGTTCTAATATTTATGAATATTTGTAATAGGTTCTTGAAAAGGGGCCAACAGCAGTTCAGCTTCCAATACTCAGTATTATCCATTGCATGCTGCATTATGTGGACCTCGCTTCAGCAGCAGCACAGCCTATCAATGCCGATTTGTTAAGAGTAATTGCTAAGTACATTGAGGTAAAATACTATTATATGTAATGTATCCCTGAATTCATGTGCACAAATTTAAAGTTTTTTGAAGGAGTCCCAGATTAACATTTTGAGATTTGAACTTATATTCACTTATATTATCCGATTTCAAGGAATGTTGTAGTTATAAACATTTGTTGAAGGATCAAAAACTGATTTTCATAGCTTCATCATACAATTAAATGTGGATATACACCACATCAAAATACGTTATGTCCTCTGGATGTACCATGAACTAATATCAAAATATTGAGAGGCAAGGAAGAGAACAATTTTTGTTAAATATACAGCATTAGATATGTTCAGACACATTCTCATCATTATTCTAGATGTTTCCACTTATTTGTGGGTCTGAGAACATAGCCTGTTGTGGCCAGATTCCAGTTCAGGAACCCTATTTACGGCCACGAAGAGTATAATAAAAATGGACTGTAAATCACAAAAGCAAATTTATATAAAAAAACAAAATAATATTTATTTATATAACTTGCAAGGGATTGTGACGTGCATTTCATCACCTCTCCTATCCGAATCTCATCCTCAACCTGCTATTACAAATGAGGCTCTGAGGACCGAGTACTGGCGGTATAACCACATCACCTTAATGTAGAGGAAATGCTACATTAGTGGGAACCCCACAATAATACCCCTCTGGGCCAGCAACCCATTGGGTGAAAAAATTTACATTTGCTATCAAGTCTCAAACCAAGCCTTGGATGAATCAGACAGAAATGGTAGTGAAGCATGGACAATACGAAGAAGAGAGAAAAGCCCCGAATAACAGCAAATGAGATGCGATTTATGCGCCGTACAGCAGGCTACACAAAGAGGGACCATAAAAGAAATGAGGAAATTATGGAAGAGTTGGATGTAGAACCCATTCTTCACCATATACAAAACTACCAGAACAATTGGAAAGCCCATCTTCAACGAATGCCATCTCATAGAATTCCAAAAGCCATACTTCGCTACTGCCCCCAAGCCAAAAGATCGCTGGGACGTCCAAAAAAGCGCTGGATGGAAAATTCCTCTTTGAGACCGTAACAGGCCACACGGCCTAATACTTGCATGGATGATGATGATGATAACTTGACATGAAAATAATAATTTCAGCACTTTCACAATAAAATTACTTATGTTTCTTCCCTTAAGTTCTTATCAGAATTTGTAAATAACATTGTTGCACTGACACTATTAATTTAGAAATGTCATACGAAATGTAACACGATGTATTATATTGCAGAGTGGAGAGCAGAGGTCTGCTCTTAATAAATATTACCCTCCAACTGAGGATTATGGGAATGACACGCAAATATAAACACATCACAAGGAAGCTTCTAGAACATTCCAAGAGATTTTACAATTAATGTTGGCTACACTGAATTCTCATACCAGTGTGCGCCAAAGAGTAATATCCGATCAGAAATTAATATTTAAATATTAATGCCCATACAAGGTGGAAGTTTACACACTGGACATCTTAATTTAATTAAAATAGTTGAATGACTAGCACTATTACATTGACAAAGCGACTGACATCACTAGGCAAGTCTGAACCTGCTTGAAACCTTCTGGAATGTTAGTATCCATGCAAAAGTGTATTATATCAAATATAATACTTAAATATATGAGATTCTTTATAATTTAGAATCAATTAATTATTAGAAGGAGAGAGAGAGAAGATAAACAAATCTTCCATAGCCTCTCTCATAAATTTCTACCTTGCCAGAGTTCCTTTTCTTGGATTCTTTCCCAATTATAACATATTTCTTCTAAGTACTTTATAGTCTTCAGAATTCTATGTAATGACATAAATCTTTTAAAGTTTATATCATCATCATCCGGTATTATGGCAGCTACCGCTATCTTCCGGAAACCAAACACCATTCCTCTCTGTCCATCCATTGATCTTTCTCCAATCCTCTGATATTCATAGCCACTTGTACCCCTTCTATCCAAGTTTTCTTCAGTCGTCCTCTCTTCCTCCTTTAAAGTTTATATATAAAATTAAAACTTAGATGTGATGTGGTGATATGGATGTGTATATCTTGTGTATAAGACCACTATAAATGAACTCTTATCACTAGTGTGCATTCCTTAAAAATACTAATTTTACCATAATTTATAATTGTAGAATGCTTAGATCACAAGTTTCCTTTCTCAAAATATTTATCACTATTCCATGATATTTTAAATTTATATACAGATTTCTGGGACTCACTGTAAATGTCTACAACCTATTTACTAATATCCTAAATTTTATTTAATTAACTCGTATTGTCTTTCAATATAATTATTTTTATAATTACAGGGTGTACATTATAAAGAAGCATTAAAAATATTGAAACTTGTTGTGACACGTTCATCAACGCTTGTTGCACCTCCAACTTCATTGCATCCGCCTCACTGGGAAACCTCTGCTACATCTCCACATCCATCTTTCACAGATAGCGAGATATTCACCAAAAAAGAATTGCCAGGTATTTGCTCTCTTTCATATTTGACTATAGCATTAAATAGTATAAGTTATCAAGGATGATATTTAATTAATGTTGGGAAGTAAACATTATGAGGTATAATCATTAAAATTCATCGGAGAACATATTGTTTAAACAACTCACCTCATAGGATTTATGCTTCCATGATATCGCGATTCAAACATAGTCATGTTCATCGTCAGCCATAACTCCGACTCAAGGATGAATTTAGAAATGAAGAATGTAAACTTCTGATTTGCCTTAAGTTATGTAGGAAGGAAATAACATTTTGAGGTTTATTTTAATTTTGTTGAGTTGTTTGACTCACTTCATACTTCTTAACTCCCTCGCAAATCTAGATTTTGTCACTGTATTTGTGACATTTTCAATGTTGTTCACAACTGACGTCCAATGGTCTCCTCTTCTGAGGAGAGGACGTCAGTTGTGAACGTGAACACCAACCATGGACTATTTAAATCCTTTTAATGTAATAAATTTGGGAATTTTTAACATTATGAGGTTTTATTAATAAGAATTAATTGAATCGTGAATTCTTCTTACCTCATATTTTTATGTTTTTTTTAAACACAGCACTGCAGTATCAGTGACCATCGTATCCTCAGCTGTTTTCACGACACGAGTCGTGAAAACAGCTGAGGATGGTGACGATGATCGCTGATACTACAGTGCTATGTTTAAAAAAAACATAGAAATATGAGGTAAGAAGAATTCACGATTCAATTAATTCTTATTTAAATCCTACCTACACAAAATGAACAAAACTGCTTCACCTTATTGCAACTGCCCAGAAAAATCACTGCAGACGGCCTACCATGTGATAACTGAATGCAACATGTTTTCCAGAGATCGACCAGCTATACTACAAATTGCTACTCCGCCAAATATTCTGAAGTTCCATTTTTACACAGTGAACATTGCAGAATTTCTTACGAGGATCTTCCGTCAACTACAAGAACAACTAGAACAATAATTGAACAATTGTAAAACTGTAAATATCCCGTGATATACCATTGGTGAAACACGGGTTGTAGCATTTATGTAAATAAAAAAAGTATGAACAAGCAAACCAACAAACAAACAAACATTTTTATATATTAGATGATTTCAATGGTCATCCAAGGTCTGGAACTTAGGTTATTATGTATCACCTATTATATCATCTGGATAATGTAATTCTGCCTTGCAGGTGCCCAAACTGAGAAGTAGATTCGAATTTTACCAATGCCAGGAAAGAATGTCATAGACAAACTAGTGGCATAGGGAGGGGGAAAAAAAAAATACAGTGACTAGCAGGTTTGGTTTTATTCCTGGCAGGGTAGACATTTTTAGTTATAAAATGTTCATACTCAGAGCTAAGAGGAGTGGTGATAAACAGTTTTTAATTGCTAGATTGTGCACCAGATGCTAGGATAAAATTCCAAATACCTCCACAGCTTATTTCCTCATAAAGTGTGTTGTATTGTTGATAGTGATTTATCCAGTGGATAGTTGTGTTAAGGGCTGGTGATCCCCTTGGTGCTTTTTGACAGGAGTTGAGTATGTATTACACAGTTTCATGTTTTTCCTTCTATTCTTCATCTTCATCCATACTTACACTACACAAACATTTAAACATATCATATTTGAACAGAAAAATTATATAATCAGACTGGGTCTTGAACTGACTCTCGGTGAAGTATTGATGATGGGACTAGTTCTGAAAGGCCTATAGTTGATTGATATTTTAACAAGTTGAGGAGATGGACCCGTAAGAAATATAATTTTATATTATAATTTTAATATTATAAATAAATAAATATTTATAAAGTAAAACCACTTACTTGTGTTTTGCACTCTTTTAACTTTACCATCTAACCTCTCTTGGTTAACTCTTATTTTTTTTACCCCGACGCTGTTAGGGCATCCGAGGGCTAGGGAGTCTTTCCTTTCTTCTATTTCTTCTTTCCTTTATTTTCTTTTCTTCTCCAGAAAAGCCTGACCAGAGGCTATAAGATGGCAGCCCCATCACTGGTCTTGCCTTCCTTTGGCCAGCAACCAATTGAAGGGACTATCATTATGCTTTCAAGTCTTATACGAGAATTTCCCAGAAATTTTCTATAGGATCGTAACAGGCCTTGGCCTAATACTTGGAAGGAAGAAGAAGAAGAAGAAGACTTATTAATTGGAAACTATACAATTGCCATCATAGAATAACATTCTCTCACCTGGACATGCTTTGAAGAATATCATCACCATTCTCAATTAAATTCTGATTCAGTTATATTGATGGTTTAACTCTTAAAGTCATTTCCCATTAATTGTTTATAAAAATTAAGTACATATTTGTATTAATTATTAATGAATATGATACATTAAATTAGGGAAGTAAACATTATGAAGTATAATCATTGAAATTCATTGGAGAACATTTTTTGACTCAGTCAGAGTTGTGGCTGAGGATGAACGTGAGCATGTTTGAAACTGCGGTATCATGAAAGCTATGAGGTGAGTTTTCAAAAAAATGTTCTCCGATGAATTTCAATGAGTTGGATATTTTGACTCGCCTCATATTTCTTCATTTTTATGCAGATGGAATTCATCATTTTTGTACGACATTTTCGATGCATTCCAACTGTTGTTTTGCAGTTATCCATCCTGTAGGCTGATTTCTGCTCCTTATGCTGGCTGACCGATGAACTTCCAAATAAAATTTTTGTCTCTTTCTCCAGGAATTTCAAAATTATGGTTTTCTTTTTATTCTTGCAGATCTAAGTTTTCTCCCAAATTGTGAGATCATTAGATTTTTCTAACTGCTTTAGTAATTTGGCCTTAGTTTCAATTCTGTGTTTTTATGGCCATGCAGGTGCAACTATTGCAGATTTTTCTATTTCTCCATTTTTAACATATCTAAGATGTTCTTTCAATCTTGTATTTAAGTTCCTTTTTGTTTTTCCTATGTATATTTTTTTCATAATCTTTACAATCAATTTGATAAATCTCTGATTTGTTGCCATCTTCAATCTTTTTATTTTTGTTGGTTTTGATTAATTTATTTAAACTGAAATCATTTTTTGGTGCTAATTTAATGTTAAATTTGCTGAAAAAATTTTGAAACTTATTAAATACTAAAGGATGGTATTTAAATTTCTTGAATTTTTAAAAAATATATTTATTTGTATTGTACTGTTATCTTTAATTCACAGAGAAAATATTTTACATTTATAACAATACTGTACCATTTTCAGGTCGGACAATGGATTTCACATTTGATCTTTCACAAACACCAGTTATTGGAAGACGATTTCTTGTGAAAGGTGATGAGAAAGGTTCTAATGGTGGTACAGCATCTTCACCACGACGATCTGTCTCATTGTCACCAGCAGATAATGCAAGCATTGCAGGATGGAAGCGACCATGGATGTCTCAGGTACTGTTTTCTGTTCATGTGTTGGTAATTCTTTTTCAAATCAGACAAAAAAAAAACAAACACGATTTAGAACTGAGTGCATGATTTTACGTTTTAACTCTCCATAGTTTTGGAGGAAAAATTCTGATAAGTTTTAAGTTTTTTTTTTTATATTCAGTTGTATTTTGACTCACCTCATACTTCTTAACTCCCTCGCAGACTCGAGTTTCATCACTGTATTTGTGACATTCTCAATGCAATATCACGATCACAACTGACGTCCAACGGTTTCCTCTCCTGTAGATTGATTTCTGCACCCTCTGATGGCTGACTGATGAACCTCCAAATCAATCCCCTCTCCTTTTCACTGGGTATTTCAAAACTCATAGTTATGTTTTATTCATGCTTATGTAAATTTTCTCCCAAATTGTGAGTTCCTTCGGTTTTTCCAACTGTTTAAGTAATTTTGCTTTGGTTTTAATTCTGTGTTTTTCTGACCAAGCATGTGCAGCAATTGCAGATTTTTCTGCTTTTCCATTTTTAACATTTCTAAGGTGTTGTTTCAATCTTGTATTTAAATTCCTTTTTGTTTTTCCTATGTATATCCTTTCACAATGTTTACAATTGATTTGTTGCAGTCTTCATTCTTTTCATTTTTGTTGGTTTTTATTAAATTACTCTAACTGTAATCATTTTTCATTGCTAATTTGTTGAAAATTTTTTGAAACTTGTTAAATACTAAGGGGTGGTATGTGAATTTCTTGAATTTTTTTACCAATTTGTTTATCTGTCTGAAGAGTACTTTCATTTATCATTTTTTGTTCCTTGAATTTATTTATTTTCTTGTGAATCATCTTTTCTTGAAATCCATTATCTTTTGTAATTTTTTTAATGTGTTTTTTCTCTTTCTTGAAATTTTCTTTGCTCATGGGAACGTTCACAAGTCTGTGTGTTAAACTATTAAATACTGACTGTTTGTGCGAAAAATGGTTAAATCCTGTTGCTGTTATATAATTATCAATGTGAGTTTCTTTTCTGTAAATTCCAAATTCTATTTTCCTTTTTTCCTCATTCCTGATCAATTTAAGGTCTAAAAATAGTATTTCTTGGTTATTTTCTACTTCCATGGTAAATTTGATTGTTTTATTATGAATATTTAAAAGTTTAATAGCATCTTCTAATTGTTTTTCTTTTACTATTGCTATGATATTGTCCACATATCTACTCCAAAATTTAAACATCAAAGGGTATTCAATGTTAATATTATTCGTTTTTAAACACCTTAATGATGGACAAATTATATTTGAAAAGAAAAATATACACCTAGACTGGGGTTTGAACCCAGGACCTTTGACTTTCTATGTCAATGCTCTTCCATCTGAGCCACCTAGGCCTCCAATCTAAACGCGTATTTTTCTCTTACACATAGTTAATTCCCTAACCCCAAATGCTTCGAGCCGTTGCTACGATTTTTGCAAATGGCGGCTTCTTTGTTAAGAAGACTTTTTATTGGGAATTTAGACATTACTTATAAAGCCAGTAGTGCTTCTTTCAATGTCAATATTATTCGTTTTTAAACACCTTAATGATGGACAAATTATATTTGAAAAGAAAAATATACGCCTAGACTGGGGTTTGAACCAAGAACCTTTGACTTTCTATGTCAATGCTCTTCCATCTGAGCCACCTAGGCCTCCAATCTAAACGCGTATTTTTCTCTTACACATAGTTAATTCCCTAACCCCAAATGCTTCGAGCCGTTGCTACGATTTTTGCAAATGGCGGCTTCTTTGTTAAGAAGACTTTTTATTGGGAATTTAGACATTACTTATAAAGCCAGTAGTGCTTCTTTCAATGTCAATATTATTCGTTTTTAAACACCTTAATGATGGACAAATTATATTTGAAAAGAAAAATATACACCTAGACTGGGTTTGAACCCAGGACCTTTGACTTTCTATGTCAATGCTCTTCCATCTGAGCCACCTAGGCCTCCAATTTAAACGCATATTTTTCTCTTACACATAGTTAATTCCCTAACCCCAAATGCTACGAGACGTTGCTACGATTTTTGCAAATGGCAGCTTCTTTGTTAAGAAGACTTTTTATTGGGAATTTAGACATTACTTATAAAGCCAGTAGTGCTTCTTTCAATGTTAATATTATTCGTTTTTAAACACCTTAATGATGGACAAATATATTTGAAAAGAAAAATATACGCCTAGACTGGGGTTTGAACCCAGGACTTTTGACTTTCTATGTCAATGCTCTTCCATCTGAGCCACCTAGGCCTTCAATTAAACACGTATTTTTCTCTTACACATAGTTAATTCCCTAACCCCAAATGCTACGAGCATTGCTACGATTTTTGCAAATGGCGGCTTCTTTGTTAAGGAGACTTTTTATTGGGAATTTAGACATTACTTATAAAGCCAGTAGTGCTTCTTTCAATGTTAATATTATTTGTTTTTAAACACCTTAATGATGGACAAATTATATTTGAAAAGAAAAATATACGCCTAGACTGGGGTTTGAACCCAGGACCTTTGACTTTCTATGTCAATGCTCTTCCATCTGAGCCACCTAGGCCTCCAATCTAAACACGTATTTTTCTCTTACACATAGTTAATTCCCTAACCCCAAATGCTACGAGCCGTTGCTACGATTTTTGCAAATGGCGGCTTCTTTGTTAAGAAGACTTTTTATTGGGAATTTAGACATTACTTATAAAGCCAGTAGTGCTTCTTTCAATATTAATATTATTCGTTTTTAAACACCTTAATGATGGACAAATTATATTTGAAAAGAAAAATATACGCCTAGACTGGGGTTTGAACCCAGGACCTTTGACTTTCTATGACAATGCTCTTCCATCTGAGCCACCTAGGCCTTCAATCTAAACGCATATTTTTCTCTTACCGGAATTTGTAATTAAATTACAAAGTTTATAATCCCAACAAAAGATGGCAGCACAAGAGGTGATGTCCTTAGAGAAATCAACAACCACAGAATTTCATCAGTGGAAGCCATGACTGAAGAGGGACAAGATATTGTCTGAAACTGTCGGTATCAAACAAATTTGTAATTATATGAGTCATTAAAAATATGTTCTCCACTCACTATTAATGATATAACCTCATAATGTTTACTTCCCAATATTAATTTAAATATAAATAAATATATTTTATTATTTTTTTAGCTTTTTTATTTTTTGCTTTGGTTTTATATTTTACATTTTTTTTAAATTGACAATTTTGATGTGCAGGGTCGTGTACGAGAATGCTTGGTGAATCTGCTTACAACATGTGGTCAAAGAGTAGGTCTACCCAAGAGCCCATCTGTAAGTACTGAACTTTATTTACATTATGTTTCCACAATTGGAATATTCTTAATTAAACAGTTACGTAATTAATGTACTAACAATCTTTACTCAAATGCATGAGAAGCAAGTCTGTTTTGTTATTTTTGAGTCTTTGTGTGTAACATTAGAGGCATTATTAATGGAATGATAAACTGTAATGTTGTCATGTGTCTTCATTCTTAACCTCTACATATGCATATGTTGAAGGTAACTCTTAGTTCACAGGTTGAATAGATTCATTTAGAAGGTTACTTAATATAAACATTGAGTATCATTTGCATAAATATATTTGGTGTATAAATTATATTTGAAGAGAAAAATTGTACGCTCAGACTGGGGTTTGAACCCAGGACCTTTCACACTCTAGGCGAATGCTCTACCAACTGAGTTATCTGAGAAAATCCAATCTAAACACAAGTTTTTCTCTTACATATGCTGTTAATTCCCGTGCACCATATGCTATGAAGCCATTGCTTCTATCTTGCAAATGGTGGCTACTTTATTAAGAAGACATTTAATTGGGAATTTTACATTTCATTATAATGTCCACCGCTGTGGTCTCGAGGTAGCGTGCTGCCTTGTCATGCAGCGGGCCCGGGTTCGATCCCTGCTCGGGACAAAATTCCTGGGTGAGGTTTTTTCTCACATGTAAGATAAATATCAGGATACTCTAAGACCCAAACGGTCCCCGAACACCATCTGGCCATCATTATCATCAATATAATATTCACCTCATTAGATTAAGTTTAGGTTTAAGGTCTCTCCTGGTGCATCATTACCCATCGTCATCACCCATCATATCATTGGAGCGTAACCCTGCCTTCCAGGCACCACAACCTCAGAAGTGGGTTACAACACGCCAATTCCAGGAGAGAATACCTGAAATGTCAAATGACAAACAGGTGGTATTGAACAAAAAAAGAATTGTTATAAAGCCAGTACGGCTTCTTTTGATGTTTTTATTATTCATTTCATACATCTCAATGATGGATAAAATGATGGTGCGTGGAAATTAACAGCGTATATAAGAGAAAAATTTGCATTTAGATTGGAGTTTCTCAGATAGCTCAGTTTGTAGAGCATTTGCTTAGAGTGCACAAGGTCCTGGGTTCAAGCCCCAGCCTGAGCGTATAATTTTTCTCTTCAAATATAATTTATCCATCATTGAGATGTGTGAAATGAATTATAAAAAAAATTGGTGTAGTTGAGATAAGAATCATTTATGATAGTTTATAAACATTTATAACTTATTTCACAAGAAAATCTTATATGTGCCTTAAAGTGTTTAATTTCAATTTAGATGATAAAGTATGAAGGCAAGAAATGTTCAATATATTCTATAAGATTAAACAATTGATTAATTAAATTTAGGTAAGAATAATGCATCACTTATATTTAAGCACTTGTAGACTAATACATATTATGGAATGTGTATTTAATGGTATATTTTCTTATAATTGTTTATAATTTACAGATTTATTTATAATTTTACCCCCTTCTTGTTATTTTAAAAGTAAGTCTGACCATATATTTTTTACAATATATTGACATATAGAAAATTCTAATTGCTCTTTGCATATTAAAAGATGGAATACTAACATAATCAGAAATTTAATTTTGTAATTATCAAACAATATAGTTTTATAAAAAATACTTGGATATTTTATTAATTTAATCACAAATATCAAATTATTTTATGGTTTATTTTAGGAAGTAAAATTTTGAGGTTCTTTTAATCAATAAGGTAGAATATTTTTATCACTCACCTCATATTGTTCTTCTTATTTGATTATAAACTAGTTTCGGAACATAGTTTCTATTCCATCCTCAGTATCGTCACGACCGTTGTTCTGTCATCTTGAAGAGCTGTCCTTCTCTCCTTCCATTGGCTGACTGAAAAACCTCGAAACCAGGTCATTCTAACCGGGAATTTCAAAGTTCATTAATTTCTTCTTTTCGCTCTTTTGAATGTAGAAAAGAAGAAATTAATGAACTTTGAAATTCCCGGTGAGAATGACCTGGTTTCGAGGTTTTTCAGTCAGCCAATGGAAGGAGAGAAGGACAGCTCTTCAAGATGACAGAACAACGGTCGTGACGATACTGAGGATGGAATAGAAACTATGTTCCGAAACTAGTTTATAATCAAATAAGAAGAACAATATGAGGTGAGTGATAAAAATATTCTACCTTAATGAATATACCTCATAGTGAGAATTCCTAAAATAAGTAGTTCTTTTAATCAAGTTTTTTTGAGACTAGGAACATCTTACCTCAAATTAATGTTGATTTGTTCTCGAACATGTTTTGCTATAATCCTCTATATCATCATCAGCTTGCCTAGACTGATGAGTTTTATGTTGTGAACCATGGACGTCAATATCAGCTCCCTTTTTCGGCTGGCTGAAGAACCTCCAAACTAGGTCACGTTCAGCAGGAATTTCAAAATTCATAACTCTATTTTTGTTCTTCTGAATGTATATCTTATCCCATACTGTTAATTCCAAGGGCTTCGCCAAATGTTTCAATTTTTATGAAATATTATTTTGATATTTAGAGTAAAGTTTCTTATACTTCATTAAATGTTTCAAATAATTTTGATCTAAAATATTAACATAATTTATTTCACATGTATTATAAGATCAATTTAAAAATTATTCATTGCTAAAAATTTGTATGTTTATGATCATTAGAGCCCAGATTTGTATGCAAAATAAAGTACTAAATATGCATGAAATGTGTAGGAAATATGCACCCTAAATATGCAAAAACAGATTGTAATAAAATCAAATAAATTATTTGCTTTGTGGGTAATCTTACCTTATTCTGGCTGTTACAGTAGATAAGGAAGGTTTTCTTGAGTGAAGCTCCTTCGTCTATCAGTCAAGAAGGGTTTATACAATGAAAATGTCCTTTTTACACTCATGATGCCACAGGTGCATGTGAAAACACCACAGTGAATTCCTCTTCGGTTATAGTTTTTTTCACTATCACCAGAGAGCATTTTGCTAATTTGACAAATTCTATTGTAGCCAGGATTTTTATTTAATACTTCACTAAACGTATCAAATGCGATTTTAGTAATACCGTAATATTATTTCTCAAGGCCCATGGGTGTTCCCCTCTTACACAGATGTAAATATACACATTATGCTTATATCCAATGGACTGTAGAGACTTTATTAATTTAAAAAATATTAATTAATAATTAATTAATTACTAGTATTTAGCTCAAGGGAAAATTATAATTTAATCAAACATTTAGCAGTAAAATATGCATTTATGCATTATAAATCTAAAATAAGCATTTCTCTCCAGTATTTGCATTTCTGTGCATTATCAAATGCTGCTCAAATTGTTTGTGAAGGGACCACTTAACATGTAAATCATTTCCACATACTTTTTAATGTGTAAAACAAAACATGCATTTCACATACAAATCCGGGCTCTAATGATCATATTTTTGCCAACAAATTTATATGTTGTTTTTATTATTAATTTAACATTTCTCAATGAAAGATAAATTAAATTTGAAGAGAAAAATTTTCGCCTAGACCGGGACTCGAACCCGGGACCCTTGGCTTTCCGGGCCAAGTGCTCTACCAACTGAGCTACCGAGGCGAGTTACGATCTAGACGCAAATTTTTCTCTTATGTACATTGTAATTCCCTATCGCCAAATGCTTTTGAAACCATTGTTTCTATCTTTGCAAATGGCGGCTTCTTAGTTAAGAAGACATTTATTGGAAATTTAACATTACTTTAAAAGCCAGTAAGGCCTCTAATGATGTTTTTATTATTAATTTAACATTTCTCAATGAAAGATAAATTAAATTTGAAGAGAAAAATTTTTTTCGCCTAGACCGGGACTCGAACCCGGGACCCTTGGCTTTCCGGGCCAAGTGCTCTACCAACTGAGCTACCGAGGCGAGTTACGATCTAGACGCAAATTTTTCTCTTATGTACGTTGTAATTCCCTATCGCCAAATGCTTTTGAAACCATTGTTTCTATCTTAAAATTTGCGTCTAGATCGTAACTCACCTCGGTAACTCAGTTGGTAGAGCACTTGGCCCGGAAAGCCAAGGGTCCCGGGTTCGAGTCCCGGTCTAGGCGAAAAAAAATTTTTCTCTTCAAATTTAATTTATCTTTCATTGAGAAATGTTAAATTAATAATAAAAACATCATTAGAGGCCTTACTGGCTTTTAAAGTAATGTTAAATTTCCAATAAATGTCTTCTTAACTAAGAAGCCGCCATTTGCAAAGATAGAAACAATGGTTTCAAAAGCATTTGGCGATAGGGAATTACAACGTACATAAGAGAAAAATTTGCGTCTAGATCGTAACTCGCCTCGGTAGCTCAATTGGTAGAGCACTTGGCCCGGAAAGCCAAGGGTCCCGGGTTCGAGTCCCGGTCTAGGCGAAAATTTTTCTCTTCAAATTTAAATTTATATGTATTTAAATTAATATTGGGAAGTAAACATTATGAGGTTATATCATTAATAGTGAGTGGAGAACATATTTTTATCGACTCACCTCATATAATTTCAAATTTCTTTGATACCGACGGTTTGAGACAATATCACGTCCCTCTTCAGTCATGGCTGAAATTGTCGGTATCAAAGAAATTTGAAATTATATGAAGTGAGTCGATAAAAATATGTTCTCCACTCACTATTAATAAATTTATATGTACATGAAATATTAAAGAATTGGAGGAGAAAATGTTCAAGCATGGGAATTCCTATTTCAAACAACAAAACTTTATACAACTTACATTTTGCAGATGATCAATTGTTAATTGCACAAGATTATGAAGATTTAGAATATATGACTAGAAAATTAATAGAAGAATATGAAAAATGGGGATTAAATTTGAAAATGAAAAAAAAACAAAATATTTATCAATTGGTGAACCAGAACAAAATTTAATTTTGGAGTCTGGAGAAACATTAAAAATCTTGTAGTGAGATCACATATTTAGGAATTAAAATAAATAAAAATGGGAGTTATGAAGAGGAAATAAGAAATAGAAATAATAAAGGAAAATTTGCAATTGCTTGCCTCAATGGAATATTGTGGGATAAAAATATAAGTAATAAAAATAAAATGAATATATATCATACAATTGTTAAAAGCATCTTTACTTATGGAGCAGAACTTTGGCCATTAACAACAAAAACAAATAAGTATCTTTTGGCAACGGAAATGGATTTTATATGAAGGGCAGCAAGAATTTCAAGAAGAGAAAAAATTAGGAACTCAGTTATAAGGGAGAAAATGAAGATTGAGGACACTATTTTAGATTATATTATCTCTATTTGAAGAGAAAAATTTTCGCCTAGACCGGGACTCGAACCCGGGACCCTTGGCTTTCCGGGCCAAGTGCTCTACCAACTGAGCTACCGAGGCGAGTTACGATCTAGACGCAAATTTTTCTCTTATGTACGTAATTGTAATTCCCTCGCGCCAAATGCTTGAAACCATAGCTTCTATCTTTGCAAATGGCGGCTTCTTAGTTAAGAAGACATTTATTGGGAATTTAACACTACTTTATAGCCAGAAGTGTTAAATTAATAATAAAATCGTCTATATTATCTCTATCTATCTACATACTTTTTTCTGTCCGGCTTTGATTGATTTGGTCTTTTAGCATTTTGTTTTTTTTTTCTAATGTGTGGGGAGCTGGCCCACAGCATAAACCCCCAACCTGGAGGACCAGGAAAATTTCTGTCTGGGTTTTCCTCCCATAGCCTTTGAAGATCCCTCTTCACCGCAAGGCAGCGTTTCTCTATTTCCCTTAGAGATAGGGTTGCCTCTTCCGCCAGATCCGCCATGATGAAGGACTCCTTCTGCGCCGGCTCTGCCATTAAGGTCTTCACCGTAACCCTGGCTAGGGGCCCTTACAGAGTACTATCGGTCGGAGCCAACTGAACCCTGGTTTTTTAACGAGGTTGTTACTCCTCCCCCTCCTCCTTTCTCATCCGGGCTTGGGACCGGCCATGGCAGAGATTATATTAAAACTCAGTAATTAAGATGGTACGAACATGTCCAGCGAATGGAAGAGGATCGACTACCAAAATCTGTTTTGGAATGGAAACCTGAGGGAAGACGAGGCAGAGGAAGACCTAAAACCTCCTGGAGTCAGGGAATATGTTTATACATGAAGGAGAAACCTCTACAACCAGGAGATTGGATGGACCGACAAAATTGGCTATTAGGAATCGGACGATGTCAAAGACATTAATCAACCGATGATCTTCTATCTAAATTTATATGTAAAAAAGAATGCTTCATTTATTATGCATTATATTTATAGTTAAAAAAATCTCTTCAGTGTAATGGTTAGTATATGTTACTAGCATACTAGAGATGCCAGTTTGATTTATGACAACACACTGTAGACATTTAATGCAGGGGTTAAGTTCACTAGATCACTCAGCCTCCATGAGGACAACTGAGTAGCTGCTTCTACTACTTCTACTCTATGGCATTACAATCCATGAAGACTCTAGTCTCTCTCATAATGACATTCCATTCCTCCCGTTCCAAAGAAAGCTACTTCAAGTAAGAAGTAGTGAAATTTGGCTAAAGAAAAAACAAGAAAAAACTAAAATATTGAAAATTATACAAAGGTTAATATTCGTTTTTAAACATCTTAATGATGGACAAATTATATTTGAACAGATAGAAAGTGAAAGGTCCTGGGTTCAAACCCCTGTCTAGGCATATATTTTTCTTTTCAAATATAATTTGTCCATCATTAAGATATTTAAAAACGAATATTAACATTGAAAGAAGCACCACTGGCTTTATAAGTAATGTTTAAATTCCCAATAAAAAGTTTTCTTAATAAAGAAGCCGCCATTTGCAAAAATCGTAGCAATGGCTCGTAGCATTTGGGGTTAGGGAATTAACTATGTGTAAGAGAAAAATATGCATTTAGATTGGAGGCCTAGCTGGCTCAGATGGAAGAGCATTGACGTAGTAAGTCAAAGGTCCTGGATTCAAATCCCAGTCTAGGCGAATATTTTTCTTTTCAAATATAATTATACAAAGGATTGGTCAAGACATTGCAAATATATTGGAATTCAATTAGAAGATAATTATTATCTCCACCATTTACTATTCACAGATGATCAGGTGGTGATTTCTCAAGCTCTGGATGATGCATCTTTCATGTTAAGGAAATTAGAGATAGAATACAAAAAAAATGGGGAATACAGATAAATTATAATAAAACATAATATCTTTACTTATTTTAGGAATTCTCACTATGAGGTATATTCATTAAGGTGAGTGATAAAAAATATTCTACCTTAATAATATCTTTCTTTGGATATAACAGATGAGTTAAAATGTAATTCAGGAAGACTACGTAATGTTACAGATTTTAAATATTTAGGATCTATTTTAGATAAAAATGAGAATTCAACTACAGAAATTGAAATAAGAATAACTGATGGAAGAAGAATCATTGGTTTGTTGAACTCAGTGCTTTGGAATAGAAATATAATATACAGAACGAAGAAAACTATATTATTTCAAGTTCTGTTACGAAGCATTTTATTATATGAGTCCAAAACTGGACAGTAAGTAGAAAACAAGCCAAGCAGTAGAAATTGGATTTTTGGAGGCGATCGACCAAAATTTCTAGAAGGGATAAAGTCAGAAACAGCACAATAAGGGAAATTATGCAAGTTGAAAAAACATATTAGAAAATATAGAAAAAAAAATGTTTGAAATGGTATGGACGCCTCATAAGAATGGAAGAAGATCCTTGATTGGAAAGCTAATGGAAGAAGTGGAAGAGCAGACCTAGAGAACATTAGATACATGGAATGAGGAGAAGTATGGAACCTGGAGATTAGAGGGAAGAAGATGCTTTTGATAGGAACCTCTGACGATGAATCACTTTGGGTTGAAGGTGAAACATTGTATTTTGGAATATTCCTAATAAAAAGAACTAAATAATTGAGTTTGTATTTTTTAACATTCTTACCTCATATGATTGTTTATTTGGACATATGTTTGAAGGCTGTTGGCCAATCTTCATCGTTGCACAAACTGATTTTTTCTTTTCTTCAAATTGTCGGCCCTGGATCTGTGTTCCAAAGAACTTGGTAATGAGGCTCCTTTCTCCAGGAATTTCAAATTTCGTAATTTTCTCCTTGTTCTTCTGTATATAGGTTTTTTCCCATATCGTGAGTTCATTGGTATTTTCTAACTGTTTTAATAATATTGTATTTAGATCTATTTTGTGTTTTTCTGTCCAAACATGAGCAGCTACTGCAGATTTTTCTACTTCTCCTTTTTTTACATTTCTTATGTGTTCTTTAGTTCTAATGTTTAAATTTCTCTTTGTTTTCCCTATGTATACTTTATCACAATCTGCACATTTTGTTTGATATATTCCTGATTTTTTATTATCTTCAATTTTTTCATTTTTGTTGGTCTTCATAAGTTTTTTTTTAGGCTATAATAATTCTTTGGTGCTAAACTGATGTTGAATTTTTCAATTTTTTTTTGAATTTATTGTGTGCCCAAGGATGATATGTGAATTTCTTGTATTTCTTTTCTTTTCTTTTGGTTTTTCTATCTGAAGAGTGCTTTCATTTCTCAATTTCTGTTTTTTGTACTTATCAATTATACGCAAACAAATTTATACAGACTGCAGTCTGTAATCGCTGATGATGGTGCTAAGAAGCTCTGAAACATGTTTGACAAAAACAACTCTAAGAGGTAAGAATGAACAGACAAAATATTTTAATTAAGAAAAAATCAGTTTGTGCAATGCTGATGATGGGGCAACAGCCATGAAACATATGTCCAACTAAACAATCATATGAGGTAAGAAAGTTAAAAAAAATTCAAACTCAATTATTAAATTAAACCTAAATATCCTGCGATATACCCACAGGATAAAACGCAGGTTGTAAAAAACTTGTTCAAATTAAAAAAAAAACCTCATAATGTTACTTCCTAATGATTTTAAAATAAAAAAAAACTAAAATTTAGGTTGAAAGATGATTTGCTGAAGTGTCATCTATTAATCAGTGAGAGCAGTCATTTCAACAGGCCTCAGCTTTTCTGCACTGTTTCTGGTAATTAAAAACATCATCATCATCATCAACAACAACAATCATGGATTAAGCCCATGTGACTTGTTCCAGTCTCATAGATTCTCATTCAAAAGTTGGATCCATCTCTTCTTCGGTCTACCAACATTCCTGCGTCCTTTTGGTTTGTATTTAAGTATAATTTTGGGAATGCGATCATCTTCCATTCTTTGAACATGTTCTTTCCAGTTTTTTCTAGATTCTTTTATTCTATCTAAGAGTTTAAAGATATTTAGCTCATTTCTAATATCTTCACTTCTTCTCTTATCTAGAAGTTTGCAACCAGCCACACTTCTCAGAAATCTCATTTCAGCTGCTTCTATGATAATAATAATAATAGCTTTATTTTACCTGGCAGAGTTAAGGCCTTAAGGCCTTGTCTACCACTCAACCAGGTTTAAAAAAAATACAAAAGAAAAGTCTTAAATCTAAATTACAATATATATATAGGTATATAAACGATTACAAGTTATGAATACAATACAATTAATATTTATAATGTATTTTGATTTACTCTAAATTTAACGAATTAAATATATAATATGTACAAGATATATAAAAAAACGAGGAAAAGATTAATGACATAGTATAAAATTAAATAAATAGAGAAAATTAATTATTAGACAAAGGAACTGTATAAGCGTGACTTAAGGTGCCAAGTGTGCGGCAACCCCTGATATCTTGAGGAAGGAGATTCCAGGAGCGGGCAGAGGCTACTGTGAAGGAAGTAGAATAGGAGGAAGTGCTATGAAGAGGAATTGTTAGCAGACTGCTATCTTGTGACCTAGTGTCAATATTGTGGTAGGAGGATAACTTCTCAAATCTGGACGCCAGGTAAGTAGGAATGTAGGAATTCAGAAGCTTGAAAAGTAGCGAAAGAGAGTGCAATTTACGTCTGTCAGTAAGACGGAGCCAAGAGAGGTTATTAAAGTGTTCGGAAATATGGTCATAACGGCGGATATTGAAAATGAATCGAATGCAAGCATTATGAACACGCTGCAGTCTCTGCGACAAGGCATAGTTTAGATCATTATATATAATGTCACAATAATCGAAGTGTGGTAACACAAGATTCTGCACTAGGATTTGTTTTAACGAAACTGGGAGAAAATTCTTTAAACGTCTAAGATAATGTAAGATGGAGAAAGTCTTTTTACATATGTGTTTCACTTGTGTTTGCCAGGTTAAATTTGCGTCTAGATGTAGTCCAAGATCTATTACTGAAGAAGAATAAGGGATAATTATATTATTTATAGTAATGTTTGGAAGTGTAGATATGTCAAAGGTTGTAAGCAGTCTTTGTTGTCCCATTAGAATTACTTGTGACTTGTTAGGATTTAGATTTAGACCGATACTTGAAGACCAGTTAAAGATGGATATGAGATCGTCATTCATTTTCATCAAGCTGTTATAGAGAGAATGAGGAGGTGAATGTAGGTAAATTTGGAGATCATCAGCATAGAGGTGATAACGGCAGTGCTTTAGTACAGTTGGCAAATCATTTATGTAGATTGAGAAAAGAAGAGGTCCGAGAACACTGCCCTGGGGGACTCCAGCCGGCACGTTACGCCCAAGTCGAAGATCTAGAGTTTAATGAAACGTATTGTTGACGACCGTGCAGGTATGAGTCAAACCAGGATACAGCGCTGTCAGACAAATGTAGGTGCTTGAGCTTCATCATAAGTAAGTCGTGGTCTACTGTGTCAAAAGCTTTGCTGAAGTCAAGTAAGGTTAAAGGAGTCAATTGACGTCTGTCCACGGCTTCACGAATATCTTCGGTAATTTTTAGCAAAGCTGTGGTTGTGCTATGACCAGATCTAAAGCCGGATTGATAAGGATCAAGGAGGTGATTTTCTTGGAGATAATCAGTCATTTGCTTATGTACAATATATTCCAGGGCTTTAGATAATGTCGGAAGGATGCTAATCGGTCGGAAGTCATTACAGTTAGTAGGTGTACTTATTTTTGTATAGGCCGAACTCTAGACTGTTTCCATACAATAGGGAAGATAGAAGTTATAAGGGAAGCATTGAAAATATGAGTCACTGTGGGTAGTATAATGTCAATGATTTTATTTAGCATTAAAATGCTGATGTTATCTGTTCCTTGCGCATTGGATTTAATCCGCTTGAGTGCTTTTTTAACGTCTATAGGCGAAATGTCGTAAAAGTAAAATTTATCTCTTCCTATATGCGGGGATGGGGATAAGTCTTTAAGAGTGTCTATTTTAGTCTTGTTGTCTGGAGGTGTCATGGGTATTGAGGTAAAATGTTCATTTAAGTCATCTACAGAAATGTCTATAGAGTCAGTTGAGGGATTCAACTGTCTAAGTCCCATTGCACGGAGATTTCGCCAAGTGTCCCGTGCACTTATTTCAGGTCTTATTTCAGGTCCGATTATACTGTGGGCGTGTCGTAGTTTGGCATTACGTATAGTTTGTGTAGTTGTGTTTCTAAGTTGTTTGTACAGTTGCCAGTTCTCGTCATTTTTATGTCGTCTGTATGTTCGGTATACTTTGTCTCGTTTTGACATAAGTTCACGTATTGAATCATTCATCCAGGGAGCAGGGGAGTGGGAAAATCGTCGGGTTTTTACTGGTGCATGTCTGTCGTATAGTTGTAGTATCAGTGTATTAAATGTGTCTACTTTTTCATCAACTGATCTAAGATTCCATATTGAATACAGGTAGTTCTAAAGCATCTGATTTTAGTTAGTATCGTCTATGTTTTGTAAATTTCTGTACGTAATCAATTTAGAGCGTCTTTTAGGACATTGGAGTGAGTATTCTACGAATACAATGTCATGAGCAGATATGCCAGGAGCAGGAATTTGTCCATATGACAGTACTTTCTGTGGATGTGTAGTCACAATTAGTCCAGTAGAGAGTGTCGGAAGTAGCACTATGGTGTGTGGCAGAGAGAGGAACAATGGTCATATTAAAGCTTTGGAACATATTTTTAAGTTGTATGGCTGGTGAGTCAGTCTGAAGAAGATTTGTATTAAAATCGCCTGCGACAATAACGTGTTCATAATGAGGCAATGAATCGTTCAGAGCGTTTTCTAGATCCGAAAGGTGCCCAATTTTTGGAGGTTTGTATACAATGCATAAGAGACATTTTTTTAGACTGGCTTGAATTTCTACGAATAAGAACTCGGGGCGAGCGGAATATACAGAAGGGGACTTGTGGACAATTCTTGGATTAAGCTCATTTGATATAAAGGCACAAACTCCTCCACCTCTTTTACCTATTCTGTCATTTCTGAGCCGTGTATATCCGTCTAGGTGAACAAGGGACGAAGGTATGGATGGGGTGAGCCAGGTTTCCGAAATTCTCTTCTCTTTTAGTTAAAACCCAAAATTCACTACCATACAATAGTAAGGGGACAGCCACCACTTTATAAAATTTTATTTTTGTTTCTTTTCTTGTGCTTTTAAATATCCTTTTGATTGTTCCACATATATAATTAAATTTATTAAGTTTGTTAAATAGATCTTCATTTTTAAAATAGGAGATTTCATAACCCAGGTATTTAAAATAGTTCACTTGTTCAATGGATTTCCCCTCCAGAATTATTTTAGCTCTTACGGTATCTGATCCCTTAAAAGCTAAGATTTTCGTTTTACTTATTGATATTTTGAAATTATATTTCTGTATAATGTTATTTAACTGAAAGAGCGTTTTCTGTTGACCATCTTTTGAACTAGATATTAGAATTTGGTTGTCTGCAAAAAGTAAGGTATCTAACATCTTATTTCTTATTTTAATTAAAAACACATTTTTTATATTACAGAAAAACCATTGACTTGGAGGATATAATCAAATTTCCATTCGAAAAATTCTAACCTGTTCCTCTATCAATCATCTAGGATGAATAATTATTTTTTGAGGGAGAATAATAACTCCGTATTATGTAAACTTTAAAATGAACTGTGTATATTATTATTAAGGTAAACTTTTGTCACTCACCTCATATTCTTCTTCTTAGACTAGTTTGAAATCCTGTTGTTATCAAATGCTGGGCCTTGGCAATGAAGCCATTAGCGTTCTTGCTCTCCAATATTTCTCTATGGTGGATCCAACAGGTAATACTTCACAGGTTTGTAGATGTTCTTCATTCATTTCTTCATCTTTGTTGCATAGAGGACAATTTGGATTCGTGTAAATTCCTATTTTATACAAGTGTTTGGCCAAATAATCATGTTCTGTAAGCAGTCTGAATTTTGCTACTGCAGTTTTACGTGGAATTTCTGGAATAATATCTGGTTTCTTTACTAAAATATTACATTTTTTGTCTTTGGTTTTATTACATAGGTCTTGGTTTTCTTTGATTTTATATTTATTTTTAATTAGTTTCAAATCCTTAATCGGTTCCATCATCAGTATTTTGATGACCGTTGTTCTGTCGTCTTGAAGAGCCGTCTCTTGCTCCCTCTATTGGTAGACTGAAAAACCTCGAAATCAAATCTTTTTTTTGTTTTTTTATGTAGATTTTTTTCCCCAAACAGTGAGTTCTTTAGGTTTTTCTATTTGTTTTAACGATTTAGCTTTCCTTTTGATAAGATGCTTTTCTGACCATGCATGGGCACCCACTGCAGATTTTTCTACTTTGCCTTTCTTGATATTCCTGAGATGGTCTTTCGCTCTGGTTTTTAAATCTCTCTTAGTTTTTTTTCTATGTAGACTTTTATGTTCATTACACTTAAACTGTCATTTATCAATTATATTATTTAAGCCAATTTAATCCATTCTTGAAGATTTTTTCAATTATTATAAAAGTCTTTGGACTGACAATAGCTATGAAGATACAATTTTCCGAAATAATAATGAGACAGATTCCATAATATCATTGGAAGAATTGAACAATAGTTTAAAGAAATTAAAAAATGGAAAGGCAACTGGCACAGATGGCTTGAATTCTGAATTGTACAAATATGCAGGCAAACAGTTCCATGAAAGACTGTTGTCCTTCTTTAATAATGTATTCAAAAATGCAGATATACCACAAGAATGGAAGACAAGCATTGTTATACCCCTGTTCAAGAGAAAAATGGACAACTATAGGGGAATCAGTTTGTTAAACACATGCTACAAAATTTATGCAGACATTTTAAATGGAAAATTGAAAAGTTTCAGTGAAAAATTCCTTATGGAATGTCAAAATGGATTTAGGAAAGGACGATCTTGTATTGATTCAGCATTTTCTGTTAAACTATTGCTTGAAAAAAGAAGAGAATTCAACTTAGAAACACATTTTGCTTTCATAGATTTTGAAAAAGCATTCCACACAGTCAAGAGATCAAAACTCTTAAATATATTGGAAGACAGAAATATACCAAATTTACTTCGGCAGAATATACAAAATATTTACAAAGACAACACCATAAAGATTAAATTAAATAACAGATTTTCTGAAGAAGGAATTATAAATCGTGGTGTGAGACAAGGCTGCCCCCTATCCCCAACACTTTTTGCAATTTATATCAATGAAGTAATATGTTGCTGGAACAAAACATATAAATTTGGAATAAGAATATCAGAAAATAGAAAATTAAAACACCATATTGTTTGCAGATGACCAAATAATAATAGCAAATTCCGAAGATAATCTACAGAAAGGTCTGTATGAACTTAACAAAATTACAGAAGAATATGGATTAAAGATATCTACAGAAAAAAAACAAAAATTATGGCATTTCAAGGTGTAGATCCTGTCAGAAGTAAAATTGTACTGGACAATAAAATTTTGGAGCAGGTGAATAATTTTACATATCTAGGATGCAATATCTCATATGAAGAAGAAAAGGATGTAAATGCAAAAATATCTAAATTTTTAAGAATTTTAGGGTTAATAAATTCTATCTTCAAGCCACAGTTAGTCCAAAAGCATTCAAGACTGAAAGTGTATAAAACACTGGCTCTTCCAACTCTTTTGTATGGTAGCGAAGTATGGACGTTGAAACAGAAGGATATACAGAGACTTAGATCTGCTGAAATGAGATATCTTCGGAGGACTGCAGGATACACACTACTAGATCACAAAAAAAATGAAGACATCTTAGAAGAATTACACATGGAATCTTTAGAAAACAAAATTTCTGATTATAAGTCAAGATGGATGCAACATGTTCATCGAATGGAAGATCACAGAATACCCAAACAAATGTTAAGATATCAACCTGCAGGAAGAAGAAGACCAGGACGTCCACTCAAAAGACTTCTGGATGGTGTTTCTCTTGAGGCCGAAACAGGTCAACAAATGGCCTAAATTCGTGAATGTACTATGATGATGATGATGATGATAATCCATTCTTCTCATATTCCCATTCCAGGAGTCAAATTCTGTTTCATACATACTGTAGAAATCTGTTGGGACATATCCTTCAACTACTGATGGCAAATGATCCTTCCAGTCATTAAATTTTGTATCATTTACACCTTCATATTTGTCACAGAATGTGGAGAAACAATATTAATGCTCACTTGGAATCAGTCTTGCTAAGCGTCGTTACTGGCAGTAAAATCAGTTACTCCAACCTAATTTGAAATATCCGATGTCTTTCCTCTTAACAGAACTTCATTGAATTTTCTTTCTATCTTGCACTTTTAAACAACCATTCCATTACCAAATTATTGACATTTACAAGCGTTTTCTGTTTCTTCCTTTTACATTGTGGTGTAGATTAAATTTCCACTCATTAAAAAATGTGATTCTTTGATTTCAAGATCATGTTAATATGAGTTTTACCACAGTTACATTTTTGGCTGATTTTCTCTTCCATTTTCAATGTTTACAAATAGCTTTAACACACTATTCCGTGATCAAGATAATTCTCTTCTTAATAAATAAGATGAATCTGGTAAATCATATTTGAAGAGAAAAATTATATGCCCAGAGAGACTCGAACCCAGGACCTTTGGCAAAGGCCCTGGGTTCGAGTCTCAGTCTGGGTGTATAATTTTTATCTTCTAATATGATTTATTCATCATTGAGATGTATGAAAAAATGAATAATAAAACATGAATCTGGTAATCTTACCTCATAAATCTTGATGTTTCATTTGACATGTTTTGATATGTTGTCCATATCATCGTCAGATTGTCCAGACTGTCGATTTTTATGTTGTCAGTCCTGGATGTCGACTCCAACTCCATTTTCTGGGTGCACTTGCATCCCCCCCCCTGTCAGGAAAGAAAATACACAGAAAAAAATTAAGAAATATAAGGTTTTAAGCATTTGGCGCGAGGGAATTACAATGTATATAAGAGAAAAATTTGCATCTAGATCGCAACTCACCTCGGTAACTCAGTTGGTAGAGCATTTGGCCCGGAAAGCCAAGGGTCCCGGGTTCGAGTCTCGGTCTAGCCGAAAATTTTTCTCTTCAGAATATATTTAATTTTTTATTAAGTCACTGTTTGAATAAAAATTAACCCCTCTGTCTGGAAAGAAAATGCACAGAAAACATTTTTTTTTAATTATCAATTACCTGCACGATTTGAATTTGACATTAACTTAATTGACATAACATGAATGTATAAATATAAATTATATTTTATTAATGTTGAGTTGTTTTTGACTTACCTCATACTTCTTAACTCCCTTATTAGTTAATGGTATAGTGTGTAGATGCAGATGCACCTCCCTGAAAGTAATCCAGGCAGCGCCCATGTTTCCGACTTTAATCTTCATCATCATCATAGTACATTCACGAATTTAGGCTATTTGTTGACCTGTTTTGGCCTCAAGAGAAACACCATCCAGAAGTCTCTTGAGTGGACGTCCTGGTCTTCTTCTTCCTGCAGGTTGATATCTTAACATTTGTTTGGGTATCCTATGATCTTCCATTCGATGAACATGTTGCATCCATCTTGACTTATAATGAGAAATTTTGTTTTCTAAAGGTTCTTTGTGTAATTCTTCTAAGATGTCTTAATTTTTGATCTGGTAGTGTGCATCCTGCAGTCCTCCGAAGGTATCTCATTTCAGCAGATCTAAGTCTCTGTATATCCTTCTGTTTCAACGTCCATACTTCGCTACCATACAAAAGAGTTGGAAGAGCCAGTGTTTTATACACTTTTAGTCTTGAATGCTTTTGGACTAACTGTGGCTTGAAGATAGAATTTATTAACCCTAAAATTCTTAAAAATTCAGATATTTTTGCATTTACATCCTTTTCTTCTTCATATGAGATATTGCATCCTAGATATGTAAAATTATTCACCTGCTCCAAAATTTGATTGTCAAGTACAATTTTACTTCTGACAGAATCTACACCTTGAAATGCCATAATTTTTGTTTTCTCTGTAGATATCTTCAATCCATATTCTTCTGTAATTTTTTTAAGTTCATAGACTTTAACTCTCTGCATGCCACTGGTAAAATTTCTTTGTCAGACCGTAAAAGTCGTTCTCTGCTGAGAAAGTTGTATCCAAAGACATTTTTGCGTACTCAAAAATCTGTTCATGCGATAATAATTGTCGAAATTCCTAAGCTACCTGGCGAGGTAATTTTTAGAGAATGAATCGTGAGCAACCCAATGGGAACCGATGTATTTTAAAACCTTGCTGCGTACCTTGCTGCTTTATCCAAGATGTCGGACCTTGAAGACTTCAATCATGTTTTCGGTATATGCGGAGGAGAGGAATTTGATAGAGTCTACCAAAGAATTCAACTGGAAGAACAGGAGAATCAGCGTAATATCGCGCAATGCAGACGTCGTCATATACGGTATTATTTGCGGGATGCAAGCGTAAATGCGTTTCTCTAGCCGACAAAAATAACGGAAGTGGTTTTATCATTGAGAATTCTGGGTAATTTCTTGCCAATATTATGAAAAAAACTACTTTCATGCATGACCAGTTGGTGACTCGCTAATTTGAACTTTGCACGTTCTCACGGAAAACTCAACTCACCAGAGACTAATGTATTTGCATGCGACCCTAAGTATATTGTATGGCAGGTTATGGACAGAAGCATCAGAGCCGATCTAATCAGCTCATGGAACCTAAAGGGTTAATCTTCTTATATATTATTTATACTTTTTGATCAAATACAGAATTACATGAATAAACATACAACATAATTATATTCATGAAAATTAATTTCTGACTATGAGTATTCCAAACAAAATAACAATTACAATCAATTATTTATAAATGAATAAATGAAAAGACATTTTTAAAGTGTTATAGTGTGTTAATTCTATTAACAATATTTTTTTTTAAATAATGTTAGTTAAAAGATTAATAAAGGGTATGTATTTTTTTTTCACCAAAATATAACATTTCATCACATTCTTTATGGATATAGTAATGATTGTGGTAGTCATGTCTGCAAAAGAAAGCAATAGTGTTAGCAGTAAAAATAGTTTTGATGTGATTCAGTGATGGAAATTAATTATTAAAACATATAGATGCTAATGGCATGGCTAGGGGTTTAGGGTTTTTTTTTTGTAATTTTGGAATATGCATTTAAAGGGCTGCTTCCAGCTGGGCTACTAATTTCTCATATTTCCATCACTGTAAACTGAGTTCTGTAGTTTTTAATGTCTGATCTCTCTCATTTGTTTTCCATATCTGATGGTGGTTGTCACCCTGTATCTAGGATGGTTTTATTAACACAATTAATAAGGTAAAAACTCTCTTAGTAATTTACATTGTAAGTTGTATTTTTTTTTATTTATGCAAAATGAAGCTTTTGGTGGTGGAAAGTGCATGACTCCTAGATTGTACAACACAATGAATACAAACAATGACAAAGCAACTCAGATACACTCATTTCAGGCCTTGCAATACAATAGAAAATTCAACAACATGTCTACATATATTATTTAGTGAAACTGTCTGTTTGAATGATCTTCAATCATTTTACATTGAAAACAAAAGTACAACATGCTGTTTTGTAAAAGAACAACAGATTTTGGCAGGTTAAAAGTAATACAATCAAATAATTAGGTAATAAAACAGGTTTCCTTGCAGTTACAGCACCTAATCAATAGATAATTAGGGGATTCTTTACAACATGTAACGCGAAACATTTTTCTAAGTTCCAATCATACACCATGCGCATGCATCAACAAATGCAAAGTGGTTTACACTATGGAATCACGGGATGCAGCCAACATATATACAATATTTAACAAACCTAAAAGCTAACCTAATGCAATTTAAGCACTCTATCCTGTGAAATAATACAATGCCCAAAAATAAATAGTAAGTTCTGAAATTCTGAAATATATGTGTACATAATTAAGACATTTTGTCTGTACATTCTTACCTCTTATGGTTGTTTTTGTTGAACATAAGAGGCAAGAATGTACAGACAAAAGTCTTAATTATTAAACAAACCTCTTAATGTTACTTCCTATTGTATTTTAAAATATATGTGTACAGTTAATTAGTACATACTTTATGTTGGCTGCACTGGAACAGGCTTTGTTGTTGCATAGAATATTCATTAAAATTAATATGGCTGCCACATCTTCATGTACATAGTTAAATATCATAGAAAGAATATATTGAAATAAGGGAAATCATGGGAAAAAATTGATGAACTATACACAGAAGTGAAACATAAAGGCTGCAAGAAATCAGTAACGAAATTCAGACTGATGTTGGGACATGACTGCCTGGCTCACCATCTCCACAGAATAAACGTTTTTCAATCAGACAGATGTCATATGCAATGACCCTGTTCTGACCATGGACAAACACCACCTTCTAGTCTGTCCGGCTTTAAATCCAACTGCACAACACTCTACTTGTTCACTTGTAGTGAGAAGCCAGAGAGAAAATGACTTTAAGTGTCAAATCTCGCCATTAGAAAGCAAACGAACATATTTAACTTTTATAGGAATTAATCACTATGAGGTTTAATTTATGGTGTAATTAAATGTTTCTTACCTCTCCTCGTATAAATCTTCTAAGTAGATCGTGATTTCGAGACCATAACGGTCTCATCTTCAGTACTTTTTTTTTTGGCGACTGATGTTATGTCGATCGGATGAAACTCTTATTCTTCCCTCTGTTGGTAGACCGATGAACCTCTGGATTAGGTCAAAATTTGCAGGAATTTCGAAGTTTATAAGTTTTCCTTTGTGGATCCACATTCAGAAAAACAAAGGAAAACTTATGAACTTTGAAATTCCCACAAATTTTGACCTGATCCAGAGGTTCATCGGTCCACCAACAGAGGGAAGAAGAAGAGTTTCTTCCGATCGACATAACATCAGTCGCCAAAAAGAAAAAAAGTACTGAAGATGGAACTGCAATAGTCTTGAAATTGCAATCTACTTAGAAGATTTATATGAGGAGAGGTAAGAAACATTTAATTTCACCATAAACAAACATATATTGAAATAATCGTTAGAAAAAATGTAAAAATCATTGTAAATGGTGGGAAATAATTTGAAAAATGGAACCTTAAGAATAAAATTTGACAGGAGTTTATGAAGGAATTAAAAAAGTCGCGTCACAGGTTGTAAAGAATAGCCAATATGCACATAATAACATAAAACACTAGTAAATCATTCTTGCTTTTATTTTGTACATTTTAATAAGCAACTGCTTGAATTTGCTGTTTCACACTACCCATATTGACTTAGCAAACCACAATCCATTGCTGTAGACGTAGGTGCACTTGAAGTAACCAAGGTTTTGAGGATTTTATTACACTGAGCAACAAAAAAGAATTTTTTTTTGTCTCAGAAAGAACAATATGTGATTCTGATAGTATTTTTCCTCCTGAATTCAAATATGATATCGGTTTTTCTTCATCACGCAAGGTTTCTGAGTGACAGGCATTTATAATTTCAAACACTTTAATATTTTCTACATTCGTAACTACACAATATTTGAACATTCGGACTCACCTAGAAAGTAAGACATGACAATTTTCTGCTATATTTCACCTGTGGAGCATCCCTCTTGATGGTCCAACAATAATCGGCCAGCATATTAGGATTCCATTTTCCTTGATATCTCTTTTCCATAGCTGAAATCTCCTGATGAAAGTGTTCCCCATGCTCATCGCTCACTGCGCCAAGATTTTCCAGGAAGAAATCTAGGTTTTTTAAAAAAATTATTATTTAAATCCATTAATTGAAATTGAAATAAAAATAAACTGTGGATGATGGAGAAATTCCGAATAATATTTGAAAACATGATAAAAAAACTGCATTAAGTACAGCTATTGGTACCCATGAGACAAAAATCATGTTGACCAGTGGTATTAATATATTAAGTACTCAACAAAATGACTATTTTTCTTGTAAAATTGTAATTGTTTTCTATTATGAAACTATCACATGAACGCCTTAACTCTACTATTTTATGGAAGTGCTCTTCATTTGTAGTACTTGAACAAAATTACTGATCTTCATGACTTCAATAAATATAACTCCTACAATGTCATTGTTTTTAGCAGCAGTACTTATTAAAATTATTTATACCATAATATACAGAGTGAAGAGTAAAGAATGCTGAGTTTGTATTGAAGGATCTGCTGTTGCACAGAAAATTAATAGTCCAAGATCTGGCTGCAAGATTACTACGTTCATCGAGTGTATGAACAAAATCTATTTTTTTCATAAAATTGTGAATTACTGAATACATTTTTGCTGAGTTGCCTATTAAAATTCGGCTGCTAGTAATTTTAATTAAAATATAATTAATTAATTTATTCAAAATAACTTGATTAACTATGCCAATTTTGGAATATATTAAACAGTACCAACTAAATTGGAAACACCATCTTGAAAGAATGAGTTCAAATTGAATCCCCAAAGCTGTTTATAATTATATACCAAGAGGACGAAGATCTCTGGGCCGTCTTATGAAACGCTGGAGGAAAAATTTTCTATAGGATCGTAACAGGCCTTGGCCTAATACTTGGAAGGAAGAAGAAAACTTGTTATTAAAATAAATTATAATCCAGTTTGCAGAAATCAATGTATAGAGCTTGAAAAGTTTTTGTTGCCATTGCAAACTTGACCGTAAACCTCCTCGCGGCTACAGCAGACTGTGACACCAGTCAGTAATAAAATGGCCACAAGTACATATTTATTGTTTTATATTGTTTCAAATAAAGTTCAATTCATTTAAAATGCTGTGATTTGTTTCGTATAATGTATATTAACACTACCTTTTGGATATATTTTTGTATATACATTGTACGTAGTATACATAAAGGGCAGTGGTTTTACTTCCCACTGCGAGGAGGTTACGGCCAAGTTTGCAATGGCAACCAAAACTTTTCAAGCTCTATACATCGATTTCTGCGAACTGGATTATAATTTATTTTAATAACAAGTCCTGTTGGGGTCAGGATTTTTAAACTGACCCAAACCCTCTGGCGGCACTATGGCCCTGGGGTCGACTCAGCCTCTAACAGAAATGAGTACCATATGCTTGTTCTGGGGGTAAAGGCGGCCGTCATGCAGGGCTGATAACCCGGCTGATGTAAAGTGCCGATTGTCCAGAAAAAGTGGGAGCCTTAACTTCCTACTACCCCAAGGGCCTCCGGGCCTGTTGTGGGATCACTTTACTTTTCTTAATAACAAGTGAATCAAATTATTTTGAATAAATAAATAAATCAATTAATTAATTATATTTTAATTAAACATACTGGCGGCCAAATTTTAATAGGCAACTCGGCAAAAATCTATTCAGTAATTCACAATTTTATGAAAAAATAGATTTTGTTCATACACTCAATGAACATAGTAATCTTGCAGCCAGATCTTAGACTATAATGTACTCAACTTATTTCTTATAATTACTGACTCTTAAAAACTTAATTTCTTTAATTGCCTTGTATAAAGCATTTACATCATTTTTTTTATTTGTGTGTGTGTGTGTGTATATATATTTGGTTACTACAATTCAATGTGTACAATCATAGATTTTATGCTCTGAACTTAAATTTTCAGTTTATGTTTGTACATATTCAAAATTTTCAAGTATCAAGTATACTGAAGCTGCTTTAAGAGCAGATAGATATTGCAAATATGTCATAAATACTTAACATAATTAACAGACAAGAGAAACTTTATAAAGTAATGTTAAATTACCAATAAATGTCTTCTTAACTAAGAAGCCGCCATTTGCAAAGATGGAAACAAAGGTTTCAAAGCATTTGGTGCGAGGGAATTACAACGTATATAAGAGAAAAATTTGCATCTAGATCGCAACTCGCCTCGATAGCTCAGTTGGTAGAGCATTTGGCCCGGAAAGCCAAAGGTCCCGGGTTCGAGTCTCGGTCTAGGCAAAAATGTTTCTCTTCAAATATAAGAGAAGCATATTGAATTTTAAATTGGAATAAGTGCATAATTTTCAATAATGCATATCACATCTGAATTTTAGATTCTAAACCATCCTAAGATATAATCTATTAAAATGCAAGAAAATAATAGCAATAACTGAAAGTAATTATAATTCCATCATTATCATCATCATCTTCAAGGTATCGGCCTATTGACACATTCTGCTCCCGCTGCACAATATGCTACACGTTGTCCTTCCATCGTCGTTTGATAATAAAGTATCTGTTTTGATAAACAATTGTTTGGTATTCTTTGAACATGTTTAAACCATTTACATTTAATTCTGTAAATTCTCTCATATTATATATTTGTAATTTGTCTCTGATATCTTGATTTTTCTTTTGGTCTCTTAAAGATACACCTACAACGGATCTCAGAAATCTAATTTCTATTGTCTCAATTTTATGTTTATCAGAGATCGTTAAAAGTTCATGTCTCAGATCCATATGTTAACATTGGAACGGCTACTGTTTTGTAAATTTTCAATTGAGTTTCTCTTGTGGTCTTATTTCTCAAATATCTTTTTTTTTAACCATATATCTGTTGAAACTGATTTAGAACACAGAATTCAAATTTTAAACATATCTATATATAACAATATATTTTTCTGCACTTGATTTGATTCTTCACTTCTCTCGTTTGTGTTATTCTCAGTACTATAGAGGTGCATCCAAGGCATGGTTTGGGACTTGAAAACAAATGTAAATTTTTTTTGCCCAATGGGTTGCTGGACCAGAGGGGTATTATTGTGGGGTTCCCACTAGTGTAGCATTTCCTCTACATGAAGGTGATGTGGTTATACTGCCAGTACTCGGTCCTCAGAGCCTCATTTGTAAAGCAGGTTGCACCACGAGCAGGTTGAGGATGAGATTTGGATAGGAGAGGTGATAAAATGCACGTCACTATCCCTTGCAATACGAAGAAGAGATGAAAGCTGAATAACAGCAAATGAGATGTGATTTATGCACCGTACAGCAAGCTGCACAAAGTGGGACCATAAAAGAAATGAGGAAATTATGGAAGAGTTGGATGTAGAACCCATTCTTCACCATATACAAAACTACCAGAACAACTGGAAAGCCCATCTTCAACGAATGCCATCTCATAGAATTCCAAAAGCCATACTTCGCTACTTCCCCCAAGGCAAAAGATCGCTGGGACGTCCAAAAAAGCGATGGATGGAAAATTCCTCTTTTGAGACCGTAACAGGCCACACGGCCTAATACTTGCATGGATGATGATAATGATGATGATAGAGGTGCTCATTTTTGCCTCTAAAGCACTAGTCTGAGTAAAGCCTAAATATTTTGATGTTATATTTTAAATTAACACTTTCCAGACTTGGATATAATTTTTATTTTAGAAAAAATTATGTTCAAACCCCAGATCTCTGACCCTACATCAGTGCAATAACCATTATGCCATTTGAACTTCCAATAGGAACATCAAATTTCTTTTGACTTATACAATTCTTCTTTCATCCGAAGGATGATCGCTATCAACAGTGCCATCTGAAAAGTGTTAATTTAAAATATAACATCAAAATATAAAGCTTTACTGCTTAGAAGTAATGTTTAAATTCTCAATAAAAATACTTCAAATAGAAGTCATTATAAGGCATTGTTGATAGCGTTGGCTATCGGCCTTCGGATGAAAGAAGAATTGTATAAGTGGAAAAAAATTTGACGTTCCTATTGAAAGTTCGAATGGCATAACGGTTATCACATTGACATGCAGAGTCAGAGATCCAGGGTTCGACTCCTGGTTCAAACATAATTTTTCTTTCTGAAGTAGTTCATTAATCATTAAAATATAATCACCAGTGATCAGAGGTTCAAACTGAACCCAGGTCTAAATCCCAAAGCACATGTAAGATATACTATACTTGCCTATATACCAAGTTTAATAGTTACAATTGTAATTCATCCATCCATCATTCATCCATAGCAATTCTGCCCAAGGGCAGATCTTTCACTGCAATCGTAGCATTTTCATGCTATGCTTTACAGCTTTACTAGGGAATTGTAGGTGTGGTAGCTTCCCGTTACTTTCCACACCGGTGAAGGATGATGATGATAATGATAAGGATGATGATGGCCAGATGATTTTCGGGAACTGTCGAGCCCTAAGCTTCCTGACATTTGTCTTACAGGTGAGGAAAAACCCCGAAAAAAACCTCACCCAGGAGCTTGTCCTGACCGCTTTTCCTGACAGGGAATTGAATCCAGGCCCGCTGCGTGACAAGGCAGCATGCTACCTCGAGACCACAGCCGTGGATAACAGTTGTAATATTATCATTAATTGTTGAAGTTAGATTAACACAAGAGTTAAATTGATTCTTAAGTCATATTTGAATAGAAAAATTATATGCTCAGACTGGGACTCAAACCCAGGACCTTTGGCTTTCTAGGCCAAGTGCTCTACTGACTGAGCTATCTGGGCGAGTTCCAATTTAACGCAAATTTTTCTCTTATATAAGCTGTTAATTCTTAATGATTCTTAAATACCTGAATTAATTGCTAAAACATTATTTAATAATCAAGAATAAAATAAAATCTAATATCACATTCTTTCATATGAGTATTAATGGAAGTATAAATGAAGCTTCAAGTTTTTTTTTAAACTTTTTGTAGTATCTTCCCAGGAATAATTAAATTTTTATTAGTAGTAGTAGTATTCAAATGTTCTGAAGCTCTTGATTTGTCATCATTAGTATTTGTCATTAAGATCAGATGTGGCGTGAGAAGCATGGTACATTAAAAACAATTTTATTAGCATATGTTTTTACAATAATATATGTGTAATGATACATGTAAATAGACAGGTATGTAAGATACATTAAAAAAGTTGTGTAAATGAGAAACTGCTTTATATAACATAACACGTGTACAATCTTGAAGTCATGTTGTGTTGTGTGTGTCTTCCCATTTATTTGATTTTGATGAAATAACTTTCTTTTTGTTCACTTGTTATGGATAGAAAACAAATTGAACATTAAAAATCACATCTGTTGTTTAATAGAACCAACCTTCTTGCAGAACTAGCAACATTTCTGCTTGCAGGAAGATATAAAAATTAAAAGCTTTGCTTGGAAATAAATTGCCATTGAGTAAAACTGATGAGAAGGTATTTAAAATATTTATTAATTAAATAAAAATAAAATGTAGTTTTATTTGATTTTCATATTTATTATATAATTCAGTGACAGCTGTTTCGGTACACTGTACCTTCTTCAGACATGTTAACAAATTATGAATTGTGTTCCAACTGATCTAAGCAACAATACAACAATATTTATTTAAATTTTTTAATTTAACAAAGGGGATTCATTCAAATCAAGTTGAGAATTTAACAGTTTTTTACTACTTTTAAACTTATTAATTTCTACAGCCTCCAAAAGATCTAACTTCTTACCCTTATCACAAATATGTAAAATTTCAAAATTTGGATCGAAACAATGATTAAATTGGAATAGGTGGTTAGCATAGTTTGAATTTTCTAAATTTCTGTTATATGCTCTCATGTGTTCCTTTATCTGAGATATAAAAGGTCTACCAGTTTGTCCTATATAGACATTGTCACATGTGCCGCACTTCAATTTATATACACCATTATTAAAATATTATTTTATTTTAGGAAGTAATATTTTGAGGTTATTTTAATTAAATTTTTTTAGTCGTGTTTTTCATCTTACCTCAAATAATGTTGATTTGTTCTAACATGTTTTGATTATATTATAATCATCATCAGCATCTTGCCCAGACTGGTTGGATTTATGTTGTATACCCTGGATGTCGATGTCAGCTCCATCCTGTGGTTGGCCAAAGAATAGATTGGTCAACTTACCCTTAAACGAAGAAGATTTCAAACAGGAGAAAAAACACATAATCAAAGTAGCAAGAGAAAATGGGTTTGATGAAAAAATGGTGCACAAAAGGATAGAAAAGTATATGAAACAAAAAATGATCAACAGAAGTACTCTTGAAAAAGAAAAACCACCTATGAAAAAATATAGGAAATTCACATATCACCCTTGGGTACATAATAAATTCCAAAAGATAAGAGAAGTTTAATATTAAATTAGCACCGAAAAATAACTACAGTATAAATAAACTAATAAAAATCAACAAAAATAAAAAAAAACTGATAAAAATAAAAAATCAGGAATATATCAAATTGAATGCACAGGTTGTGAAAAGATATATATAGGAAAAACAAAAAGAAACCTAAAAATTAGAACCAAAAAGCACATAAGAAGAAATATTAGAAAAATTTGCAGTTGCTTCTCATATTTGGTCTGAAAAACATAATATAAATTCGAACACTAAATTATTAAAAAGTTAGAAAATACAAAAGAGCTGACCATTTGGGAAAAAATCTATATTCAGAAGAACAAAAACAGAGTTATGAATTTTGAAATACCGACAGAACATGACCTTGTTTGGAGGTTCTTTGGCCAACCACAGGATGGAACTGACATGAACATCCAGGGTGTACAACATAAATCTAACCGATCTGGGCAAGATGCTGATGATGATTATGATATAATCAAAACATGTTCAAGAACAAATCAACATTAATATTGAGGTAAGATAAAAAACAGACTAAAAATAATTTAATTAAGGTATTTAATTTATTTTTTTTTAGTAAATGATAATCTCTCTTTATAATACACATGAATTCCTTGGTAACTAACATAACATTGCAACTAAGTTAAGTTTTATATATTTTTTTATTATTCTATGCCACCATGACACCTGTAGAACAAGTGACTGCTAAGCATCATGTTGGCCAATGTTATAACACATGTTTCTGCTTGAGCCAATTGCCTACATGTTTATTCACATATAAGGGGATTCTATCCCAGGAGTCCACCTACCTTATCTAAAAAAGGTTTCATATTCTATCTCAAAATGGATATATCTGCTCCTGCGGTAATGATGAACAAACTGTTAATTTATTTTAGACTGTCCATCTCATGGATATAAGCGATACATTCTAGATATTCATTTAAATGAATGTAATCAAGTATTATGTCATGCAATAATTTATATTTTAAAACGTAAATTTTGTTACACAGCATTTAAAACAATTGAAGGGCTCAGCTGTAAAACATGTTAACTGACAAATTCTTGAAAATTGAATTGTAGCATGTAAACTGCGATATGTGACCTCCTGAAGCATTAGTGCACATAGTTTTTACATCTGTCAATAAATAGCAGATGGTAAATAAAACTACATGCACCAAATGCTTCAGGATTTCAGATATCACAGTTTACATGCTACAACTCAATTTTCATGAATTTGTCAGTTAACATGTTTTACAGCCGAGCCCTTCATTTGTAAATGCTATTTTCATGACATCATAATTCATCTTATTACTACTTATTTTATAAGTTTTAATTTCATTTGTTCTTGTTTCGCTCCTTTGTTGTTTTTGTTTCATTTATACTTTGTAATTATATGTATCTTCAATTCTATTTGATATATTTGTGAAATAGAGCTCCAAATCTTGGAGATTTAATAAATAAATAAATAAATACATTTTATACACCCCATATGTCCCATGTGGAGACATGCTTAATATATGTAGGAAATTACACTATGAGGTTTCTTTTAATTATTAATGAGTTAGTTATTTTGACTCAACTCAAATTTCTTGATTTTTTTGCAGACCAGGTTTTGTTGCTTTTGTGTGACATTTTCGATGCATTCCAATTGTTGTTTTGTAGTTGTCCATCCTGTAAGTTTATTTCTGCTCCCTCTGCTGGCTGATCAATGAATTTCCAATTTGTTTTTTTTTTCTTTTTTCTCTGGGAATTTCAAAATTCATGGTTTTCTTTTTATTCTTGCAGATGTAAATTTTCTCCCAAATTATGAGTTCCTTAGATTTTTGTAACTGTTCTAGTAATTTGGCCTTAGTTTCAATTCTGTGTTTTTCTGGCCATGCAGGTGCAGCTATTGCAGATTTCTCTATTTCTCCATTTTTAACATTTCTAAGATGTTCTTTCAATCTTGTATTTAAGTTCCATTTGTTTTTCCTATGTATATTTTTTCACAATCTTTACAATCAATTTGACAAGTCCCTGATTTGTTGCCGTCTTCAATCTTGTCATTTTTGTTGGTTTTGATTAATTTATTCAAACTGTAATCATTTTTCTGGCACAGAGCTATGGGACTTGCACTGGTTTGGGTCCTCATGGGGGAAGAAATTTTTTCATGGAATTTCGGCCAGTATGGAACCAGTGCCCACCCAGCATCATGAAGTATTTGGGTAGCTACAATAAGTAGCTACTCCAGATTGAGAAGACCAGCTATAACGACTGGGGGACCCGACATGTTGACCACATGTCACCCCTACACTGGCTTATGATCTATGTCTGTGATTAACACATGTGGTCATGAGGCCAGCAGCCGGATGGTAGGCCAAGGGGCTTCTAGGCCTGTCGCGTGCTTGGAATAATCATTTTTCGGTGCTAATTTATTGGTAAATTTACTGATTTTTTAATTTATTAAATACTAAAGGATGGTATTAAATTTGTTGAATTTCTTGAATCAAGAAAAATCAAGAAATATGAGGTGAATCAAAATAACCAAATCATTAATAATTAGTTATGCTTATTTATCTACAGATGTCAACAAGTGATATGTGGTTAGCACATCACCTCAATGGGACATCTAGCAGGCAACTAAGGCATTCTTTTATGAGCCTGAAAACATTCAGACTTAAGGTGGTACCTGGGGGACTTGTCATATGGATTTTTCCACTCTAAAAATCCATCGATCCCAGCCAGGTTTCAGTCTGCAACCCTCAGGACTAGAGGCAAAAAACGTAGCCACTAGATTACCTCTACCGACTTTATCTGTAATTTGCATTTTGCCAAAAAAAATTGTTTATACAGGACCATCTGGCATGGAATCCAGCTTTGTTCTTCTAAATCCATATATTCATGTTTAATTCTCACTTTTATTTTATTATTTATTTCAGGATTGTTTCTGTTATATACAAAGGTATCCTCAACCTAACTATACAATTTTGTTCTTCCACACTTCCCAGTCTTGCGTGTCTGCTTCTGTCATATTTCTCTTCTTCATGTTGTCTTGAATTCCCTTTATCTATGTTGGCTTTGGTCTACCATGTTTCCTTTTTCCAGGAGGTATCTGTTTCAATACTTCTTTATTTGTTTCTGTGTCCCTTCTTCTCATTATATGTCCATACCATATTGTTTTGATTTCTTCAATCTCTTATACAATATCCTTTTCTGCATTCATAATTTCTCTTATTGTATTATTTTTTATTTTATCTAATGTTGATATTCTTGCTGATCTTCTGTGACTAATAATTTATTTCTGTGTTTTTGCTTCAACGTCCATGTTTCAGCACCATGTAATAAAATACTCTTTACAATTGTGTTATATATTAATAATTAAGTCCTCTTGATTATATTCCTGTCCCGTGCCGTAGCCGAGCGGTTAAGGTAGGAAGCCTTGGCGCAGAGCTACGGGACTTGCGCTGGTTCGAGTCTCCATGGGGGAAGAAATTTTCTCATGGTATTTCGGCCAGTATGGGACCGGTGCCCACCCAGCATCGTGAGGCAATTGGGTAGCTACAATAAGTAGCGGCTCCAGGTTGAGGAACCAGCTATAACGGCTGGGGGACTCGACATGCTAACCACATGTCACCCCTACACTGGCTGTTGATCATCTACCTCTGAGATTGACACATGTGGATGTGAAGGGCCAGCAGCCGGCTGGTAAAAGGGCAACCACTGAAAAGTGGAAAGACCCTCAATCGGATTATATTCCTACTTCATAAAATAGAATTTAATGTGCCAATAACTTTCTTTGTCTCTGTTATTCTTTTTTTGATGTCTGACTCAAATGATCCATCTCTTTGATCCCAAACATCTTACCGCAATTCTTCCAAGAGAGCTGAGGAGTATAATACCATGATAGTTGGAACAGTCATCTTTACCGGTATAGAGTTTTGTGCTAAAATTTACATTTCTCATCAGTTTTACAATAGTGGTTTTTCTTTTAGCAAACTGTAAGTATTTTACATTCAAATTGATTGAGTTTGCATGTTATTTCATTGGCTTTCTGTGTTTCTTGCATTTTGCTTATGGATCATTGCTGGAATGTATTTAATTTGCATGGAAAGTATGTTATTGCATGTTTCAGTATTTTTGTTTGTCTGTCACAAGCAAATACTGGAGACAACAATCTTACAGAGTATGTATTAAATTGTGTGTAAATATAATTTCGTTGTGAGATTAAGATTTTTATGTGTTAAAGAATTAATTTGAATGGAAATAATGTTATAATATTTTTAAAAAATGTAAATGTTAATTTATTATACCATTATAAGAAGCCAGATATAATAAGAACAGTTAGGTTTTGTAGACTGTGATGGGCAGGACATGTGAAATGAATGGGGAATGAAAGACGTGCATGGAAGCTTCTTGTAGGAAAACCAGAGGGAAAATGCCCAGTTGGTAGACCAAGAATGAGGTGGGAGAATAACACTAACTATGATTTGATGGAAGTAGATTATACAGGGAATAATTGGAAAACATTAGCTCGGGATAGGGATGTATGGAGAGCTTATGTCCACTCAGCCATGAACCTACAGGTTCGATAATGCCAATGAGTTGGTTAGTTATAAAAAATGAAGCTTTTTGAAACATTTGATGTGAATTTTGAAGGCTAAGAAACAGTAGCACTTCGTGGAATCAGATAATGGTAAATGCACTTAGAAACAAAATATAACTTTTTTTTTTTGAAAATACAATAGGAAGTAACATTATGAGGTTTTACTTAATAACAAGTTGGTCTGTGTAATCTTTACCTCATATTGTTGTTTCTGTTAGACATATGTTTCAAGACATTTTTGTCCCATCTTCAGTAGTTACAGATTGTAACTACTGAAGATGGGGCAAACATGTCTTGAAATCTGTAACAATCTGTAACTACTGAAGATGGGACAAAAATGTCTTGAAACATATGTCTAACAGAAACAATAATATGAGGTAAGGATTACACAGACCAAACTTATTATTAAAATATAACCTATTACAACATTTATCATAAGTAATGCCACGAGTAATTTCCAATTTATCTAGAGGATTTGGAAATCAAGAGTGGTATTTGTTAGGATTATCTAACAAATAAAATTAAGCTGTTTACTCACAAATCTTTTTTTAAATATAGTTATTTTAAAATATTTATATATTTAATGTAAGTGGCGGTGTTTGAAAACAAATGAGAAATGTTTGGTTAGTTTCATTTGTTCATCCACTGCAACTAGATCATATTATTTATTGCCAAATAGGATCGCATATTGTAAGAATGCACCCTAGTGGAGAAAAAATTAAACACATCAAACTATATAGTATAACCAACTTTATAGGTTATTAATTATTTTTTTTAGGAAACTATTCTGTAAAATTATTATTTAAAAACACAATTATTGAACACATAATTATCAATTGTGTAGTTCGAAGGAATCTGTTCATTACTTGTTGTATTCAACGTATTTGTTGGAGAATCAGTCACTGCAAAATAATGCACTGACCTGTTCAGAATATTAAAAAGGAGGAGCTTTTTTTAATATGACTATTTAACTCATGCCACAAATGCTAGTCAATGAATGTTGTTTTACAACCAATGACAGTTGTGTTTCACCTGGCTCTTTATCAGCTCCTGCTTTTGTAATAAAGAAAGCTTCTTCTTCTTCTTCTTCCTTCCAAGTATTAGGCCAAGGCCTGTTACGATCCTATAGAAAATTTTCCCGTATGGGAAATTCTCGTATAAGACTTGAAAGCATAATAATAGTCCCTTCGATTGGTTGCTGGCCAAAGGAAGGCAAGACCAGTGATGGACTACCATCTTATAGCCTCTGGTCAAGCTTTTCTGGAGAAGGAAAGAAGAAATGGAAAAAAGGAAGGACGCCCTAACCCTCGGATGCCCTAATAGCATTGGGGTCGAAAAAACAAGAGTTAACCAAGTGAGGTTAGATAGTAAAGTTAAAAGAGGGCAAAACACAAGTAAGTGGAAGAAATGTTTTGCACAGCTTGGGCACCTTGTGGTTGCCATCCACATATCCCCTAGATGAGGACCCCTGAGGGGAATAAAGAAAGCTCCTCCTTTTCCTCCTTTTTAATGTTCTGAACAAGTCAAAGCATTGTTTTTCTCCAACAAATACATTGAATATAGCAAATAATGAAAAGATTCCTTGATTTTACTGAGTTGTTTACTAAAATAATAAATGAATAACCCGTAATGTTGATTATGATATATAGTTTGATGTGTTTCATTATTTCTCCACTTTGGTGCACTCTTACAATATTGCGATCTTATTTGGCAATAAATAATATGATCAAGCAGCAGTGAATGAACATAACCTCACATTTCTGATTTGTTTTCAAACATCGCCGTTTACATTAAATATATAAATATTTAAAAATAACTATAGTTACACAACAATTTGTGAGTAAACAGCTTAATTTTATTCGTTAAATAGTCCTAACAAATGCCACTCTTGATTTCCAAATTCTCTAGATAAATTTGGAAATCACTCGTGGCATTACTTATGATAAACTGATTGGTCATTGACTCCCATTTGGAGCCTGAGTTAAATAGTCATTAATATTCTATAAGTCCCGCGCCATAGCCGAGCGGTTAAGGTAGGAAGCCTTGGCGCAGAGCTATGGGACTTGCGCTGGTTCGAGTCTCCATGGGGGAAGAAATTTTCTCATGGTATTTCGGCCATTATGGGACCGGTGCCCACCCAGCATCGTGAGGCAATTGGGTAGCTACAATAAGTAGCGGCTCTAGGTTTAGGAACCAACTATAACGTCTGGGGGACTCGACATGCTAACCACATGTCACCCCTACACTGGCTGTTGATCATCTACCTCTGTGATTGACACATGTGGATGTGAAGGGCCAGCAGCCGGCTGGTAAAAGGGCAACCGCTGAAAAGTGGAAAGACCCTCAATCGGAATATTCTGTAAGTTCAAAATATACTTGTTCTGCTTTTTCAAAGTTAAAATTGGGAAACACATTATGAGGTTCTTAATTAATAAATTAATGAGTCATTTTAACATCTTACCTCATATTTCATGTTTTTCAAACACGGTAACTATAGTTTTCAAATGATCTTGTCATTCATTTTCAACCGTCATGCCGCCATTTTCAACCGGTAGTCATAATGGCGGTTGAAAATGAATGACAAGATCATTTGAAAACTATAATTACCGTGTTTGAAAAACATGAAATATGAGGTAAGATGTTAAAATGACTCATTAATTTATTAATTGTTCTGCTTTACTTGTTCATTATTCAAAGCAATTCCTCTCTTGTACTTTCTGTCCAATTGTTGAGCTGTATTTGTAGTACACAAGATCAAAAACATGTTGAATATATTGTTTTGAACTTTTGTACTTTTTTTATTCTGTCCCAGATGTTTTGAATTTTTCACTCGAGAGTTTGTCCACAGATTTTCTCTAATAAAGAAAATGCAAAGAAAACAATAGAGTGTATTTGCTGCTTCAGAATCATAAGCCAGTTATGTTTTTCATACCAATATGCGTCCCGCCTGAAAATTTATGTGAATTGTCTATTTTTGGCTTGAAATATATTTCAAAATAAGCTCTACTGGCTTTATAAAGTAATGTAAAAATTTCCATAAAAGTCTTCTTAAAGAAGAAGTCGCCATTTGCGTGTCGAGTAACAGTTAACAAGTCTTCAAGTCTTTGACACTCTTGGGATTTAAAAATGTATAAGAGAAATATTTGCATTTATGTTGAAGGCCTTGGCAGAGCATTAGCATATAAAGTTAACGGTCCTGGGTTCAAATCCCTGTCTAGACATATATTTTTCTCTTCAAATATACATTTAATATTTAGATCTGATATAGGCCCCTTCCCAGGGATTTATTTATTTCCAATTTCTCTTGAATAGAAAGTAATGAAAATAGCTTAGACTGTAGAGCAGTCACTATTTTAAATTCTTAGGAAAAGCAGTAATTCTCATCACACATAGCTCAACAATACCACATTTCCAGCGAGACTGAATCATGGATTGCTGCTAACAGTCAGTTTTACAAAGGAAATAAGCATGCATGTGCAAGGAAAAACAGCAACATAGATTTATACTCTCCACGTTGCAAAAAATTTGGAACGAATCCATTTCACAGTTTACTCTTTGCTTAAAATAACATATTAAGATCTCATGAAAGCCATGACTGAAGAAGGACATGATATTGTCTGAAACCGTCGGTATCAAAGAAGTTTGAAAATGTATAAGGTGAGTCGATTAAAATACGTTCTCCTCTCACTATTAATTAATATTAAGATCTCGTTTAGATTAAAAGCATAACATTTTTTAAGTCTTAATAAGGCAAAAGTAAGTTAATAAATAAGTTTGGTCTGTATTCTTCTTACCTCATATAATTGTTTCTTTAAGACTGGTATAGACTGTACCATCTGAAGATGGAGCAAACATGCCTTAAAACGTTACTCTTAAAGAAATAATTATATGAGGTAAGAAGAATATAGACCAAACTTATTTATTAAGTAAAACATCATAATGTTACTTCCTATTTATTGTATTTTCAAAAACAATAAGTTATTTGAAAACTGGTAGTTATACAAACCTGCAACACTCTGTAAAAACTGCTCCTGGTAAAAAATTACAAACTTGTTTCCAGAAATGTGTTTTATTAAACTAACTTGTAATATCTGAATTACATAGTTCTATAAGAACCACATGATTCAAACATCAAGGTGATATTCAAGTTCATTCCAAACCTGATGTAATATATACTGTATTTTACGGCCCATAAGAAAAATTGCCTCGAAAATTCAGATGCATCTTAAACTCGAAATTAATATAAAAATGTCCAGTGATTGATTTAAAATTCCCACCAGTCTTAAAAATGGCCATATATTCGATGACGTGGGAAACCTGTCTCTATCTGACAACATTGGATTCAACTGGCAGCAGCAGTGCACTGATGCGACGAATGTGAGGTGCAGGGATTCACAAGCTTGCTAACACTGTCTCCCCCACACTCCGCCATCACAAACTCAGAACACTGTATAGCCTATGATGCATCATTGCAGTGTATGATGCCAGTGAACTTGAACAAATAGATGATGGATGAAACCCAACATGAATTCACATCGAAGGGAGCTTTAAAACGACATACAATCAAACAAGTGTGTCAGTGGATAAAAAAGTCGTGGTCTAGACTGAGAGAAGACATTATAATTAAATCTTTCAAGAAGTATGGCATAAGTAACGCTCTCGATGGCACTATCTTATATATGAACAGGACAGCGATGACGACGAAGAGGAATAAGAAGAAGAAGAAAGTTCAGATGACTATTTTCAGGGATTTTAAAGATCAGAACAGTTTTAAAAAATATTTTTTTTTTAGTCTGGCTTTGCAATCTAATAGTCTTCTTCTTCTTCTTCCTTCCAAGTATTAGGCCAAGGCCTGTTACGATCCTATAGAAAATTTTCCCGTATGGGAAATTCTCGTATAAGACTTGAAAGCATAATAATAGTCCCTTCGATTGGTTGCTGGCCAAAGGAAGGCAAGACCAGTGATGGGCTACCATCTTATAGCCTCTGGTCAGGCTTTTCTGAAGAAGGAAAGAAAATAAAGGAAAGAAGAAATGGAAGAAAGGAAAGACTCCCTAGCCCTCGGATGCCCTAATAGCGTCGGGGTCGAAAAAACAAGAGTTAACCAAGAGAGGTTAGATAGTAAAGTTAAAAGAGTGCAAAACACAAGTAAGTGGAAGAAATGTTTTGCACAGCTTGGGCACCTTGTGGTCGCCATCCACATATCCCCTAGATGAGGACCCCTGAGGGCCAATCTAATAGTAAAAATGGTAAAAAATGTTATTTTTTTAAAAATATGCTTAAAAATTAAGGTGCATCTTATATTGTAGTGTCTTATAGTCCGTAAAATATGGTATTTACATTGAGATTTGTTACAGTTCTTCTGATGTGTTCTTTTGTTTCATTTAAATCATTAGGAAGTGGCTGGGATAAAACACTAACTTTTACTAAATGGTGATGTATTTAAGTTATATTGGGTTTTGAATGAACTTGATAATCATCTCTTTTGTGTGTTATGTGACACAGGGATCATGTATTGAACATTTGTGAGTTCAAAAACTGTGTAAAGTGTTGCCAGATAGCATATATATATATATATATATAGATATTATAAATATATTTTTGACATTTGGCAATGAAGGCAAATATGATATGAAAAGAAAAATGAATGCTTGAGTCGGGATTTGAACTCGAGTCTCTAAAGTCTGTACCTTTAGCGCTCTAACCAACTGAGCTACCCAAGAATTCCAAGACAAACATACAATTTTCTTATACATGTAGTATTCTCAATTCATACAAGAGGTAGTGGAAAGATCTTCCGACTGCCATCTAGCGGCTAACATAACAGTTAAGCAAATTATTAAAGAGAATATTTACTTTATAGCAGTAACGCTTGTATGTGTATATATATACAAGCGTTACTGCTATAAAGTAAATATTCTCTTTAATAATTTGCTTAACTGTTATGTTAGTCGCTAGATGGCGGTCGGAAGATCTTTCCACTACCTCTTGTATGAATTGAGAATACTACATGTATAAGAAAATTGTATGTTTGTCTTGGAATTCTTGGGTAGCTCAGTTGGTTAGAGCGCTAAAGGTACAGACTTTAGAGACTCGAGTTCAAATCCCGACTCAAGCATTCATTTTTCTTTTCATATCATATATATATATATATATATATATATATATATATATATATTATTTTTATTTTAAACAACATTGAAGTTTATAAATGAGTAGGAGAACATTTTTATATCTCACCTCATAAAGTTCCATGTTTACACGATAACATTTTTAAATTCAACATTTTCCATTGCTGGACATTATTATTTTGAAAAGAAAAATTAATGCTTGAACCAAAGTCCTAGTCCTGGTTCAAGCACTAATTTTTCTTTACAAAATAATAATTTCTGACTCCTTGTTTGACTTGTTTGGAGTTTGACTGAAGATGAAGGTGAAACTGGCATTGTGAAAAATTGGAAGATATAAAAACATTTTCTCCAACTCATTTATAAGTTGAAAATATCTCATAGTGTTACTTCCCACTTCAATTTTGATTAAAAACATTGAACTTCTATACTTCCTTTGTAGTACCCTGTATATATTTACAATTTTCAGTGTTAAATCTAAATATTTTGTAATAAAAACATTATTCTCATATGAATCATCTAGCTCTATTGTAAATAATGTATTCAATTTTAATATCTCATTTCACACTAATTTCAAAACATAAACAAAATTCAGATAATACTACATGATACAGAATTATGGGTCATTACAGTTTATAAACTATTTATTTCACTATTTATAATCATTGTATTTAGTTGTGTACATTAATTTACTTATTTCAATCATAGAAATAGTTTTAGCTGCTTAATGTTTATTTCACTCCTGAAAAATTAATACTATATATTTTTTTATTTAATTTCAAATTAATATTTTGTAATAGCAAATGGCAAGTAGGTAAAATTTCTACAACTAACATATTCAAGACTATGATGATCTTGAAAAAGATTTTCGGGCTGTAGGCCGTGGTCGTGAGGCTTGTAGTTCTCCGACGTTTCGCCAGAGACTGCGTCTGGCATCCTCAAGAGTTGTCTTGAGACTGGCAGTTCTGTCCGCTGTCTGTCTTATTTATATGTTCACCGCGATGTGTTCGTAAGTTGTATCTGCCTTCTGATTGGTCAGCGTTAGGGACTTCCATTGCTCCAATGAGATTGCTGTTTGATGGTCTAGTCGACTGTACGTTATATCTGTCTTCTGATTGGTCAGCGGTAGGGACTTCCATTGTTCCACTGAGATTGCTGTTTGATAGTCTAGTCGACTGTGCTTGTAGAGGTTTACATTTTGCGTTTTTTAGAACCGGTATCCATACTTTGTTGACTTTTAATGATTCTTCTTTTCTGTTGAAACTGTTATTATGTTTGAATATTTCAATGGCTTCTCGTTGTAGACGGGTAAAATAGTGTGTGCAGTTAAATAATATGTCTGTATTCTGGTATTGTACCCTGTGGCCATCAAGTAAAGAGTGTTCTGCTACTGCCGACTTATCCATTTGTTTAAGACGACTGTATCTTTCATGCTCCTTAAGTCTGGTTGTGATGGTGCGTTTAGTGGTGCCTATATACACTTTTCCACAACTGCATGGAATCCTGTATATGCCTGCTGTCTGATGAGGATGGAGTTGATCCTTTATACAGGCCATACAGGCCTACCAAGAAAATCAAGAACCTTCTCAGACCTATAAAGGATCAACTCCATCCTCATCAGACAGCAGGCGTATACAGGATTCCATGCAGTTGTGGAAAAGTGTATATAGGCACCACTAAACGCACCATTGCAATCAGACTTAAGGAGCATGAAAGATACAGTCGTCTTAAACAAATCGATAAGTCGGCAGTAGCAGAACACTCTTTACTTGATGGCCACAGGGTACAATACCAGAATACAGACATATTATCTAACTGCACACACTATTTTACCCGTCTACAACGAGAAGCCATTGAAATATTCAAACATAATAACAGTTTCAACAGAAAAGAAGAATCATTAAAAGTCAACAAAGTATGGATACCGGTTCTAAAAAACGCAAAATGTAAACCTCTACAAGCACAGTCGACTAGACTATCAAACAGCAATCTCAGTGGAACAATGGAAGTCCCTACCGCTGACCAATCAGAAGACAGATATAACGTACAGTCGACTAGACCATCAAACAGCAATCTCATTGGAGCAATGGAAGTCCCTAACGCTGACCAATCAGAAGGCAGATACAACTTACGAACACATCGCGGTGAACGTATAAATAAGACAGACAGCGGACAGAATTGCCAGTCTCAAGACAATCCTTGAGGATGCCAGACGCAGTCTCTGGCGAAACGTCGGGGAACTACAAGCCTCACGACCACGGCCTACAGCCCGAAAATCTTCTTCAAGATCATCATAGCAACTCTGGCCGTGAAAGTCTACGTGAATACATATTCAAGACTATTTACCCATAAGTCACTATGAATATTTTTTTTAATTGGAAGTATTGTTTGTCTTAAAAATTATTTAAAAAATTCTATAAATAAATAATATTTTAAACATGTTTTAATATGATGGGCTTAGGGTCGTAACATGATAACCCACATTCTGTTAAGAAATGTCATTTATTACAATGACAACAAATAAATGTATTGAAATATCCATAAAATCATTTGTAAGTGTGCCAGTGATGAGTTAAAACATATAGACACACAGTTTATTAACAACAATACTGTCCAATTAGTATTTATAACTTTTTTGAAAGATTAAAGTCCTTATATCTCAGAAAAAGAACAATATGTGGCTTATCATGTTATTGCTCTATATAATTTTGTATACATTTTTGCTGGCCTCGATTCAATATGTAAATTAGCTTTTATGATACAAGTGTTAGCATGTAAGGGTGATATGCTTCATTTCTTGATTGATATTTTTCAGAAGTGTTTGCAACTTCATCTTTACAAAGATATAAAGTAATAAATTATATCATAGGAAAAATCAATGTAAAAAAGAATTGGAGGCTAAATAAAACTAGTTTTCTTAATAGAATCAGCCTTAATTGGATTTGATTTGAATTAATATACTTTTTATAGCACTCCTAACATAAAGAAATATTTGGCCAGCTTAATTTCTAAAATCAGTTACAAAACACTGCAATTAAAAAAAAACTCTCTGTACAAATACCTAACAATTGAGACTTAAAGTAAAATAGTAGTTCTGATATATCAGTAATTAATTTGATCATTGCACTTTTAGTATATATGATTATTCTAAAAAAATCTTGAAAATATTATTTCATAGAAGATTTATTTTGTGTGTAGTTACTTAAAACTTTAATGTTTTCTGCTTTGTTTTAGGTGATCTTCAGCCAAAGTTCAGATCTGATGGAACGTCAGTCCAGCATGGCATCATCAACAGAAGAAGTATCAGGCCCAATGAACGACCTCTCCGGTGGCTCTCGGCGTGATGAAGGGACAACTGAACAGTTTGGAGTTTTCAAAGACTTTGATTTCCTTGAATATGAAAGTGAAAGTATTGAGGTAAGTTATGTAAATGTCGTATAAAATTTAAAGCTATGAAGACAGTTTTATTTCATTAACCCATTCGCTTCAGAAGACAAGGTACACTCGCTTAACTCTGCCTGTTATATATTTTCCAATATTTTGTACATCCTTGGCAGGGTAATATTTTGTTAATATTTATGAATAGTTTAGGAATGTGTTTTGGCCTTTACCCTTATTGTGATCTCAAGTACCGTTATCTTTTGTTCGTTTTGAATGTCTGAAAACAGACAATATAATTTACAGTGATTTAAATTTGATTTCTGGGGAAATGCAATTGAGTTTTTAAACCTGAAGTGATTGGGTTAAATTACATGCATATATTAGCAAATCAGTGGAAAAATGGACATCTTTTTCCACTTAAGCAGTATGTAACTGATATTCAGTTTACTTGTTTCCTTCTTATTATTAGGGTGAGACTACAGACAACTTCAACTGGGGCGTGAGAAGGCGTCCAATAAGTGAAGGAGAAACTGAGAGAGAACCCAGTTTACGTCAGCTGGAGGAAAGCATAAGCGAAAAGACACCTGTTGAAAAGAGAAAGGTAACAAAATATTTTATGTTTTATTAGGAAAGTAATAGTATAAATATACACAAAGAGAATTCACATAAATATGATTGTTTTATATGTATAAAAAATATTTGTATATACTTTACAACATGTGAAGCGAAACTTTTTCTAAGTTCCAATCATACACATGCGCCAACAAATGCAAAGTGGTTTACACTATGGAATCACGGGATGCAGCCAACATGTACACAATATTTAATGAATCTACAAGCTGACAACGCAATTTAAGTACTCTAACCTGTGAAAGAATGCAATACCCAAAAGTAAATAGTAAGTTCTGAAATTCTGAAGTATATGCGTACAATTAATTAGTACATACTCTATGTTGGCTGCACCGAAACATCTATTTTTTGTTGCATAGAATATTCATTAAAATCAATATGGCTGCCACATCTTCATGCTACATATGTAATTACATATTATAGAAAAATATATTGAAATAATTGTTAGAAAAAATGTAAAAATCACTGCAAATGTTGGGAAATAATTTGAAAAATGAAACTCTAAGAATAAAATTTGACAGTAGTTTATGAAGGAATTAAAAGAGTTGCATCACAGGTGTAAAGTTTAGCCAAATCTTTTTATAGGTTATATTATTTTTAGTCTGATCATCTTACCTCAATATTAATGTTGATTTGTTCTTGAACATGTTTCAAAAGAATTCTGTTTTATCGTCTGGACAAGCTAACGATAAAACAGGATTGTTTTGAAACATGTTCAAGAACAAATCAAGATTAATATTGAGGTAAGATGATCAGACTAAAAATAATTTTATTTATTTATCCATTCATTCATTAATTCACTTATTTTTATGATATGTTTAGAAATTTCAGAATAATTTTTGATTAGTTGTTAATGTCATTTTTTATTTAATTTTCAGTTAAATGCAGATTTATATAAATTTATTTTTTTTCTATAATGGTCATCTTGTATCTTTAAGAAATGGCAGAATAAAAATATAAAGGCAATTCCATATGCTTAATGTAAATTCCATGTTAAAGAAATTAATTCATGCTCCAATATTATATTTGTGTTTTTGAATTATTTTAAAAAGCTGACTATGCAAATTTTCTATTTCACTGTATTCCGAACGTAACAAATGTTTCAACAGCAGAGAGGTGTGGCTGAGGAGTCTTCAGATGATGAAGTAGGTTCAGAATCTCCATTAGATGAAGTTGCTGTTGCACCAGAGTTTGGCAGCAGCTCTGCTGGTGGTAGTGGAGTTTTCCATCCATCTTCTCTCAGTTTACGTGAACATAGAACACGACATGATTCAGGCACTCGTTCTGACACATCGTAAGTATATATATTTAAATCTACAAACATCACCATAAAATGGAATGAATAGGATTTATTTTAAGTAAGCATGAAGTTGCAGCTTAGGGAAGCGTTTTAATAGCATATATCTTGGGTCTTGGTCTGTATTTTAAAGAATTATACTAATTTTTTCTTTAGGCTGCTTGTTTGTTTTCCATAAATCCATTGTTTCCTAGGCTTAAGATTCGGTTTTTAACATTTTATATTTTTTTACGTTGAGTGAGGAGCTGGCCCACACCTCAACCTCTATCCAGAAGGATCGGGTGATTTTTGATCGAGGTTGTCTTCCTCTAGCCTTTGATGAACCAACATCAAACTACAAGGCAGCAGTACCTGTAACCCTAGGCAGGGCCTCTCACAGGGTACTATCAGCCAAGCGTACTGAACCCTAGTTTTTTAATGAGGTTGGTACTCCTCCCCCTCACCCTTTTTCAACCTGGCAAGGGACAGGCTTCGGCGGCACAACAACATGTCAACAGAATAACTGCAGTTGAAATGGATTTTTGGAGAAGAGCTGCCAGAAAATCTCGACTGGAAAAAATTAGAAATACAGAAATTAGAAAATGGATGAATGCAGAAAGACGTTTAATGAATGAGATTGAACAGAGAAGGCTAAAATGGTACGGACACGTAAGAAGAATGCAGGAAGGAAGACTACCAAAGTTTGTCTATGCATGGAAGAATAGCATTCAAAATTGAATGAGAAAATTTGGTGTAACAGATGAAGACACAGAGGACAGAGAACGATGGAGAACTTTAATTAAGGCAAATTTGTGAATGTTTGTTACAAACTGATAGTCTATAAGTCCGTAGTCATTTATGTATTTTTTTTTTAATTCATGTTAATTATTAACATTATTTGAAGAAAATCCTCAATGATGAGGAAAATTCTCAAAAATGAATGATACTATTTCTTTTCCCCCTGGGTACATCTATTAATTTTATAAAATTAATTTTATTGATTAATAAATTACATTAGGAAGTAACAGTAGGACTTTATTAGACTAAAAGTAAGATACATACAATGTTATTTACAAATATGAGTCGCACAGGCAATAAGCCGTATGTGTTCTTGAGAGTCCGTTACAATAAAGTAATGTTTGGTAATAATATAAAGTAAGAAAAAATTATATTACAATTAGGTAACAATACAATTACATTATACATTAATTAGGTTATGTAGAATTATTGAGTATTAATGATATTCTTCTTCTTCTTCCTTTCAAGTATTAGGCCAAGGCCTGTTACGATCCTATAGAAAATTTTCCCTTATGGGAAATTCTCGTATAAGACTTGAAAGCATAATAATAGTCCCTTCGATTGGTTGCTGGCCAAAGGATCATTTTGCTAACATGTTTATTTATTCACTAATGAGTGTTTTTCTTATTTTCCGTGTTTTGTCCAGAAATTTACCCAAGTTTATTGAATTTTCTGGGTTTACTATTAACTCGTAGCATGCCAATTTTTCATTATTTGAATTTAAAAATCTTTCTGGTAATAATTGACACCTCCAATATTCTAAATCATTACATTTTCCTAATATATGTATCTCGTCTTCAAAGTTCCTGCACATTGGACATATTCGCATATTGTGATCATCGCTAATTTTTTAGAAATTTCCATGCCCCCTGCCTAAACCAAGCAAGCCCTGATATCTCTTTAAATCCTAGATTGAGTATATAAGATTATTTTCCCCAAACCTGTTTTAGGTCTCTTTGTAAAAACAGTGAACATTTTCCCATACATTCGGCGAAAATATCTTGTTGGTTTATATCCAAGTACCTCCTCCTTATTTTTCTCCACACATTCTTGCAATTTTCAGTACCTTTTTCCCATACTCAACCCATCCTAAATCCCAGTCTTTTGGAGTTCTCACCTAACCTCGTCTGCCCAGAATTTCACATCTATGTTCCTAATTTGGTGGTCATAACAAATTGCTCTGAGCATTGTTTGTTCACCTTGGATTAGCTGCAACCAATACTTTAGAACATGAATTTTGCAGTTTATGTCGTCCTGAAATTACCCAAATTCATATCAAATTCCACAGGTAGAAACGGTCTTAAGTAACATTATGAGGTTCCTCTTAATAAATTAGGTGAATCTGGAACACAACAAATTTTGAGGTAAGATGACTCTGAATTCACTTTATTTATTATTTTATTGAGTTTTCCAATTTATCCACATTCAGGGATCAATAAGGCTAGGCAATTAATTTTGACTTTTATGTGGTTAAATTGCTAATGAGTGGGTACAATCAGTTAATAAAAACAATTTCATTTACCTACCAGCCAATAGCATATTGGTTAGCTATCTATAAGAATCAAATGAATCGTGAATTCTTCTTACCTTGTACATCTATGTTTTTAACACAGAACTGCAGTATTGGGAAACATCATTCCCATCATCAGCTGTTGTCATGACTGTCAATTTTTCATTATGCCAGTAATTTTCTAAACTGCATCTGGTGTTGATTTGTAGAACTTTGTAATCAAATTTGGTTCATCTGGAAACTCAAAATTTATGGTTCTAGTATGGTTTTTTTGAATGTATATCTTTTCCCAAACTGTTAATTCCAAAAGTTTAGATAGATGTTTCAAAAGTTGCTTCTTTTTCAATTCTATGATCCTCTAATAAACTATGTGCTGCTATTGCTGATTTTTCAATTTCACCATTTTTTTATATTTCTAAAGTGTTCTTTTTTGCGAGTGTCTAAATTCCTTTATATATATATATATATATATATATATAAACTTTATTGCAATCTTTGCAATTGATTTGATAAATTCCAGATTTTTTTATTGTCTGGGAATAACAGTTTGGGAAAAGATATACATACAAAAAAAAACCATACTAGAACCATGAATTTTGAGTTTCTGGACGAACCTAATTTGATTACAAAGTTCTTCAAATCAACACCAGATGGCATTAAATTTGAAGAGAAAAATTTTCGTGAGAAGTGTTAAATTAGTGATAAAAACATCACCAGATGACAGTTTAGAAAATTACTGGCATAATGCAAAATTGACAGTCGTGACAATGGGGGTGATGTTTCCTGATTACTGCAGTTCTGTGTTAAAAAACATAAATGTATGAGGTAAGAAGAATTCACGATTCATTTGATTCTTATTAAGAAAACCTCATAATGTAAAAATTCCCAACTTTATTATCCCTTAATTACTTGCGCGGGGTTAATTTTTTTCCATTAGGTTGAAAGACGCTACTATTTAATGACAATTACATTTATGAGATTCCCTGGAACTGACCTATTCTCAAATGGACTCGTCCAGCACGCGTTTTAGTTGTATTTAGTTTCTTGGAATAGCTAATGACGCAATTATATTTATTTTATATCAAAATCAAGAACAAAAATAGTGATAAACAATGTAATTATAGACCAAATTCAGAATTTTAATTATTTGGGTTGTCATTTAGGCAATGACAGAAATTTAGATAAACACACTAAAATACAATGATTCAGTTATCTATGTGGCACAATTAAACGCACTTTATTGAATAAAACTAGAAAAGAAACTATTTTGAAGTTTTACAAAGTATTGGCAGTTCCATCTCTTATCTATGAATGTGAAACCTGGACATTAACAAAGGCAGATAGTAAACAAATAGAGGCTGCTGAAATGAAGATGTTGAGAGCAATAGCAGGATACCAAAGGACCGATAAAAAGAGAAACGAAGATATAAGAACAGAACTTCTTCTTCTACTACAAGGTTTAGGCTATGCAGCCTGTTCCGGTGAAGTTAAAAGTGGAGTCCATCTTCTACGTGATCGGCCAACATCTCTTGTTCCTCTGAACAGAACTTAATATATTTAATCTCTGTGAAAGAATAAAATATTACCAAAATGCTTATCTACAGCACATATTACGAATGAATGAACAGCGCATACCAAGAAGAATGTATAATTATAAACCAAAAGGGAGAAGAATGTTGGGAAGACCATTGAAGAGATGGAATGACCAATTCGACCTATAATGAGATCGGAACAGGCCATTGGGCCTAATCCTTGTTGTTGATGATGATTATCATTGTTGCTGCCTGCGGAAATTTTTACCCCACGCACGCCTAGCATCTGTAGAGAGTTATTTTCTATGAGTAGAAAGAGGAAAATATTGACAGAAGATGAAATTATAGAACTGTTGGAAGCATTAGATGATGAAATTGTTGATGGATTTTCTTCTTCATCAGACGAAGACTGTGTAGAAGACAGTGATCATGATTCTAACTCCTACAGAGCACTGAAAGCGCTGGCCACTGACTATTTTTTACTTCTTGTTTGAATGTTGGCGGCATCAATGCACATATAATTATACAAGAAAATGTGGGAAGAAAGATTGCTCGCCACGACTTCCTGAAATACCTTGGTCGGAGTCTACTGGACTGCTGTCTGAAGAAAAGGGCAACCATAAACATATTGCCAAAACCTCTTCAGGCAAAAATAAGACATCTCACAGGACCTGTGGAGGAAGCTGAACCACTGATCATCAGAAAAGGAGGGAGGTGCCACTTCTGTCCCAGGGCCAAAAACCAGAAGACAACAAAGTGTTGCGGCAAGCGGATCTTCAAAGATCATGTGGTGGAGTCCTGTCCAGACTGATTTTCTGTTGAGTGAGGTGTGTATATATGTTATTATTTTTTAAAAAATGATTAATCATTGTAATAATGTGATACAATGTTATTAACTGTGATAAAGACTTGAAGGCAAAAAAATACCCCACGCGAGTCCTCATGTAGGTTACATATGCACAAGTAATTAAGGGTTATATGAATTTAGCTAACTATACTATGATGTCCCCATTTTTAAACAGTAACATTTTGTGAAAACACAGCTTATGGTTAAGACTTTGTTTTTGCAATCAACTATGTTTTGTTATTTAACAAACAAATAATTTCAGTGGATCAAGTGCTGGTGATATAGGCGATGTGACTCCATGTAATGCATCACCAAACTTATCAGCTCTGATGGCATTTCGCCCAATCATGCGTGACGACACTGAAGAAGCATGGAGACTTCAGATCCAATCTCTCCTCAACCAGATTCCATCTTCGCCTATGGAATTGTTTCAACTGTTACATCGACTCATAAAGGTAAGAATATATCACTTATCTTCATAATTATCATCATAGTACATTCACGAATTTAGGCCATTTGTCGACCTGTTTCGGCCTCGATGGAAACACCATCCAGAAGTCTTTTGAGTGGACATCCTGGTTTTCTTCTTCCTGCAGGTTGATATCTTAACATTTGTTTGGGTATCCTGTGATCTTCCATTCGATGAACATGTTGCATCTATCTTGACTTACAATCAGAAATTTTGTTTTGTAAAGGGTCCATGTGTAATTCTTCTAAGATGTCTTCATTTTTTTTTTGTGATCTAGTAGTGTGTATCCTGCAGTCCTCCGAAGGTATCTCGTTTCAGCAGATCTAAGTCTCTGTATATCCTTCTGTTTCAATGTCCATACTTTGCTATCATACAAAAGAGTTGGAAGAGACAGTGTTTTATACACTTTTAGGGTCGAATTTATAAATGCATTAGTCCGTAAAAGGCATTCTCTGCTGAGAAAGTTTTATCCTAATACATTTTGCTTACTCAGAAATCTATTCATGCGATAATAATTGTAAGCTACCTGACGAGGTAACTTAAGATCATAGCTCAAGATAGAAACTTATCGTGAAAATCCCGAAGGGAACCGATGGTAACCGATGTAGTTTGAAACCTTTGCAGCTTTATCCAAGATGTCGGACCTTGAAGACTTCGTTAATGTTTTCGGTATATGCGGGGAAGAGGAATTTGATAGAGTCTACCAAAGAATTCAACTGGAAGAACAGGAGAATCGGCGTAATATTGCGCGATACAGACGTCGTTGTATATGGTAATATTTGCGGGATGCAAGCGTAAATGCATTGCTCTATAGCAGACGAAAATAATGGAAGTGGTTTTATCGCTGAGAATTCTGGGTAATTCGTTGCCAATATTACGAAAACGATGACTTTCATGCATGACCAGTTTGTGGGTAGCTAATTCGATCTTTGCACTTGCTCACGGTGAGTCAGTTCACCAGTGATTGGAAGTAATTTGAGTAGAGACTAATGTATTTGCATACGACCCTTAGTCTTGAATGTTTTTGGACTAACTGTGGCTTGAAGATAGAATTCTTTAAAATTTAGATATTTTTTGCATTTACATCCTTTTCTTCTCCATATGAGATATTGCATCCTAGATATGTAAAATTATTCATCTGCTTCAAAATTTTATTGTCAAGTACAGTTTTACTTCTGACAGGATCTACACCTTGAAATGCCATAATTTTCGTTTTCTCTGTAGATATCTTCAATCCATATTCTTCTGTAATTTTGTTAAGTTCATACAGACTATCACTTATCTTCATGTTTAAAACATAAATGTCTTAATTAAAATTCATATACTATTGACATTTGCTATATTTTGAAATACACGAGTATATATAAGATCTCATGAAAAGTTACTGTACTTAACTGATGTTATGACTATGTTTTACTGAAACACGAGAGGTAATTTTCAATTTATAATTGAGTTGGATAAAATGTTTTTACATCTCACCTCATAAAGTTCCATATTTTCACGACACTGGTTTCAAAGGTCATTTGTCTTCATCTTCAGTCAAATTCCAACAAATGGCATTTGAAAGTGGTATTGTGAAAACATGGAAATTTATGAAGTGAGATCTAAAAACATTTTATTCAACTAATTTATAAATAATAAGTTTGGTCTGTTTAATTCTTACCTCATATCGTTGCTTCTGCTAGACGCATGTTTCAAGGCATGTTAGCCTCATCTTCAGTAGTTACAGATTGGTTTTTCCTAAGTTGTTGGCCCTGGATCTCAACTTCTGCTCCCTCTTACTGTGGTCCAAAGAACTTGCTAATTAGCTTTGTCTCCCCGGGAATTTCAAAATTCATAATTCTCTCCTCGTTCTTCTGTATGTAGATTTTTTCCCGTATGGTAAGTTTGTTTTTGTTTTTTAACTGTTTTAATAATTTTGTGTTAAATCTATTTTGTGTTTTTCTGACTAAAGATGAGTAGTTACTGCAGATTTTTCTACTTGCCCTTTTTTTACAGTATTATATGTTCTTTAGTTCTAATGGTTGAATTTCTCTTTTCAATGTTTTTATTTAAATCAACACTATCCAATCCTGGATAGAATCTAATTTAAGGAAAAAATAATTAACGCTTGTAAGAAATGTTAACATTTATATCATCGTTTCAATGGTGTAATGGAAAGCACACTCATACAGAGAACAACTAGAGGTCCAGAGTTCAAATCTCGGTTCAAGCATTAATTTTTCTTCCTTAAATTAAATTTCTCTTTATTTTCCGTATGTATATCTTACCACATTCTGCACATTTCATTTGATATATTCCTGATTTTTTACTATCATAAATCTTTTCATTTTTGTTGGTTTTTATTAGTTTGTTTAGGCTATAATCATTCTTTGGTGTTAATCTGATATTAAATTTTTAAAAAATCTTTTGGAATTTATTGTGTGCCCATAATAAATATATTTGTATATATAAATATAAATTGTGGGCACACAATAAATTCCAAAAGATTTTAAAAAAATTTAATATCAGATTAGCACCAAAGAATCATTATAGGCTAAACAGTTTAATAAAAGCCAAGAAAAACTAAAATTTTAAAATACAATAAGAAGTAACATTAAGAGGTTTATTTAATAATTAAGACATTTAGTCTGTACATTCTTATCTCTTATGGTTATTCTTGCGGAATATATGTTTCAAGGTTTCTGAGCCCCATCGTCAGGATTACGGACTGACTTTTCTCAAGTTGTTGGTCCTGATTCTTGACTCCAGCTCTCCCTGCCCCTGGTAAGTTCATTGGACCAGGGGCAGAGAGAGCAGGAGTCTAGAATCAGGACTGACAACTTGAGAAAAGTCAGTCTGTAATCGATGACAATGGGACTCAGAAGCCTTGAAACATATGTTCGACAAAAGTAACCATAAGAGGTAAGAATGTAGAGACTAAATGTCTTAGAAATTAAAATAATGATGATAGTAAAAAATCAGGAATATATCAAATAAAATCATTTATAAATATTGAAGAGTGTTGTTACATAAAGGTCTAATGTGATTATGTTTTATGCTAGGATGTGAGCAGTAAGACAGTATCACTGACACAAGATGCATGTCAGTATTTGACAGGAAGCATAGCTGTGACAGCTTCACAAGGAGCTGCAGTATTAGGATCTAGACTGCTTCTAGTAGCTGAGCTGCTTTCCACACAAGCTGACCCTCCTCATGTGTGGATTAGTCCGAATGCTGTCACCAGCCCACGTCTCACAGAAGCACTTAGATTTGGAATGCTGGAGATCCAGGAACACTGGGAGACTTTCTTAGACAGGAAGGATCATGCAGTAGAGGTATAAATTGAATTGTGCATAAACTATGTTATTATTTAATTTAAGTATAATTTTATCACCTTACCTCAATCTTCTTCTTCTTAGACTAGCTTTGGATCCTCCTTCAGTTTCATTGTCGATGTTTTTACGACTTATGTTGTACTGAAGAACTGCTTTTTGCTTCCTCTGTTGCAGACTATAAACCTCGAAATCAAATAATTTTCCCCGGGAATTTCAAAGTTCATTCATTTCTCCTTTCCGCTTTTTTTTTAATGTAGATTTTTTTCCCAAACCATGAGTTCTTTGAGTTCTTCTATTTGTTTTACTAATTTAGGCTTTCTTTCAATTTGGATGTTTGGAAAGGAGAAGAGAGCAGGATAACTTCTAGTGAATTGTGATTCATGAGATATACAGCAGGAAAGGAGAAGAGAGCAGGATAACTTCTAGTGAATTGTGATTCATGAGATATACAGCAGGAAAGGAGAAGAGAGCAGGATAACTTCTAGTGAATTGTGATTCATGAGATATACAGCAGGAAAGGAGAAGAGAGCAGGATAACTTCTAGTGAATTGTGATTCATGAGATATACAGCAGGAAAGGAGAAGAGAGCAGGATAACTTCTAGTGAATTGTGATTCATGAGATATACAGCAGGAAAGGAGAAGAGAGCAGGATAACTTCTAGTGAATTGTGATTCATGAGATATACAGCAGGAAAGGAGAAGAGAGCAGGATAACTTCTAGTGAATTGTGATTCATGAGATATACAGCAGGAAAGGAGAAGAGAGCAGGATAACTTCTAGTGAATTGTGATTCATGAGATATACAGCAGGAAAGGAGAAGAGAGCAGGATAACTTCTAGTGAATTGTGATTCATGAGATATACAGCAGGAAAGGAGAAGAGAGCAGGATAACTTCTAGTGAATTGTGATTCATGAGATATACAGCAGGAAAGAAGAGAGCAGGATAACTTCTAGTGAATTGTGATTTATGAGATATACAGCAGGAAAGGAGAAGAGAGCAGGATAACTTCTAGTGAATTGTGATTCATGAGATATACAGCAGGAAAGGAGAAGAGAGCAGGATAACTTCTAGTGAATTGTGATTCATGAGATATACAGCAGGATATACCAAATGGGATCACAAATGCAATGATGATATCTTGAAGGAACTACATTTAGAACCGGTCATTGAATACATACATAGATACCAGAACAACTGGATGAATCATTTGCGACGAATTAGTTCAGATGGAGTTCCCAAGGCCATGCTTCGTTATAGTCCAACAAGGAAGAGATCTCTGGGCAGTCCAAGGAAACACTGGATACAAAATTCATCAGTGAGATCTTAACAGGCCTATAGGCCTAAGACTTTTTTGGATGAAGAAGAAGTTTTTCTGACCATGCATGGGCTACTACTGCAGATTTTTCTTCATTCTTGACATTCCTGAAATGTTCATTCAGAGATATTACTTTACCAGAAAGCAAAACTTTGACAACGGTATGTTAATTCTTTTTGTCATAGAATCATTGTTTTCATGTTGTACTTTATGATTTTGCTAAATGAAAATAATTTCAATTTAATTTTCATCATCATCATCCTCTTATGTTCTTCTTTTGGAATATTGATTCTAATTATACCTTCCATTCATATCTATCCTCTGTTTTTCATCATCATCATCATCATAAGCATCAAGGATTAGACCTTAAGGTCTGTTCTGATCTCATGCTAGAATTGGTCTGTCCATCTTTTACTGGGTCTTCCAACATTTCTTCATCCTAGTGGTTTGTAATGAATCTGTTATCCATTCTATTGATGTGGTGCATCCATTCATCTCTGTATTGTGCAATTCTATCTAATAGTTTGAATATATTTAGTTCACTTCGTATATCTTCATTTCGTTTTTGACCTGTTATTGTATAGCCAGCCACACTCCTCAGAAACCTCATTTCTGACGTTTCTATTCTTTATTCCTGGTTCTTGGTTAAGACCCAGTGTTCCGATCTATATAGTAGTGTTGGAACTGCCATTGTTTTATAAAATTTTAAAAGTGTCTCCTTTCTAGTTCCTTTGAGACTTCATTTTATGGTGCCACACATCTAATGTTTTTCTTCTTTTTAATTTTTCCCATTCGTTTAATCCTCTTTCTTTGTAAGTTTTTTTTTACTTGGTTAATCCATCTTTTCGGTGATTTCAGTGATCTTTCTCATGTCATTTTCCTTGACCTTCAAGGACATTACAGATTTCTTTTATATTAATTCCATTACATTATTTGTGATAAAAAAATGATAAATGTTTAAAATTGAAAAAAATATTTCTCAATATTGAATTAATTTACTTGTATTATTAAGGGAGATGGCTTTTCTACCATTTATAAAATCAAAATTGTTATTAAATAATTGAGTTTGTATTTTTTAAACATTCTTACCTCATATGGTAGTTTTGTCGGACATATGTTTCAAATTGCTACATCGTCAGTGATTACACAAAATGATTTCTTCTTTTCTTCAAGTGTTCCAAAGAACTTGGTAATGAGGCTCCTTTCTTCAGGAATTTAAAAGTTCATAATTTTCTCCTTGTTCTTCTGTATATAGATTTTTTCCCATATTGTATTTTCTACTGTTTTAATAATTTTGTATTTAGATCTGTTTTGTGTTTTTTGTCCAAACATGAGCTGTAACTGCAGATTTTTCTATTTCTCCCCTTTTTTACATTTCTTATGTGTTCTTTAGTTTTAATGTTTAAATTTCTCTTTGTTTTCTCTATGTATACTTTATCACAATCTGCACATTTTATTTGATATATTCCTGATTTTTTTATTATCTTCAATTTTTTCATTTTTGTTGGTTTTCATAAGTTTCTTTAGATTATAATCATTCTTTGGTGCTAACCTGATGTTGAATTTCCCAAATTTTTTTTGGAATTTATTATGTGAATTTCCCCTCCATGGTATCTTTACCTTGTCGTGGTGGAGTGGCTTGTGTGCTTAAATGATCCTGAGAGCTATGCTGGCGGTAGCATTGCTGCCGATAGGGTTACCCATGCCGGACTGGTCGAAGGTGATAAGCCAGACGAAATAAGTACCTTGGTCGAAAGAGTGACGATCTTTCACCGTAAAAATACAACCGTCAAGAAATGCGGACATGGGTTCTACTGGGGTAAAATTTTCCGGAGGTCAAATAGTCCCCCATTCGGTTCTCCGGGCGGGGACTACTTCAGAGAACCCATGCCAAAGGCTCAAACACAGGGACATGTTCCTAGGAACATGGAATGTTAGGACTTTATACAATAGCGGGGCACTAGAGATATTAACGCGGGAATTGGATAAATCGCCCTTGGATATAGTCGCTTTACAGGAAGTTAGGTGGCCAGGAGAAGGTAGTCAGGAATCAGGAAGCTTTGCATTATACTATGGGGGTGCAGAAAGACCTGCATTTGGAACGGGTTTTTTAGTCAGAAGGAGGATCCTATCCGCTATCCGAGATATTAAGTTTGTTAGTGATAGGATATCATACATAATTCTAAAGGGTAAACGACATGATTTTATAATTGTAAATGTACATGCCCCCACAGAAGATAAAGATGACAAGATCAAGGATGAGTTCTATGACGAATTAGAATGCTTATTTGATAGCCTTTCACGATATCATATGAAAATTGTCTTAGGAGATTTAAATGCAAAAGTGGGGCGGGAAGATATATTCAAACCAACAATAGGCAAATTCAGTCTTCATGAAGATAGTAACGACAACGGGGTTAGATTAGTCACATTTGCCACATCAAAGAATCTCATTGTTAAGAGCACAACATTTCAGCATAAGGATATTCATAAATACACCTGGACGTCCCCAGATGGAGAAACTTGGAACCAGATAGATCATGTATTAGTGGATAAACGCTGGCACAGTAGCATCATTGATATTAGATCAGTTAGAGGGACAGACTGCAATTCAGATCATCAACTGGTCAGGGTGAAAATCAGACAACGGCTATCGCTTATGAGAGGAACAAACGCTAAAGATGATTCTGTAAAATATGAATTAAAAACTTGAAAAATGATGAAATGCGGCAAGAATACCAAATCAAAATTGCTAATAGATTTGAAGTACTGGAATCTTCAGATGACAATGTTGCAAACGAAGAAGAAACTGATATAAATAAAGAATGGGAGGCTATAAGAGATACTATTAAATTGTCAGCATCAGAAAGCATTGGTTGTTTAAAAAGAGGCAAAACAAGAAATGGTTTGATGAGGAATGTGCCGACATCATAAAGAAAAGAAAGCTAGCAAAAATGAATGGTTACACGAGCCAAATGAGGTAAATTTAGAGCAATTGGGTAGTGTTAGACGGGAAACCACCAAGTTACTAAAGAGTAAGAAGAGGGAATATTTGAGAGAGAAGATTAATGATCTTGAAATGAATGCAAAAAATAGGAACATTAGAGAATTATATCAGGGAATTAGTATAGAGAAGAAAGGGTTTCAGGCTAGAACAAACATAATTCGGAATGAAAATGGGGATATGATTGCAGATTCCAAGAGTATATTAAATAGATGGAAAAGTTATTTTAATCAGCTATTAAATGTACATACAGAACAGGACATTGAGGAGGATAAGTTACAGACAGCAGAAATGCTAGTCGCAGAGCCAAGTGCATTAGAGGTTGAAATGGCAATTGAAAAATTGAAGATGTATAAAGCATCAGGTTCAGATGAGATCCCAGCAGAACTGATAAAATCAGGCGGAGAAAAATTGATGGACAAGATACGCTGGTTGCTTACTATGATTTGGGAAAAAGAAGCTCTTCCAGATGAATGGAAGGAATCAATTATCGTACCAATTTATAAGAAAGGAGATAAAACTGATTGCAACAACTATAGGGGCATCTCATTACTTTCAACTTCGTACAAAATTCTAACAAATATATTAGTAAGCAGACTTACCCCCTATATTGATGACATTCTAGGAGATCATCAATGTGCATTTAGAAGAAACAGGTCTACAACAGATCAGATCTTTAGTATAAGACAGATTTTAGAAAAGAAATGGGAATATAATGGTACTGTACATCAACTATATGTAGACTTAAAAAAAGCATATGATTCAATTAAGAGGGAGAAGTTATATAGTATCCTGCTGGAGTTTGGAATTCCTAAAAAGTTAGTTAGACTTATACGAATGTGTCTAAATGGCTCAACGAGTAGGGTGCGTGTAGGCAAACAGTTTTCAGACACTTTTGAAATCCAGAATGGGTTGAAGCAAGGAGATGCACTATCTCCTCTACTATTTAATTTTGTACTAGAGCATGCCATTAAATCTTTAGAGAACGGTATTAATAAGCTGTTAGTTTATGCTGATGATGTAGTACTACTGGCCGATAGCGAGGAGATACTAAAGGCCAACACGCACACACTATTGAGTAACACTAAGAAATTAGGACTGGAAGTAAATATCAGTAAAACTAAATATATGGTCACACGTAGAAATACATTATATAATGGAAATGGACAGCTAATGACAAATGAGGGAAATTTTGAGGAATTGGCTGAATTCAAATACCTAGGAACAATAATCACAAATAGGAATGAGATGCACAAAGAAATTAAACATAGGCTCAATTCTGGAAATGCATGCTATTATGCATTGCAGAGACTTTTGATGTCCCAACTCCTTTCAAAAAACGTTAAGCTGAAAATATATAAAACTATTATTCTACCAGTTATATTATATGGGTGCGAAACATGGACTCTTACTTTAAGGGAGGAAAGGAGATTACGAGTATTTGAGAATAAAGTTCTTAGGAAAATTTTTGGACCAAAGAGAAATGAACAGACAGGTGAATGGGAAAGACTACATAACAATGAACTACATGGTCTTTATAGGAAGCCAGTTATAATAAGAACAGTTAAGTCCCGTAGACTGCGATGGGCAGGACATGTTGCGCGTATGGGGAATGAAAGACGTGCATGGAAACTTCTTGTAGGAAAGCCAGAAGGAAAACGCCCAGTTGGTAGACCAAGAATGAGGTGGGAGAACAACATTAACTATGATTTGTGGGAAGTAGATTATACAGGGAATGATTGGAAAGCATTAGCTCAGGATAGGGATGTATGGAGAGCTTATGTCCGTGCGGCCATGAACCTACGGGTTCGATAGTGCCAGTGAGTAAGTAAGTAAGTAAGTAAGTAAGTATTATGTGAATTTCTTGTATTTCTTTTCTTTTGGTTTTTCTTCCTGAAGACTGCTTTCATTTTTCAACTTCTGTTTTTTGTACTTATCAATTTTTTTGTGTATAATTTTTTCCTCGAAACCATTTTCTTTTGCTACCTCAATTATGTGTTCTTTTTCTATTTCATAATTTTCACTGTTCATAGGTATAGGTTATGTTTACTGCATAATAAACTCGAGTCTGAGGAGGATGACGTGAATCTATTTAAGTACAAAATATTTTTTTTATGTAACTTGGAAAGCGGTAATTATAATATTTTGGAGATGTATTTATGCCATAAGATATAAATGTAAATTTTTATTATTTTAAACCTTATTCTCTTTAATTAATAAATAGAGTTACATTTAACACCTCACCTCATGGTGTCACATCCTTTAAATATTACTGTTTATCCCCTTTATTAACATTTTCTTAATATTTGAAAATACAAAGGAAGTAACATTATGAGGTTTTACATAATAAATAAGTTTGGTCTGTATTATTCATACCTCATATAGTTGCTTGTATTAGACATATGTTTCAAAATACCAACTGAAGATGGAGCAAACATGTTTTGACGCTTGGGAATTAATAATGTATAAGAGAAAAATTTGCATTTAGATTGGAGTTCTCAGGTAACACAGTTCGTAGAGCATTGGCATAGAAAGCCAAAGGTCCTGGGTTTAAACCTCAGTCTGAGCATATATTTTTCTCTTCAAATATAATTTGAAACATATGTCTAATAGAAACAACTATATGAGGTAAGAATAATACAAACCAATTTGGTCCGGAAAGCCAAAGATCCCAGGTCTAGGCAAAAATTTTTCTCTTCAAATATAATTTATCCTTCAGTGAGAAGTGTTAAATTAACAATAAAAACATCAATAGAAGCCCTACTGGCTTTATAAAGTAGTGTTTAAATTCCCAATAAAAATGTCTTCTTAACTAAGAAGCCCCCATTTGCAAAGATAGAAACAAAGGCTTCAAAGCATTTGGCGCAAAGGAATTACAACGTATATAAGAGGAAAATTTGTGTCTAGATCGCAACTCACTTCGGTAGCTCAGTTGGTAGAGCATGTTGCCTGGAAAGCCAAAGGTCTCGGGTCCGAGTCTCAATCTAGGCAAAAATATTTCTCTTCAAATATAATACAAACCAAACTTATTTATTTTCTTAATAGTTCATTGAATGAGTTGACTATTTATAAATTATATAAAAACTTCTCTCCTCATTTCCAGTGGTTTCCTTTCAATTCACTAGAAATATGGGATGCTAAAATAGTTAATTACATTAGAAGGATTGAAATTAAGTTTTTTTTTTTGAATGAGTTGACTTGTTTTAGATTTAAGCTTAGTTGAGATCAGAAATTCAAAATAAATTTATAAAATACTTTCAGTCCTTCATATTATATTGGATTCCATTATTTTTAATAAAATTATTAATTAAGTTAGCCATGGTTTATACATATTTTGCTGAAATTTTCATTCATTTTTGTAAATATTGGAATAATATTACAATACATAGTAGTGTATTGTTCCATTTTCGTGTCAATTTAAAGGCTTCATATATATAAATTAAAACATAGTATGAAATAAAAATATTATCACAAGACACATTTTCAATTGCTGGTGCTCATTAAAGCTTCTAACTGTATAGAATTTTGATTTTTTGTCACAAAATTTGTTTTTATGGATATTTATAATATTTATGAGATTTTGATTTTTTTAATAATCAAAGGAATCTTGAATTCTTCTTACCTCATACATCTATGCTTTTTAACACAGAACTGCAGTATCGGAAAAAAAAACATCTTTTCCATCCTCAGCTGTTTTCACGACTGTCAATTTTTTCTCTTCCCGGTAATTTTCCAAACTGCCATCTGGGGTACTTTTGAAGAAGTAATTTTCTAAACTGCCATCTGGTGTACTTTTGAAGAACTTTGTAATCAAACTTGGTTTGTCCAGAACCTCGAAGTTCATGGTTCTAGTATGGTTTTTTGAATGTATATCTTTTCCCAAACTGTTAATTAATATCTTTTTGGGAAAAGATATACATTAAAAAAAACCATACTAGAACCATGAACTTTGAGGTTCTGGACGAACCAAGTTTGATTACAAAGTTCTTCGAAAGTACACCAGATGGCAGTTTAGAAAATTACCTCTTCAAAAGTACACCAGATAGCAGTTTGGAAAATTACCGGCAAAAGAAAAAATTGACAGCCGTGAAAACAGCTGAGGATGGAAAAGATGTGTTTTTCTGATACTGCAGTTCTGTGTTAAAAAAACATACATGTATGAGGTAAGAAGAATTCACAATTCATTTGATTCTTATTAAGGAAACCTTTATAATGTAAAAATTCCCAAGTTTATTATATTAATTATGATTTTTTCGCAAGTTATATTTTGACACCACAAACTTCATGTAATTTATTTTAAAAAATCATGGTTTTGTCATCTGAGCAAAATAATTTTTGGCTGACATAACTGGTTTTAATGGGACATTATTTTGATGTCTTCTATAAAATATCTGATATAATATTGAGAATTTTTACTTATAAAATCACTGATAGCAATAGCCCTACTAATTTTTTAAATTGTTTTTATAGTGTATAGATGCAGTGAAAACAACTGTGAAACTCAACTTACTTGGAGAAAATCAGCCAGAATTGGGGAATGAAGAATTAGTCCTTGATCTGGGGCGAGCTCTCTACAAACTACATTTCCAGTTGCTGCTGCTCATTGAAGCTTCTAACAAGATGATTTCAGCCCTCACGACAATGGCTCATAACAATCAGGTGTTGTTTCAGATACTTACTTAACTTTATTAACATTATAATTATTTTAATTTATTAATTATTTGCAAGAAATCAATAACTAAGAAGAAATTGTTTGTACTGAATGCTCAAAATTTTTTTAAAAATTGCTAATGATATAAAGACATTGAAGAGAAGTTTTCATTTACTTCTTCTTCTTCCTTTCCAGGATTAGGTCAATGCGACCTGTTCCAGTCTCAAGTCTATCATTTCCTTGGCCGTCCCAAAGATCTTTTTCCGTGTGGTTTGTAGGCGTTGATCTTTTTGGGTAATCTTGTATTGTCCATTCTGTCTAAATGTTCTTTCCATTGGTATTTGTGCTCGTCTAGTTTATCGAGTATTGAAATATCTCCAGTTCATTTCTTATTGATTCATTGTGTAATCTATCCAAGTGTGTACATCTTTTTATGGATCTTAAAAATTTCATTTCAGTGGCTTGAATGTGTGAGATATCTTTTTTTGTAAGTATGCAAGATTCAGATCCATATAAAAGAACAGGAACGGCCATAATTTTATAAAACAGCCATAATTTTATAAAACCTGAGCTGAGTTTTTCTTCGAGTCTTTCGGAGGGTGCTTCTTATGGTGCAACACATCATTTAATATCGGTTTAATTTATTGTGTATATCCCAATCGTTGTTGTTGTTGTTATTTTCAAATGCTGGGCCTTGGCACCGAAGCCATTAGCATTCTTGCTCTCCAATATTTCTCTATTGTGGATCCAACAGGTAATACTTCACAGGTTTGTAGGTGTTCTTCATTCATTTCTTCGTCTTTATTGCATAGAGGACAATTTGGATTCGTGTAGATTCCTATTTTATATAAATGTTTGGCCAAATAGTCATGTTCTGTAAGGAGTCTAAATGTTGCTACTGTAGTTTTACGTGGAAATTCTGGAATAATATCTGGCTTCTTTACTAAAATATTCCATTTTTTGTCTTTGGCTTTATTACATAGGTCTTGGTTTTGTTTGATTTTATATTTGTTTTTAACTATTCTTTTTATGGATGTGAAAGGTAAGCTTTTAGTAGTATTCTGAATTAAATTGGAGCCTTTTTTGGCAAGAAAATCAGCAGTGTCATTTCCAGCAATTCCACAATGTGCAGGTATCCATTGCATATCCCAATCGTAGCTATATGTTATATCTGAACCCAAGATAGTTAAAGTGTGCTATCTGTTGTATTATTTCATTATTGATTACTATTTTTGCTCTGACTGGCACTTTGCCCCGAAAAGCCATAATTTTAGTTTTTGAAGTTGAGACTTTGAGATTATAATAGAGTCCTAATTGATTCAACAAGTAAATGGCAATTTGTAAATCATCCTCTGACTTCTGTATAATTACCAGATCATCTGCATACATTAAAATATCCATATACATTTCCTATTAATTTGTATTCCTATGGAACTTGATTTTTTTCCATTTTCATATAACCTCGTCAAAATATATATTAAACAATGTAGGTGATAATGTACACCCTTGTCGAACTCCTTGATTTATTAAAACTTCTTCACTGGAATGATTATCTAAATTAAGGATAATTTTCGTGCCATTATAAAGACTTTTTATTCCTTCTATAAGTTGAGTCGGGTATCCTCTTGCCTTCGTTATTTCCTACAATTTTCTTCTTATCACCTTATTTTATGAATTCACACTATGAGGTATATTCATTTAAGTAAAATTTTATCACTCACCTCATATTTTTCTTTTTTCTTCTTTTTTAAACTAATTTTGGAACTTTACACTTGAGTATTTTTTGTGACCGTTGTTCTGTAAGACGGCTCTTCAAGACAACAGAACAATGATCACGTAAATGCTGATGATGGAACTGAAGTTTAAAGTTCCAAAACTAGTTTAAAAAAAGAAGAAAAATGTGAGGTGAGTGAAAAAATTTTACTTAAAAGTTTTCATTTATTTAATATTCACCAAATACAGAGTGCCTCAAACATTTAGGGCCAGAATTATACAACTAGTAGAGAACTTTAAAATGAGTATTTTAAAATAGGTAACCAATAGTTGGAAGTCCATGTTTCATCTCATGAGATCTTGTGTGAAGAATGTTTTTGTAACCCGTTTTCATAGTAAAAAACTACCTGCTGTGATGATATTTACTGGTGGTAGCTTACTAAACAATCAGTCATTATGTTTTCATGGTGTATGAAACCCCAGTAAATACCAATGAAGAACTGCTAACTGTTTCTCTCGTTGTATAACAGACACCATGGATCTCTGAAAGAGTGCACCAAAATGTTATGTTCCATTGTCATGCTTAAGACTGGTGGTCACCACTTTGAATACTTGCTATGCGTTGTAAGTTGTTGATGTTGCTATGAGGTGTAAGTTGTTTAGAGGCATAAAAAACAAAGTATGCATTTCTGGCCAAAATACTCAATTTACAATCTTCTTCGTCTTCTTTTTTTTTTTTTTTTTTCCTAATGCCACCAGTTTGTCTCTTATGACATTTCTGATTTTCTCCTCTGACATTGGTGGAATTGTAATCCATTTCTTAGATTGGGGCACCTGGAAGGCAGAGTTACGTTACCCCATTGATATGATGGGTGATAAATGATAATGGAGCACCAGGAGAGCTCTTAACCTAAATTCCAGACATGGGCAACCACAGGAATAATTGCCTTTAATAAAATATTTGCATGGTCTTCTTCTTCTTCTTCCTTCCAAGTATTAGAAAATTTTCCCTCCAGCATTTCATAGGACGGCCCAGTGATCTTCCTTCTCTTGGTATATAATTACAAACAGCTTTGGGGATCTGATTTGAACTCATTCTTTCTAGATGGTGTTTCCAATTTAATTGGTACTGTTTAATATATTCCAAAATTGGCGTAGTCTTCAATTCTTTTAAGATATCGGTGTTCCTTTTCCGATCCCATCTGGTGTAACCCGCTGTTTTGCTCATGAATCTCATTTCACAAGCCATTATTCTGCTTTCATGTTGTCTTTTTAGTGTCCATGCTTCACTACCATAGGTCAACACTGGTCTAGCCAAAGTGTTATATAAATGTAATCTGGTGTTTTTTTGTACAAGGGATGGTTTCATAACTTGATTAATAATTCCCAAACTTTTATTATAACTAGTAATTTTTTCAGGAATGTTCTTTTCATCCCAGATAGAGAGATAATATCCAAGATATTTAAATTGATTAAATCTCTCTAAAACTTTATTCTGGGGACAGATTTTCCTTGTATGGGGACCTTCCCATGAAATGCCATCATTTTAGTTTTGTTAATTGATATTTCCATATTAATTTGGCACCTATTTTTGTAAATTATAAATTGATCGTTGCAAATCATTTTCGGAAGTGAAGAAGAGCTAAATCATCTGCAAAAAGAATAGCATCAAGTTTGATGTTTTGACCGGGAATCGAACCTGGGACCTCATGAACTGTAGTCAGAAAGCTGACCACTAGCCCATGAGGCTGGTCAATTTACAATCATCTACCATCTGTATAGTTTTGATTCTAAAGGTTTGAGACAAGCAATATATACCAGTAGCTATTTATGTTCCAGTTATTTTCCAAGATGCTGTAGGAGATAGAAATTTAAAGCTTGGATATTAAAAATGTAATCTAGCCCAAAAAAATTTCTGATTAATATAATACTAGGAAAGCTTACAAATAGTTTAATGTGGTTGAATCTGCTCTATCTATATTGTTATTTTTTATGGAGCAGAGAATTAGTCTGAATATGAAATATATTAATGCTGGGAATTTTTACATTATGAGGTTTTCTTAATAAAAATCAATTGAATCGTGTATTCTTCTTACCTCATACATCTATATTATTTAACACAGAACCTTGGTATCAAGGGACATCACTCCAATGATCAGCCGTTATCACGACTGTCGATTCTTCATCATGCTGGTCATTTTCTAAACTGCCATCTAGTGTTGATTTGAAGAACTTTGTAATCAAATTTTGTTTGTCCGGAAACTCAAAATTCACGGATCTAAAATGTTTTTTCTGAATGTATATATTTTCCCAAACTGTTAATTCCAAAGGTTTAGATAGATGTTTCAAGAAATTTTAGTTTCCAGACGAACAAAATTTTATTACAAAGTTCTTCAAATCAACACTAGATGGCAGTATAGAAAATAATAATAATAATAATAATAATAGCTTTATTTTACCTGGCAGAGTTAAGGCCTTAAGGCCTTGTCTACCACTCAACCAGGTTTAAAAAAAATACAAACAAAAAATAGTCTTAAATCTAAATTACAATATATATATATAAATATAAACGAATACAAGTTATGAATACAATACAATTAATATTTATAATGCATTTTGATTTACTCTAAATTTAACGAATTAAATATATATGTACAATATATATAAAAAAACAGGAAAAGATTAATGACATAGTATAAAATTAAATAAATAGAGAAAAATTAATTATTAGACAACAGGTAACTGTATAAGCGTGACTTAAAGGTACCAAGTGTGCGGCAACCCCTGATATCTTGAGGAAGGAGATTCCAGGAGCGGGCAGAGGCTACTGTGAAGGAAGTAGAATAGGAGGAAGTGCTATGAAGAGGAATTGTTAGCAGACTGTTATCTTGTGATCTAGTGTCAATATTGTGGTAAGAGGATAACTTCTCAAATCTAGACGCCAGGTAAGTAGGGATGTAGGAATTCAGAAGCTTGAAAAGTAGTGAAAGAGAGTGCAATTTACGTGTGTCAGTAAGACGGAGCCAAGAGAGGTTATTAAAGTGTTCGGAAATATGGCTGGCATAATGAAGAATTGACAGTCGTGATAACATCTGAGGATGGGAGTGATGTCTCTTGCTACTGCAGTTCTGTGTTAAACAGCATAGATGTTTGAGGTAAGAAGAATACATGATTCAATTGGTTTTTATTATTGAATATGAAAACTGAAGCAAAGTATTTATGTGTTGTAGTTACAGGACATTTCTGCTGAGGTGGCAGCAGTGAAAGCTAGTTTGACCAGGGTAGTAGAGGAAGGGGGTGACTCTGATCATGGCACACCAACACCCACACCCTCACCCGCTCCCACACCTGTCCCTGCTGGCTGCGAGGAGGTGGAGACAGCATTGTTGGAGTTGGTACAAGCTGAGAAGTGGTCAGCAGCCCTTCGACATGCACGTCACAATAGGTTTGAGTTATTTTCTGTTTTTTTTATTATTTAATTAATATCATTAATGAATGATGGGATAGAAGATAGAATTACATTGTTTGACAGAAATAGAATATAATTCAGGGTTAAAATATGGGAAAGTTGAAGTTATGGATTATCTCTAAACCTCAAATCTTTAGGTCCTCAAAAACCAACTTTTAGGCACCTAAAATAGTAATTTTTGGGTCAGATACAGATACCTCACATCATAATTTATAGAATTATTACAGAATTATTTATAGAAACATTAAATTTAATTCCCAATAATAATCTAACAACCTTACCATTAATTAAGCTCTATAATTTCCCTACAAACATAATTACCCTGGGGCATTTAAAAAAAAACATTTAGAAAATGGCTTTGGAATAATTTTATGTACCATTTTGTGCTTATATTATTTTTAGTCTCATCATCTTACCTCAATATTAATGTTGATTTGTTCTTGGACATGTTTCAAAACAATTCTATTTTATCGTCAGCTTGTCCAGACAGAATTGTTTTGAAACATGTCCAAGAACAAATCAACATTAATATTGAGGTAAGATGATCAGACTAAAAATAATATAATTAAAATAACCTCAAAATATCACTTCCTAAAATTAAATACCATCTTGTGTGTTTCTTCCTCTCTAATAAATATGGCTGCAAGTTCTGATCTTTCAAGTCAACTGCACCCATAAGCTGATTGTAAGCAATGACAATAGCTGGTTTCTTTACTTCAACACCTTTTTTTAATTTTTTTTGTGACATCATTGATGTGTTATGGAAGGTTGAAATCATAGACACATAGTTTTAATCCTTCCAATTTAGAACCGTTACACCATCTGAGTATTGGGCAATGACCTCTCCTTTTTTCAATTTTTCTTTCTTCACCTCAGATGGTACATTTTTTTCTGTTTAGGCCCAAAGTTTACTGGCTACAATAGTGCTTTGTGTTTTTAGAAATGCAACAAGATCAGGAAAGTTGTAGCAATTATCCATTCACAAACTATTGTTTTGTTGAACAGATCTTACATTAGTTTCACAACAATAGGCAAAGTTTTGTTTTTAATAGTGAGTGGAGAACATATTTTTATCAACTCACCTCATATATTTTCAAATTTCTTTGATACCGACGGTTTCAGACAATATCATGTCCCTCTTCAGTGGAAGCCATGATATTGTCTGAAACTGTCGGTATCAAAGAAATTTGAAAATATATGAGGTGAGTCGATAAAAATATGTTCTCCACTCACTATTAATTATATAACCTCATAATGTTTACTTCCCAATATTAATCTAAATATAAAGTTTTGTTTGTTCCTCCATATTGTATGGAACTTTCAGCGTTCTTGTCATCACCATTATATTCTAGAAATTTGGTGACAAGAAAGACAACTTTTGAATATATAACTAGCCATAGTGCTGGTTCAAGTACCACTAATTTTATTTTTCCTGAGAGTGTATTTTTTTTATAACTTTCTGAGACTTTATTTTATAGCCACTGTGACTAAAATTATCAGCCATTGTGAACTAGTGGTTATGCTCCTTGCCTCTGGTACCAAAGGTTGCAGGTTCGAACCTGGCCAGGGTCAATGGATTTTTTTAGGATGGAAAAATCCAAGGGAGGGACTTTAAGCCGTGGATCCTGAGTCTGAAGATTTTCAGGATCTTGAAAGATCCTTAAACCATGAGCTATGCCATTATAGATAGATAGACAGATAGACGACTAACTAACTCACTGGCATTATCGAACCAATAGATTCATGGCCATGCAGACATAAGCTCTCCATACATCCCTATCCTGGGGTAATGTTATTCTCCCACCTCATTCTTGGTCTACCAACTGGGCGTTCTCCTTCTGGTTTTCCTACAAGAAGCTTCCATGCACGTCTTTCATTCCTCATTTGTGCCATATGTCCTGTCCATCACAGTCTACAAGACTTAACTGTTCTAATTATATCAGGCTTCCTATAAAGACCATGTAGTTCACTGTTATGTAGTCTTTTCAATCCACCTGTCTGTGCGTCTCTCTTTGGTCCAAAAATCTTCCTAAGAACCTATTCTCAAATACTCATAATCTCCTTTCCTCCCTTAAAGTAAGAGTCCATGTTTCGCATCCATATAATATAACTGGTAGAATAATAGTTCTATATATTTTCTGTTTAACGTTTTTTGAAAGGAGTTGGGACATCAAGAGTCTCTGTAATGCATAATAGCAAGCATTTTCAGAATTGAGCCTATGTTTAATTTCCTTGTGCATCTCATTCCTGTTTGTGATTAGGTATTTTAATTCAGCCACTTCCTCAAAATTTCCCTCATTTGTCATTAGCTGTACATTTCCATTATATAATGTATTTCTATATGTGACCATATATTTAGTTTTATTGATATTTACTTCCAGTCCCAATTTCTTAGTATTACTCAATAGTGTGTGCATGTTAGCCTTTAGTATCTCCTCGCTATCGCCCAATAATACTATGGTACATCATCAGCATAAACTAACAGCTTATTAATCCCATTGAGTTGTAGGCCTTTTTCATCCTCTAAAGATTTGATGGCATGCTCTAGTACAGAATTAAATAGTAGAGGAGATGGTGCATCTCTTTGCTTCAACAGTTAGATAGTCAGTCTTCGAAGTGTTGAAACCTTTTTTTTGTAAAAATAGCATTACAGTTAATCAAAAGATTAGAGAGAGAAAGTACTTTTAAAATGATTACGTGTGATGTGTGCTCCATATGTCAAACTGCCACAGAGATGGTTTATAGGTGATGTATGTCAAACTTGCCTGAGAGGTTAATCCTTACTATGTCCTTATAAACTGCTGGATTCAGCAGAAACTCCTGACGCTTCTACAGAAACCTGGAGTGGAAGCTTCGAGGAAATGTTAAAAAATAATAGATAGAGAAATACAGCATCTCAAAAGAGAAGTAAAAAACTTTACACTCTGTTTGAGAGTTCAGTTTTGGCACATCATTTTTTGAGAATAAAGATGAATCGTCATCATCAGACAATAGTAATAATGCAGTAATAATGACATAACAAATAAATTATATCATTTGGAAGAGTTGAAGTTTGAAGAGGATATATTTTTTATCATCAAATATGAATTTACAAAGGGGAGGAATATGTGTTCATAGTTAAATATGGGAAATAACATTATTAGGTTCTTAATTCAATGAATGAATGAGTAATTTCTTATCTTACCTAATAGTTTATGTTTTCTTAAACACAGGAACTGCAGTTTTCAAGAGGAACATCCCTCCCTGAGTCATAATGTCGGTTGAAAATGGGAGGAATGTTCCTCTTGAAAACTGCAGTTCCTGTGTTTAAGAAAACATGAACTATGAGGTAAGATAAGAAATTACTCATTTATTCATTGAAGGATTATGTGTATTCAACAATTTGTAGAAATAGTATTGGTACAAGGAATGTGCAGTGAGGTTTCTTCACCAAAATTAGAACCTCAAAAGAATTTTTATTTCCAGCAGTATCAGATGAAGGTACCACATCAAAGAAAGATTTTGAAAAAAAAGTTCAACTAAAGAAATTTATGAGTTCCAAAGTTACCCCAATGTGTAGGGTAACATAGAACAGCATTTATTGTTTAAAAAGAATATATATATATATATATATATATATATATATATTTACCTCTATATCCGTATATGAAATAAGCTATTAACAAAATACAAAGAAAACTAAAGTGATGGCCTTTTGTGGGAAATACCCTATACCTAGCAAAATTGTTTTGGATGATGACATTTTAGAACGAGTAAACAAATTTAATTATTTGGGTTATAATTTAACATTTCAAGATGAAGCTGATATAAAGTTCAAGATGGCGGAAGTGCAGAAATGTGATTTCGATAGTGCTCTGGAAAAGCTGATAGAAGTTACGGAAAAAAGCAAAAAGCTACGAAGTGACCTGAAGCAAGACATCATGCAAGCGGTAAGTGAACTCAGAACATCATTTTGTAATTTAATGAACGAAGTGGAGGAGAAAAACAAGACGATTAGTGTTCTGGCTGAGAAGGTCAAGAAAGCTGAAGAGATTCACAATGATGTGACAGGTAACAGAAGCCTTGTTGGGGCGATTGGACATCATGCTCCATCTGTCTGCGGCAGTTCGAACTACAGCGCAGCTGTTCGAGACAATAGACCACAAACCATACACGAAAAAAATTACAAACTTGTACTTAAATCCAAACAGAACGAGTCCACAGATGCAATGAAAGTTTTGTTGAAACGAAATATTAATCCAACACAACTAAAAGTTGGAATAAGATCTATGAAGGCACTAAGAGACGGTAGATTGATGATCGAATCTGGAAAGAAAGAAGATATCGATATTCTTAAAAAAAATATCGAAGATCATTGCAGCCAACTATTGGACATCAGCACTCCTAAACTTCGCAACCCTAACCTAATTATCTACAACATACCTGAAGACATAACAATAGACAACGCGGCAGGTACCATCGTTGCCCAAAACCCTGAACTTAATTTAACTGAGGAGACTCTCATGCCTAGATTCATCTTCAAAACAAAGCGGAACTTTCGGAACCTCGTTATGGAAGTAAAACCTGAATCTTGGCGAGCTCTAAATCAAAAGAAGGTTAAAATATGCTGGCAGATTTGTAACGTTGAAGACTATATAAAAGTTAGAAGATGTTACAAATGTTCCAGATTTAACCATAGAGCCCAAGAATGTAACAGCAGCGATACTTGTCCACTTTGTGCGGGTAATCATAAACTGGCAGACTGTACTGCAAGAGCAAATGAATATAAATGTATAAATTGTGTGACTCATAACAAATTCAATAGAGAACAAGTAAACGAATGCCACTCATCCCTCGACAAAAACTGCCCATGCATGCTAGCAATGCTAAAGAAATATAAACAAAACACTGAATATTAAAATGGCAGGTTCAACCAATCACAGTTGCAATGCTAGTCAAACCATTAAGCTCAGAGGGAAAACACACATTAAATGCCTTCAAATAAATTTAAAACATTCCAAGGCGGCTACTAGTAATCTCATGCATATGATAGAATCACACAATATTGACATAATCTTCATTCAGGAACCATATGTTATCCAGAACAAAGTGGCTAGAATTCCAGGAAGTATAGGACCTTTTCTAAAGGAGAAAATAGGATTAGGGCAGCCGTTGTCGTAGCAAATAGACAAATAGATGCTGTACTAATAAACCAAATATCTGACGAAGATGCCGTAGTTGTGGAAATTTTATACAATAAATTAAAATTGAATGTAGTTAGTATGTATATGGATATCAGAGCAGATATTAATGATGATTTCATTAAGCTGGACCATATACTAGAAGTTACGAGGAAGGAGGATGGAATAATAGTAGGCGTGGACAGTAATTCTAGGTCAATAATGTGGCATGATACTATCACCAACACTAGAGGCAGAAAAGTAGAAGAATATCTGAGTTCAAAGCGGCTGTATGTTATGAATGAATCTAGTGAATACAAACTTTCGAGAGTGCAACAGGAAAGAGCAATAACGACCTCACCATAACTAATGACCGGTTAGTAACCATGGTGAGCGAGTGGAAGTGTGAGGAAGAAGAGAGGTTGCTCTGATCACCGATTTATTACATTCAACATATCTAAAAATAACGCGAATACTTCCAACAATTTTCAAGGAATAAAATATATAGTAAAAGAAAACAGACTTGAGAACTTCAGTAATGACATCATAAGAATGTTTTCAGAAAGATTACTAAACAAAACGATTATGGACACTGTTGAAGAACTGGACAAGGGGCTGAGCAGCATAGCTAGGGAAGAACCGGACTCACAAAAACTAGTCAGGGAGTTTGAAGATATCATCACAGCGGCATGCAGTAGGCACTTCAGAATATCAAACAGAGCACAAAAGTTACACCGGAATAAATCTCTCCCATGGTGGACAGAAGAATTAACCATATTGCGGAAAAGAGCGAATGCTACAAGAAGGAGATATCAGAGAACTAGAAACAACGAAGAGCTGAGAGAACAACGAAAGCATCAATATTTAGAAGCCAAAAGAAAATATGAAAGAACTATTACAAAGGAAAAAGTTATGTCTTGGAAAAACTACTGTAGTTTGACTCCGTCAAACAACCCATGGAACGCAGTCTACCGCATAGTGTCTGGAAAAGCCAGAAACGCAACACCTTTAACTACTCTAAAGAAAGCAGACGGCTCTCATACGTCCGACCTACAAGAAACACTGCAGCATATGATGGATCATTTTGCACCAGACGATGACGAGACAGCGGACAACAACTACCACAAGCTAGTCAGAGAAGATAATAAACGTCCCGTGGAAACTGAAGATGATTCCGATTTTACCCAACAAGAAATAGCACACATTTTAGAAAATATGGACCCAAATAAATCCCCAGGAGAAGACGGATTTACGAGCAGAATTTTACTTCAAGTTATGAACATCCTACCAAGCTTTGTAACAGCGATATACAATAACTGTCTCAGGAGAGGTAATTTTCCCCAACAGTGGAAGAAAGCAAGATTAATTCCTATCATAAAGCCAGGAAAAGAGTATTACCAGGAGGTTAGTAAATTCCGACCAATAATCCTCCTAAACACAGGAGGAAAGTACTGGAGAAGTTGTTAATAAACAGAATTATGCATCATGTCAACTCAAAAGACCTAATGTCAGACAAACAGTTCGGTTTCACTCCTCAAACTAGCACGGTGGACGCAGCGATGACACTAAAAGAATACATCGAGGAAAATCTAAAAGAAAATATGTATTTGGTGCTAGTAAGCTTGGATATCCAAGGAGCTTTTGACTCGGCCTGGTGGCCGGGGATCATGAAAGCTCTGCGGGAATTCCAGTGCCCAAGAACTTGTATAATCTTGCAAACAATTATTTTAACCAAAGAACAGCTACATTAGCAGTAAACAATGCTAAAGTAGACAAAAATGTAACGAGAGGCTGCCCACAAGGATCTTGCTGCGGTCCGGGGTTCTGGAACATCCAGTACAACTCCATACTTCGATTAGATTACACCGAACATACTAAAGTAATAGCATTTGCAGACGACCTGATAGTAATAACAAAGGGAAAATCAGTTCTCGAAGCTGAGAATTATGCAAATATTGAAATGAGAAAGATCACATCCTGGGCCCACGACAATAAATCCAAATTCAATGAATGCAAATCAAAAACCATTCTAATAACAAGAAGAAAACGAAGGGAAAACAAACAAATACATATATTTCTAAATAATAAGCAGTTAGACAGGTCGACCAGATTAAATATCTTGGCATAATAATCGACAAGAGATTTACGTTCAACCAGCATATCGAATATGTAGCAGAGAGATGCAAAAAACTTATTAATGCTCTCTCGAAGACAGCAAAAATAAGCTGGGGTTTAAGTGACAAAGCCCTGTGCACAATTTATAACGGTGCAATTCTGCCACTGTTATCGTACGCGGCACCAGTATGGATAAGTGCACTGGACAAGAAATATAATATCCGAAAGTTTAAACAGGTACAGAGATTGATCAGCATACGAATGGCAAAGGCATATCGCACTGCATCCTACGAAGCTCTCTGCATTCTGACGGGATTAACACCTATACATCTAAAAATACAAGAAATTTCGGCTATTCACCAAATAAGAGGAAGTTCCAAATACGAAACTCTTAACGTTGATCAGACAGTTAGTTACAAAAACTGGACACATCCGGCAAATTCATAAAAATCCAGGATACAAGAGAAAACAAAGAATACACTTATGAAATATACACAGATGGAAGCAGAAGCAATGATGGAGTTGGATCGGGAATAGTTATATTCAAAAACATGTATTAACAAACCAGCTGAAATTAAGTTGTACGAAGAATGTTCAAATAACCAGGCTGAGCAACTTGCCATCATGAAAGCACTAGACACCTTAAAAGGACTCAACACCAGCGAAATACCGATTGACGAACGTAATGTGGCAATCTACACTGACAGCAAGATCACGTTAGACTCCCTAAGGAACAGAAATAATCGCAACAATTTAATTGAAGAAATTAGGAATAAGCTGAAATCTCTAGAAGGCGACAATTGGACAGTGGAATTCAGCTGGGTCAAGGCACATGCTGGAATCTACGGCAACGAGATAGCGGATCGCCTAGCGAAGCAAGCAGCGTGCGACGGCGGCCTACAAACGAGTTACGACAGGATTCCAGTAGTGCTGTGAAGAAACACCTGACAACCATTAGTGAAGAAAAATGGGAAAGGGAATGGCAATCAACCACCAATGGGAATTTGACGAAATCGTTCTTCCCGAAAGTCAGCGACAGACTACAGACAAGAATCCAGATATCTCCCAATCTCACAACGCTGGTGACCGGACACGGGAATATAAACGCCTACTTCCATCGCTTCAAGATAAAGGACAGTGCAATGTGTGCATGCGGTGCTGGTGAGCAGACAGTGGACCATGTCATATATAACTGTATAGAATTTAAAAACGAAAGACAAACTCTTATAAATTTTGTAAATAGAGGTAGTGAAAGGTGGCCCATAAATAAGAGTAAATTAGCTTTTAAGTATACTAAACAATTCACCAAATTCGCAAATAGCATAGACTTAAAAAAATTACAATAGAACATTACTTGGACAGTATACTTTAAGGAACTGTAAATCATAAAGTGATAGAACTAGATAATAAGTGTTAGGATAAGAACATTATTTTAAGGAAGTGTAAATATTGATCATGACTTGTTAGGATTAGTCAGTGCTATAAGTGTAAATAGGAACCTAATAGCCTAATTTTTTAGAACTTGTAAGGACAGTAAAATATTTTTCAATAGTAGATTACTCATAAAATGTTAGAATTAGTCCGTAACTTAAGTGTAAATAGGAGCTATATCTTCTTAGATTAGTAATGGATAGAATATTAACTTAGCGTGTAAATATAGATTATAGCTTGATAGGATTAGTCAATTTAAATGTAAACAGGAACCATATTTTGTTAGGAATAGTAATGAAGAATGCACTAATTTAACCCTTAACTTACAATGTATCTTATAAGAAACATTGATTAAATTTATTTGTTATAGTTTATTAAACAGTAAAAATAAAACAAATTATCATACATTACCTAAGATTGTGTCAAATTACGTTAAAAATCAGTATTAACTTACTTTTACATGATTTTATTTTCTTTGCGGTCCGAAACACTTGAATGACGGGCACTAGAAAGTATTGTTTCGCCAATTTAAGGGTTAAGTAAGTGCCAATAGGAACAATATCAAGCAACTGTAAATATTAATCATAACTTGTTAGTGCCAAGAGGAACCATAACTTGCTTAAGTATAATTAACAGAGAGCATTGTTTGAAATGCAAATAACAACCACAACGAAATAGAACAATTTAGCGTCACAATAACTCAAAATTATATTTTAAGGAATCGAAAATAGAAAAATATTTTCACACATTAGAACTAGTAAATAACACTATAAATGCATAGTCAGGAACATCAACACACATAAAATGATAGAGATATTTTAATATTGCTAAACCAAAGCATGTAGTACTGCAGAAAACTGTAGTGGAGCATGCTGTCATATGAAGACTCTTATAATAAAAAAAAAAAAAAAAGATGAAGCTGATATATCAAAGAAAATCACAAATTCACAAAAGCAACAGGGATAATTAACAGTATAATGAAACCATCTTTACCACAGAAGAACACAAGATTATGCTTTATAAGGTTTTTGCAAGACTAGTATTAAGATATGGTAGTGAAGCATGGACAATACGAAGAAGAGCAAAGAATAACAGCAAATGAGATGCGATTTATGCACCGTACAGCAGGCTATACAAAGTGGGACCATAAAAGAAATGAGGAAATTATGGAAGAGTTGGATGTAGAACCCATTCTTTACCATATACAAAACTATCAGAACAACTGGAAAGTCCATCTTCAACGAATGCCATCTCATAGAATTCCAAAAGCCATGCTTTGTTACTGCACCCAAGGCAAAAGATCGCTGGGACGTCCAAAAAAGCACTGGATAGAAAACTCTTCTTTGAGACCGTAACAGGCCACACGGCCTAATACTTGCATGGATGATGATAATGATGAAGCTCTAAACAAAAATGGCATGAAGATATTTTAAGAATGGACTCTTCTAGGCTAACAAAACAAGCACTCAACCTCAAAATATCACTTCCTAAAATTAAATATTAAAACAAGCACTGTTGTACCAACCTCAAGGCTATAGAGATGTGGGACGTCCTAGAAGACAATAGGAAGATGAATTCTGAGAGCAGAACAGGCCGAGGGCCTACCATGAAGATGATGATGATATATATATGAAATACACGTAATAATATTATTAGAATATATCCATAAAATAGTATAAGATTCTAATGTTAAAAAATAAATTAAAAAGAGTTTAACTCCAAAAATGTTCTTCAATGAAAATTAAAAGAATTAAATAAATAAATAAATAAAAATATTGCCACTCTGTTTTATGGTAAAAGAAAGTATACATTTTATTATGTCTCAAAAATCATTTTTAATGCTGGAAAATGTTTCATTTCAACATTTCTAAACAAATATTGAATTAAGCAGTGACAGAACTTTAAAATTTTAAATAAATTTTGTTCATTAATTAAATTAATATTAAGAAGCTAAAGCTGTTACTATGATTGAAATAAGTATATTAAAGTACACTACTAAATTATTGTAATCAAATGGTAAAGAGAAAAATTTATGCCTGAACCGGGAATCAAACCCCGAACCTTCAGCTTTCCGTGCTGATGCTCTAACCATTGAGCCAATCCAGCCTTCCTTCCCATCCAAGCATAAATCCTTCCTTGACCAAGACAGTAAGGTAAAGGAAGGATTTATGCTTGGATGGGAAGGAAGCCTGGATTAGCTCAATGGTTAGAGCATCAGCACGGAAAACTGAAGGTTCGGGGTTCGATTCCCGGTTCAGGCATAAATTTTTCTCTTTACCATTTGATTACAAATTTTGTTCACCTCTCCTCATATCCTGTTTTCTAATTAGATCGGTTTCAAAACCTAGGTGGTTTCATTATCAGTATTTTCATGATCCATATTCTGTTGCCCATTTGCACTGCTTCTTATTCCATCTGTTGGTGGACTGATGAACCTCCAAATAGTTCAAGTGATAGAACTATTCCTGCTTCCACCAGTACTGTTGGTTGCTAGATTCACTGTAATTAGCCTCAACCTCCCATTTCTCTGTGTATTTATGTAATAATTTAATGTACTTTGCTTCTACAGTACAGAGTATATTTATATTTAATAATAGAGGATACATTTTTTAAATACAATAGGAAGTAACATTAAGAGGTTTGTTTAATAATTAAAACATTTTGTCTGTTCATTCTTACCTCTTATAGTTGTTTTTGTCGAACATATGTTTCAAAGCTTCTTAGCCGCATCATCAGCGATTACAGACTGAATTTTGTCATCTTGTCGGCCCTGATTCTTGATTCCTGATCTCTCTGCCTCTGGTCGAATGAATTTACTAATGAGGTTCCTTTCTCCAGGAATTTCAAAACTCATAATTCTTTCCTTGTTCTTCAATATGTAGATTTTTTTTCATATGGTGAGTTCATTTTTGTTTTTTAACTGTTTTAATAATTTTGTGTTTACATCCATTTTGTGAAAATTATGAATTTTGAAATTCCCGGAGAAAGGAACCTCATTAATAGATTCATTGGACCAGAGGCAGAGAGATCAGGAATCAAGAATCAGGGCCAACAACATGAGAAAATTCAGTCTGTAATCGCTGACAATGGGGCTAAGAAGCTTTGAAACATGTGTTCGACAAAAACAACTATTAGAGTATGTATGTTTTGCAAAGTTTTCCTATCATCTAAACTAGTTTCTATTTCAGGATTATCAGAAATTAATATATTGACTTCCTAATTTATTCTCTTTTTGTATATTTTATCAAGTGTTCTTCTTCTTCTTCTTTCTTTCTTTCAAGTATTAGGCCAAGGCCTGTTACGATCCTATAGACAATTTTCCGATCCTTCTGGGAAATTCTCGTATAAGACTTGAAAGCATAATAATAGTCCCTTCAATTGGTTGTTGGCCAAAGGAAGGCAAGACCAGTGATGCGGCTGCCATCTTATAGCCGCTGGTCAGGCTTTTCTGGAGAAGAAAAGAAAATAAAGGAAAGAAGAAATGGAAGAAAGGAAAGACTCCCTAGCCCTTGGATGCCCTAATAGCGTCAGGGTCGAAAAGAAACAAGAGTTAACCAAGAGAGGTTAGATAGCAAAGTTAAAAGAGTGCAAAACACAAGTAAGTGGAAGAAATGTTTTGCTCAGCTTGGGCACCTTATGGTCTCCATCCACATATCCCCTAGATGAGGACCCCTGAGGTTTTTATCAAGTGTTAATATGATAAAATACAATAACTTTAGTATTTTTATGCTAATTTTTTAAACTAACTGCATTTTATCACAAGCCTAATTATTATCACGTAATTACAAGCAAATATTCTAATGGGGCAGATAAAATTAGTAATTTTTTTTATATTGTTTAGTTGTTTCTTGACTCACCTCATACTTCTTAATTCCAAAGCAGACTCGAGTTTCTTCACTTCATTTGTGACATTATCAATGCTGTATTATGTTCACAACTGATGTCCAACGGCATTATATCATCATAATCTGCTTTATTCAATGTGCTTATATGCATTTGTTACAGCTTGACAGGAATTATTGCAATTTAAAAAAATTATGTGAAATTGTAAATCCAAGTGATGTGCCTTGAAGGTTAGACACATGATGCTTATTTTTTTCCCTATTACTTAGAGATCTGTGAAAGTAGTTTTATTTTTAAGGAAAATTCAATTTTAAATTTATTTAATATATGTAGGAAATAACACTATGAGGTTATTTCAATTAAATTTGAGTTATATTTGAAGAGAAAAATTTTCGCCTAGACCGAGACTCGAACCCGGGACCCTTGGCTTTCCGGGCCAAGTGCTCTACCAACTGAGCTACCGAGGTGAGTTACAATTTAGATGCAAATTTTTCTCTTATATACGTAGTAATTCCCTATCGCCAAATGCTTTTGAAACCATTGCTTCTATCTTTGCAAATGGCGGCTTCTTAGTTAAGAAGACATTTATTGGGAATTTAACATTACTTTATTAAGCTAGTAAGGCTTCTAATGATGTTAGCCTTACTAGCTTTATAAAGTAATGTTAAATTCCCAATAAATGTCTTCTTAACTAAGAAGCCGCCATTTGCAAAGATAGAAGCAATGGTTTCAAAAGCATTTGGCGATAGGGAATTACTACTTATATAAGAGAAAAATTTGCGTCTAAATCGTAACTCGCCTCGGTAGCTCAGTTGGTAGAGCACTTGGCCCGGAAAGCCAAGGGTCTCGGTTTAGGCGAAAATTTTTCTCTTCAAATATAATTATCTTTCAGTGAGAAATGTTAAATCAATAATAAAAACATCAAAAAATTTTAGTTATATTTAAATTAATATTGGGAAGTAAACATTATGAGGTTATATCATTAATAGTGAATGGAGAACATATTTTAATCGACTCACCTCATACATTTTCAAACTTCTTTGATACCGACGGTTTCAGACATGATATTGTCTGAAACCGTCGGTATCAAAGAAGTTTGAAAATGTATGAGGTGAGTCGATTAAAATATATTCTCCACTCACTATTAATAAATTTGAGTTGTTTTTGACTCACATCACATTTCTTAATTTTTATTCAGACCTAGGTTTCATCACCAAACTTCGCGACATTCTTGATGCCATACAACAATTGTGAGTCAAAAACAACTAAAATTTAATCTCAATTTAAAACATCATGATTTCAATGCTATTTAGAATTTAGCAAATTTCCAAATAAATGTCTTCTTAATAAAGAAGCCGCCATTTGCAAAGATAGAAACAAAGGTTTCATAGCATTTGGTGCATGGGAATTTACAACAACAAATATAAGAGAAAAATTTGCATTTAGATTGGAACTGGCCCCAGTAGCTCAGTTGGTAGAGCATTAGCCCAGAAAGCCAAAGGTCCTGGGTTTGAGTCTCAGTCTGGTCGAAAAATTTTTCTCTTCAAATATGATTTATCCATCATTGAGGTGTATGAAATGAATAATAAAAACATTGATTAAAAATTTAAACTTTTAAAAATAATTTTCATCCTGCACTGAGGTCTAGGAATGACAGTCAATGATGTTTAAGAAGTTAGTACATGGAAGCTGTTTAAGTGAAACTATGTGGAAGGTCATAAACATTACCTTATGCATTGTGTTACAGAGGAGCATTGGCAACTGATGTCTCACCAAGTGGCACAGAAGACGACGAGATCACAGGAATTTTGAATGTATTCTGTAAACACTTGGCACATGATAAGTCTGGTAAGTTGAAAAAATTAAGTTATGTAGATAGGAAATAACACTGTGAGGTTTATTTTAATTTTGTTTAGTTGTTTCTTGACTCACCTCATACTTCTTAACTCCCTTGCATATCCAGATTTCGTAACTGTATTTGTGACATTCTCAATGCTGTTCACGTTCACAACTGACCCGATGTGAACGTGAACAGCATTGAGAATGTCACAAATACAGTGACGAAATCTGGATATGCAAGGGAATTAAGAAGTATGAGGTCAGTCAAGAAACAACTAAACAAAATGAAAAATTAAGCTTGGTTTCTCAAATGTTGTTAACTGTTGTTTTTATATTTTAGAAAGAAAAATTACTTTGATGTTATAAAATATAACATCAAAATAGTAGCTTTAACTGCTTAAAAATTAATGTTTAAATTCTCAATAAAAAATACTTCGAACAGAAGAAGTCGTCAGATGGCGTTGTTGATAGCAATGGCTATCAGCCTTCGGATGAAAGGAGAATTAATTGTATAAGTAGAAAGAAATTTGACGTTCCTATTGGAAGTTTGAATGGCATAATGGTTAATGCACTGACGTACAGAGTCAGAGGTATGGGGTTTGATTCCTGGTTCAAACGTGATTTTTCTTTCTAAAATAAAATAAAATAAAAATTACGTTCGAACCGGGAATCAAGCACTGGATCTCTGACTCTGTACGTCAGTGTGATAACCGTTATGCCACTCGCACTAACATACAGAGTCAGAGTTCCGGGGTTCAGTTCCTGGTTCAAGTGTTAATTTAAAAAAAAAAGTGTTAGAATATGTTTGAACCTGAATAAGTCTAATATTTAATTTTAGGAAGTTATATTTTGAGGTTATTTTAATTATATTATTTTTGGTCTGGACATCTTACCTCAATATTAATGTTGATTTGTTCTTGGACATGTTTCAAAACAATTCTCTGTTTTATCTTCAGCTTTCCCAGACTGGTTTTATTTATGTTGCATTATGTTGCACCACCTGGATGTCGATGTCAGCTCCATCCTGTGGTTGGCCAAAGAACCTCCAAACAAGGTCACCCTCCATCGGAATATCAAAATTCATAACTCTGTTTCTGTTCTTCTGAATATAAATTTTTTCCCAAATAGTCAGCTCGTTTGTATTTTCTAACTGTTTTAATAATTTAGTGTCTGAATTTATATTAGTTTTTCAGACCAAACATGAGCAGCAACTGCAGATTTTTCAATTTCTCCATTTTAATATTTCTTATGTGTTCTTTGGTTCTAATTTTTAGGTTTCTTTTTGTTTTCCCTATATATATCTTTTCACAACCCATGCATTCAATTTGATATATTCCTGACTTTTTATTTTTATCAGTTTTTTCATTTTTGTTGGTTTTTATTAGTTTATTAAACTGTAGTTATTTTTTGGTGCTAATTTAATATTAAACTTCTCAAATATATTTTGAAATTTATTATGTACCCAGGGGTGATATGTGAATTTCCTATATTTTTTCATAGGTGGTTCTTCTTTTTCAAGATTACTTCTGTTTATCATTTTTGTTTTTTATACTTTTCTATCCTTTTTTGTACCATTTTTTCATCAACCCATTTTCTCTTGCTACTTTGATTATGTGTTTTTTCTCATGTTTAAAATCTTCTTCGTTTAAGGGTAAGTTTACCAATCTATGAGTTAAACTATTAAATGCTGCTAATTTATGTCCAATTGGATTGAACCCTGTTGATTTTATAAAATTTTCCGTATGAGTTTCTTTCCTATGAATCCTGAATTCAATTTTTCTTTTTTCTTCGTTTCTGACCAATTTAAGATCCAAAAAAGGTATTTGTTTATTGTCTTCTATTTCTTTGGTGAATTTAATGTTTGTACTCTGTAAATTTAATAGTTTTAGGGAATCTTCTACATGTTTTTCTTTAACAATACAAATTATATCATCAACATATCTACTCCAAAATTTAAACATTATGGGATGTGCTTTAGTGATTTTACATTCAAAATCATTCAAAATAGGCCAATAATTAACAATATTGGATCACCAACCTACAAAATTTCGAAATGGCTGAATAATCAATTTAAAAGAATTAATAATTTTGAAAGTCTGCAGATTGAAAATTCATTGGAATTAGTTACGAAATTAGAAAAAGTGGAAATTGAACCCACAGATAGGTTGGTTTCGTTTGATGTAGTTTCACTATTCACAAATGTACCGAAACAAAAAACTTTGGAGATATTGAACAATTGGTTAAGAAAAAACAACATAGACAGAGAGATCAAAGAAGATTATTTGAAATTAACTGCGTTATGCATTGATCAAATGTTTTTTACATTCAATGGGAGTTTCTATAGACAAAATCAGGGCTCTCAATGGGAAACCCATTATCACCTTTTCTGGCAAATTATTTATGAGCGATTTTGATGTAAAATCACTAAAGCACATCCCACAATGTTTAAATTTTGGAGTAGATATGTTGATGATATAATTTGTATTGTTAAAGAAAAAAAACATGTAGAAGATTCCCTAAAACTATTAAATTTACAGAGTACAAACATTAAATTCACCAAAGAAATAGAAGACAATAAACAAATACCTTTTTTGGATCTTAAATTGGTCAGAAACGAAGAAAAAAAAGAAAAATTGAATTCAGGATTCATAGGAAAGAAACTCATACGGAAAATTGTATAAAATCAACAGGGTTCAATCCAATTGGACATAAATTAGCAGCATTTAATAGTTTAACTCATAGATTGGTAAACTTACCCTTAAACGAAGAAGATTTTAAACATGAGAAAAAACACATATCAAAGTAGCAAGAGAAAATGGGTTTGATGAAAAAATGGTACAAAAAAGGATAGAAAAGTATAAAAAACAAAAAATGATAAACAGAAGTAATCTTGAAAAAGAAGAACCACCTATGAAAAAATATAGGAAATTCACATATCACCCCTGGGTACATAATAAATTTCAAAATATATTTGAGAAGTTTAATATTAAATTAGCACCAAAAAATAACTACAGTTTAAATAAACTAATAAAAACCAACAAAAATGAAAAAAATGATAAAAATAAAAAGTCAGGAATATATCAAATTGAATGCATGGGTTGTGAAAAGATATATATAGGGAAAACAAAAAGAAACCTAAAAATTAGAACCAAAGAACACATAAGAAATATTAAAAATGGAGAAAGAAATTGAAAAATCTGCAGTTGCTGCTCATGTTTGGTCTGAAAAACATAATATAAATTCAGACACTAAATTATTAAAACAGTTAGAAAATACAAACGAGTGACTATTTGGGAAAAAATTTATATTCAGAAGAACAGAAACAGAGTTATGAATTTTGATATTCCGATGGAGGGTGACCTTGTTTGGAGGTTCTTTGGCCAACCACAGGATGGAGCTGACATCGACATCCAGGTGGTGCAACATAATGCAACATAAATAAAACCAGTCTGGGAAAGCTGAAGATAAAACAGAGAATTGTTTTGAAACATGTCCAAGAACAAATCAACATTAATATTGAGGTAAGATGTCCAGACCAAAAATAATATAATCTGAATAAGTCTGCTTGGTATCAACTTATTCTGAATGAAATTGCCACTTCTATAATTTACAAGAATTATAACCAAGAAAGCCTAATATACAGAGGACTATTACATAAAAATAAGTCACAAAAATAAAAATATGTCTGATGGAAGAATTCTGATTAAATTTTGAATTCAGAATAAAAAAAAAACTGGACTAGGACCACTTTTCAGTTTCCCTGTGAAAAAGATCATGGGACCAGTGATTACACTGAGCAACAAAAAAGAAACTTTTTTTGTCTCAGAAAGAAAAATATGTGATTCTGATAGTATTTTTTCTCCTGAATTCAAATATGATATTGGTTTTTCTCCATCATGCAAGGTTTCCGAGAGACAGGAATTTATAATTCAAACACTTTAATTTTTCTACATTCGTAACTACACAATATTCGAACATTCGGACTCACCTAGAAAGTAAGAAATGATGATTTTCTGCTATATTTCACCTGTGGAGCATCCCTCTTGATGGTCCAACAATAATCGACCAGCATATTAGGATTCCATTTGCCTTGATATCTCTTTTCCATAGCTGAAATCTCCTGATGAAAGTGTTCCCTGTTTTATTTTACAATGGACAAATGGACGAAAAAATGTTTATTAAAATAATAATTATTTAAATCCATTAATTGAAATTGAAATTGATATTTAAAAAAAAACTGTAGGTGATGGAGAAATTCCGAATACATATTTGAAATTGTTTATTTTTTCTTTCACTCACCTCATACTTCATAACTCCTCGCAAACCCAGGGTTTTGTCACATCATTTGTGACATTCTCAATGCTGTGTCACGTTCACAACTGACGTCCAATGGCCTTCTATCCTGCAGACCGTTGGACGTCAGTTGTGAACGTGACACAGCATTGAGAATGTCACAAATGATGTGACGAAACCCTGGGTTTGCGAGGAGTTATGAAGTATGAGGTTAGTGAAAGAAAAAATAAACAATATTAAAAAACCTCATAGTGTTATTTCCTATCTACATAACTTAACATATTTGAAAACCGATAAAAACTGCATCAAGTACAACTATTGGTATTCATGAGATAAAAATCATGTTGACCAGTGTTATTTCTCTCGAAATTCCATGAGACAAATTGGATTTATTTGTTGAATGTAATACTTGTGCATTATTAATTATAATAGGATATGACAAAATAGTAAATGAAAGTTTTTTTTTCCCCAGATGTATTTGTTGTAACCAGATCAGAACAGGACCTGACTGAAGTGTTTTCTCGACTGATGGAGAGTTTGATTCAAGTTCTTGGTGCTGTCAATGCTCTAGATAGCCAACTGCGCGAACAGCGTGAGCATGGAGAGTCTTCTTTGCGTAAGACTGAATGTTGAAATATTTGTAATCATAGCAACAATTCTCAACATTTCATGACTGTTTCCTTCATGTTCACTAAGTAGTCAATGTATTTTTTCATCCCCAAAACAGTATTTTTAATGCATTAGAGTGTGTATCCAAATGTTATATTTTGGAGTCATTCATCATATTGAATTGAAATTTATGGAATTAATTATATACAACCATTTACTTCATGCCATCTTCAATATATTTCTTATATATTGAAATAATATTAATTTCTTAAAACTTTATGGTATATAGGACCTGAATACAGAAATCCATTTTATTTAAGTCATGGGAAACTGTAAAATTGCTAATGCTAAGCTCCAGCGAACTGAATCTCCAATAATATTTGGTGTCAATTTTCAACAGAAGCAAAATAGTAAATATCCATAGAAAAAAAAAAAAAAAATATATATATATATATATATATATATGTTTATATATGCAGTGTGTGTGTTAAATAAATTATAATTTTTGGTCAGTTGATGATAAAGGAATTTGATGAATAAGAACACACTAGGGACTTCAAAATCTCTTTAAAATTTTAAGGGCACCTGGTACTAATTTCCTTGCAATTTGGTTTAAAAATATGCAACATACAAAAATGATTTTTTCAGCTTATTCTTAAGCTATGTGCATGAAAATTATGTCACTAATTAAATAAGTCTTCCTGAACATAATGGCACTCAGGTTAACTTTTTAGACATATTTCTTCATAAGTAATTTAATATACAAAAAAAAAATAAAAATAAAAAATCCAACTTTTAAAAGTATTGTCTTGGTACAATTTTCTCAAATACTACTTATCAAATTGTTCCCAAAATTTAATATGTTATTGTCCATAGTTCATTTGACATTAATGAGGTTTGCTTGTGTTCAGATATGGATTGTGATTTATTTTTAAAAAATTCAAATACCAAAAATTTTTTTGTTAAAAATTTTGCATATATATATTTTTTTAAAATTTCAAACACTATCAATAACACAAAGATAAATTTACCTTATTATCATAGAGCTCTTTAAACTGCATATCCATGCCAAAAATTATTCTCCTATCTTTCATAGTTTCAAAGAAAAATGTACCAAGATATGAAAAAAATGTAAAATCAAAAAAATGTAAAAATGTGCACATTAGCAGAACATAGAGACGCCATTTTAAAAATCAATTTCTATGGGTTTAAATGTCCAAAATTGAGAAAATAATTTTACACATTGATTAAATAGACCTTCCTGGATTTTTTGAAGCAAAAACAAAAAATAAATTTTTTTAACCCAAATAAGTACTGGGTTCCCTTAATATCAAAAGAATGATGATAGAATGACTAGGTCATATTTTTAGAATTATTCTAGAAGTGTCTTTAATACAAAATTATATAGTAGTCAAATTATAGACTAAGATGTTTTGATAATTTTCATTCAGATCTAAAGTAGACTGGAATCAAAGATTAATATCCAGTGGCTATAAAACAGGAAGATCAGATCAAACTGTAGGATTTAAATGCCATCGAAGAGGAAGAAGAAGAAGAAAAATTGGTATATCCTGAATATATCAGATTAAATATTATATAGTCCAATTTGGTATTAAAACATTAGAATTTTTCCAACAATTTTTTATTTTTAATAATATTTCTGATTTTTAATAGCATTGAGTGATTTTTCTTACTGTTGCATTATTGTAGAACTGCTTCAGTTTATTTCTGTAACTATACTTATGTTTCAAAGACAAAATCCTACATGAAACATACAAAATCACCAATATATATTGGATGTGTAGAATATAAAATTCTATTGTGAACGCATTATAGATACCAAAATGTAAAAATTTGTTTTCTTGAATCAAAATCTAGTTAAAAAAATGTTTGACTGTACTTTTATTAAGTTTTTGGTTTTTCAGGTTGAAGATACCTGCTAAACTACTTTTGATATGGATTTGTGAGACATTTTCTAAACAGGAACCAATGCCGTCAGTATCACTTCAATTTGAACTATTCTCTTATTATATATTTTCCTATCTAAAAATGACTGTTTCACAAACTTTTTTTGTAGGTTCTTTTATGTGTGAGTAGAATTTCAGGAAATTATATCTTCTAAATTTGGGATTCGCTTTTTATACAAGTTTGTATTATAAATCAATTTTCCTTTATTTTGAAAAATATCTTGCATATGAAATAACTGTGCATTCCCAGAATAAAATATGAATAGGTAAACATATAAGATTTAATCAATTGAGTTGGTGTTTACTTGATGAAAATCCATATTCATTAATTAAATAAAAATAAAATATACTTTTATTTGATTTTCATATTTATTATATAATTCAGTGACAGCTGTTTCGGTACACTGTACCTTCTTCAGACATTTTAACAAATTATGAATTGTGTTCCAACTGATCTAAGCAACAATACAACAATATTTATTTAAATTTTAAAATTTAACAAAGGGGATTCATTCAAATCAAGTTGAGAATTTAACAGTTTGTTACTATTTTTCAATTTATTAATTTCTACAGCCTCCAAAAGATCTAATTTTTTACCCTTATCACAAACATGTAAAATTTCAAAATTTGGATCAAAACAATGATTAATTGGAATAGGTGGTTAGCATATTTTGAATATTCTAAATTTCTGTTATATGCTCTCATGTGAACACATTTTATTTTTATTTAATTAATATATAATATTTAATTAAGTTATGTAGGTAGGAAATAACACTACGAGGTTTATTTAAATTTTGTTGAGTTGTTTCTTGACTCACCTCATGTGAGGGAGTTAAGAAGTATGAGGTGAGTCAAGAAACAACTCAACAAAATTAAAAATATAAGATTTAAATTGAAACTCTTTATACCTCACCTCTATCCAGTCTTCTAATTAAACTGGTTTCAAAACCTAGGTGGTTTCATCTTCAGTAATATCTTGACCAATGTTATTTCATTCAGGAGAACTGCTTCTTACTTCCTCTGTTGGTGGACCGATGAACTTCCAAATTAAATCAAATTTCCCAGGGATTTCAAAATTCATACGTTTTTTTTTTGTTTTTTTGAATGTTGATTTTTTCCCAAACTGTAAGCTCTTTTGATTTTTCTATTTATTTAATTGAACCAGCTTTTATATCAATTACATGTTTTTCAGACCAAGCATGAGCAAGTCATTGGTCCACCAACAGAGGGAGTAACATAACATCACTTATATTTGAAGAGAAAAATTTTCGCCTAGACCGGGACTTGAACCCGGGACCCTTGGCTTTCTGGGCCAAGTGCTCTACCAACTGAGCTACCGAGGCGAGTTACGATCTAGACGCAAATTTTTCTCTTATGTACGTTGTAATTCCCTCGCGCCAAATGCTTGAAACCATAGCTTCTATCTTTGCAAATGGCGGCTTCTTAGTTAAGAAGACATTTATTGGGAATTTAACACTACTTTATAGCCAGTAGGGCTTCTATTGACGATTTTTATTATTAATTTAACACTTCTCATAGAAGGATAAATTATATTTGAAGAGAAAAATTTTCGCCTAGACCGGGACTCGAACCCGGGACCCTTGGCTTTCCGGGCCAAGTGCTTTCTCTTCAAATATAATTTATCCTTCTATGAGAAGTGTTAAATTAATAATAAAAATCGTCAATAACATCACTTATTTATTTAATTTTCACAGAAAAAAAACACTATGAGGTTTAATTTAAGAATTAAATTAATGTTTTTATTACCTCACCTCATATCCTTTTTCTTCTAGACTGCAGTTTCGGAGCTATATCTCCATCATCAGTAGCCTCTCGTCGACCGGTGTTATGTCGATGGAAGTATAACTCTGAAACTGCAGTCTAGAAGAAAAAGGATATGAGGTGAGATAATAAAAACATTAATTTAAATCTGAACATAACATCGGCCGAGATATTACTGAAGATGATACCACCTAGGTTTTAAAACTGGTATAATTAGAAGACTGGACATGAGGTGAGGTATAAAGAATTTTAATTTAAATCTTAAATTAAACCTCATAGTGATTAATGAATGAGTTGGAGAAAATGCTTCAACATCTCACCTCATAAAGTTGCGTGTCTTCATGATAATGGTTTCAAAAGTATAGTTTTACTTTCAATTTCAGTCAAACTCCAACTGTCAAAATTTCACCATTAACACCATCATCTGAACTGCCATCTGGTGTCGATTTTATGAACTTGGAGATCAGATTATCGTTGGAAATTTCAAAATTCATGGCCCTATATTTATTCTTCCGAATGTATATCTTATCCCAAACTGTTAATCCCAAAGGCTTCTCTAAATGTTTTAAAAGTTTAGTTTCTCTTCCAATTTTGCGATTCTCTAGTAAATTATGAGCTGCAATTGCCAATTTTTCAATTTCACCATTTTTAATATTTTCAAAGTGTTCTTTTGTATGAGTTTCTAAATTCCTCTTAGTTTTTCCTATATATATACTTTCTTGCAGTCATTGCAACTAATTTAATAAATTCCAGATTTTTTTCCATCTGGGACATTAACCTTTTTATTAGTTATTAGTAGATTATCCAGACTAAATTTGTTACTCGGTGTCAATGTAATATTGAATTTATTAAATATTTTTTTTTAATTTTCTGTGTGTTCCAGTATGGTAAGTCATTTTCTTGAATTGTTTCTTATCTTTTGAATCAAGTTACAGGGTGGTGTATTCTTTAAGTTTTTTTTTGTTGTTGTTTGAACCTCACACTCACACTCACTCACAGGCACTATCGAACCCATAGGTTCATGGCCGCATGGACATAAGCTTTCCAAAGTCCTAACATTTCATGTTCCTAGGAACATGTCCCTGTGTTGAGCCTTTGGCATGGGTTCCCTGAAGTAGTCCCCGCCCGGAGAACCGAATGGGGGACTATTTGACCTCCGGAAAATTTTACCCCAGTTGAACCCATGTCTGCATTTCTTGACGGTTCTATTTTTACGGTGAAAGATCGTCAGTCTTTCAACCAAGGTACTTTTTTCGTCTGGCTTATCACCTTCGACCAATTTGGCTTGGGTAACCCTATCAGCAGCAATGCTACCGCTGGCATAGCTCTCAGGATCATTTAAGCACGCAAGCCACTCCACCACGACAAGGTAAAGATACCATCTTCAACTTATTTTTTATAATCTCCTTTCCAAAACCATTTAATGTTGCTATGTTTAAAATGTGATTGTATTCGATGTTTTTTATTATTAATTTCATACATCTCAATGATGGATAAATCATATTTAAAGAGAAAAATTATACGCTCAGACTGGGACTTGAACCCGGGACCCCTGGTTTTCTAGTCCAAGTGCTCTACCATTTGAGCTACCTGAGCAAGTACCGATCTAAACGCACATCTTTCTCTATATACGTTGAAATTCCCGCCTCAAATGCTTTGAAGCCTTTGCTTCTATCTTTGCAAATGGCGGCTCCTATATTAAGAAGACATATTTGGGAATTATACATTACATTATAAATGCCAGTACGGCTATTTTCGATGTTTTTTATTATTAATTTCATACATCTCAATGATGGATAAATCATATTTAAAGAGAAAAATTATACGCTCAGACCGGGACTTGAACCCGGGACCCTTGCTTTTCTAGTCCAAGTACTCTACCATTTGAGCTACCTGAGCAAGTACCAAACTAAACGCAAATCTTTCTCTATATATGTTGAAATTCCCGCCCCAGATGCTTTGAAGTAATGTATAATTCCCAAATATGTCTTCTTAATATAGGAGCCGCCATTTGCAAAGATAGAAGCAAAGGCTTCAAAGCATTTGGGGCGGGAATTTCAACGTATATAGAGAAAGATTTGCATTTAGATCGGTACTTGATCAGGTAGCTCAAATGGTAGAGCACTTGGACTAGAAAACCAAGGGTCCCGGGTTCAAGTCCCGGTCTGAGCGTATAATTTTTCTCTTTAAATATGTGATTGTATTCTTTCTTAAAATTTTCTTCACTTAATGGGATGTTTGTTAATCTGTATATTAAAGGTGAGATGTTAAAGCATTTTCTCCAACTCATTCATTAATGTAAATACCTCATAGTGTTACCTCCCACTTTGATTTTGATTAAACTCACAGTGATTTTTCCTATAAAAGTTAAAGGTAAACATATGTCAACTAACTTCTCTACAGAGGATGGCTTGAAACAAATACATAACATTATGTTCAATTTTGCTGTAAAAATTAGATATGCAATTAAGAAAATTACCGAAAACAATCTGGTTTTAAATATGAATGGCCTGGTTTTAGTTTATGCCATGACATGAATGTAATAGAATGTGTTAACAAGATTGCTTTTTAAAATCCTTACAAGGAAGCAGATTTATGTGTAAACAAACACACACAAAAAAACTTATTACATGAAAATGTGTGATACAAATATAACAGATAGTAAAATGGTAATTAATACTAGTAAAATTCATATCAAATTCCATTGAGGTGAAGTCATATGATGAAAGTTCTTCTTCTTCTTCCTTCCAAGTATTAAGCCAAGGCCTGTTACGATCCTATAGAAAATTTTCCCTCCAGCGTTTTGATCCTTCCGGGAAATTCTCGTATAAGACTTGAAAGCATAATAATAGTCCCTTCGATTGGTTGCTGGCCAAAGGAAGGCAAGACCAGTGATGGGGCTATCATCTTATAGCCTCTGGTCAGGCTTTTCTGGAGAAGAAAAGAAAATAAAGGGAAGAAGAAATGGAAGAAAGGAAAGACTCCCTAGCCCTCGGATGCCCTAATAGCGTCGGAGTCGAAAAAAACAAGAGTTAACCAAGAGAGGTTAGATAGTAAAGTTAAAAGGGTGCAAAACACAAGTAAGTGTATGATGAAAGTTAAAAATTAAAATATACCTGTTGGTAGGTGCCGTCGTCCTCAACTTTGTTAAAATATTGTATATAAAATTAACTGGGGCGCTTTCGGAAGTTATCTTCCATCTTCGGCAGGTTGAGCTTCCACTACTCGTTGTTGTGTACGGTGATGTATACTCCAACTGTTTGTAGCAACAACTGACTTGTTTTTGACGATCTCGTATAATGGGTTTGACTGGGGTGCGTTCTCATTAAGAAGTGAGGTGTTGTTTCTTTCCTTTATAATTTCGAGGTCTTCAAATATATTTACAACAACATCTCACTTCTTAATGAGAACGCACCCCAGTCAAACCATTATACGAGATCATCAAAAACAAGTCAGTTGCAGCTACAAACAGTTGGATTATACATCTCCGTACACAACAACAATGAGTAGCGGAAGCTCAACCTGCCGAACATGGAAGATAACTTCCGAAAGTGCTCCAGTTAATTTTATATACAATATTTTAACAAAGTTGAGGACGACAGCACCTACCAATAGCTACATTTTAATTTTTAACTTTCATAAAATGGTAATTCTTAGAGAAAAAAATTCTTATGAATTAGAGAAAATGTTCAAATATATAGTAGCATTGTCAATGAATTAATATCATACAAATGATAAAAAAAAAAAGATAAATAAATAACTGACTTAAGGAAAAAAAATTTGTGTTCGGGGATTCTTTACACCTTGTGACACGAAAAACTTTTAAGTTCCAATCATACACCATGTGCATGCACCAACAATTGTGAAGCAGTTTACACTATGGAATCATGGGATGCAGCCAACATATACACGATATTTAATGAATCTAAATGCTAACCTAACAAAATTTAAGTACTATAACCTGTGAAAGAACAACCTGAAACCTAACCTAACACAATTTAGGCACTCTTACCTGTGAAAGAATGCAACGTCCAAAAATAAATAGTAAGTTCTGAAATTCTGAAGTATATGTGTACAGTTAATTAGTACATACTCTATGTTGGCTGCATTGGGACACGAATATTGTTTTTTTTTTTTAAATATTCGTTAAAATCAAAATGGCTGCCATATGTCTTCATACTATGTATGTAGTTAAATATCATAGAAAAATATATTGAAATATCATTACAAAAAATGTAAAAATCATTGTAAATGGTGGGAAATTATTTGAAAAATTGAACCCTAAGAATAAAAATTTGACAGGAATTTATGATGGAATTAAAAAAGTCGCATCACATGTCATAAAGAATAGCCTGTGTTTCTGTTCAGTTCAAGATCCTATCTTCTTGTTTTTGTCAGCGAAGATAAAGATTAAAATATATAAATTAATACTCATGTTTGTGGTACTCTATGGGTAAGAATTATGGTTACTTACTTAGGGGAAGAAAACAAGTTATAGATGGGGATTCCAATGAAAATCCGGTAGTCATAATGGCAGTTGAAAATGAAAGGGATGTGACCTTTTGAAAACTGCAGTTCCCGTGTTTAAGAAAACATGAACTATGAGGTAAGATGTAAAAATGACTCATTAATTTATGAAGTGAAACTTCCTCAAAAATATAATCCTGAAGTATATATTCATTCCCGTAATTAGGTAAGGAGTTCACAATGGAAACTTCATAATTTATATTGTCGTAATATTATCAGGATTAATAAGTCTAAGAAATTGAGATGGACAAGCATTTAGTTCCATAGAGCAACAGTAGAAATGGTTTCAAAATTTGTGTTGAGAAACCATTAATGAAAAGATCATTGGAAAGGCATTGATATAAATGGAAGATAAATTGTAGAGAGATCTTAAGGAAATTTAAAGTCAATAAAATTAAATACTACACTTAGTAGGTTAAGATAGAGTTATATTATGGTAAAATCAAATGTTTCCTACCTCTCCTCATACAATTCTTCTAAGTAGATTGCGATTTTGAGACCATAACAATCTCATCTTCAGTACTATTTTGGCAACTGATGTTATGTCGATCAGAAGAAACTCTTCTTCTTCCCTCTGTTGGTGGACCGATGAACCTCTGGATCAGGTCAGAATTTGCGGGATTTGTTTTTCTGAATGTGGATTTTTTCCCAAACCGTGAGTTCCTTTTGTTTTTCTATTTGTTTAATTAGACTGGCTTTTGATTCAATTAAATGTTTTTCGGACCAAGCATGAACAGCTACTGCTGACTATTCCACTTCACCATTTTTGACATTTCTAAAATGTTCTTTCACCCTTGTTTTCAAATTTTTTTTTGTTTTTCCAATATAAATTTTGTCACAATCCCTACATTTGATCTGATAAATTCCTGATTTGTTTTCTTCTTCAATTCTTTCATTTTTATTGGTTTTAGTTATCCTATTAAGGCTGTATTCGTACTTCGGTGCCAATCTTATATTAAATTTTTTGAAAAGAAACAGAAAAAATAAAATTGTAGACTTTCACGGCAGGTATTTTGATTCATGTATTTTATGTCTTTCGGGCTAAATGGCCATGGTCTGGTTTTATTAAAACTCGGCGTTTCGTCTACTACTGCGGTAGACATCCTCAGGAGTTCTAATAAAACCAGACCACGGCCATTTAGCCCGAAAGACATAAAATACATGAATCAGAAAAAATAAAATTCGAGAAATTCACTTACATTGAAAAATTTAAAAAACATTTTCAAAAAGTTTTCTCAACAGGTTATGCATTACATACTTCTATGCTGGCTACTGGAGTTATGTGGTTTTATTATTAATAACTGACTTGTATTCTGTAGTAAAATATGTGGGAACTATTGCTGTATTAATTTTCATAATTATTTAAAACAGTTATTTGTTTCTCTTGTAAAATTTACCAAAATGGAGTTACGAGGTTTTCATTGCCCATCATCATACTGTTTTTTTTTGTAGATTAATGAACTGGAAGAGATGATACTGTATGTGGATAAGACACTCTCTTGCAGTTTTAAAAATAGTGTGTTTTATAAATGTCTTAAGCATTGAGCACTACTCTAATATAAGAGTATGTAGGAGACCACTATGTGATAATTAGGGCAAGGCATTTAATGACCTATAAATTGGTAAAAAATGCAAAAAAAATGACCAATAAAATAAAAAAAAATGACGAATAAAAAGTTAAGAATTACCAATAAAAATACTATTTATTAGATTAAGTACTCACTTGATTACTGAATTACATAAAATTTAACTTAACATCAAAATATTAAAAGAAAAGTATTTAAAAATACATGTTACAGTACCTTTTATTGCAGAAAAGCCATTTCAATTATACAGTGCATTTTTACAGCAATTTTGAATTGCAGTTAACAATCAGAATAAGGGTAGAAGCTAGCATAAGCTCTAAGAAATTGAATAAAATTCCTAGAAGTGGGCAAGTTCATTATGCACATACCTTGAAAAATAGGGGTAGTAGTTAGCAAAACAACTACTTAATTCCAAGAAATTGTATTGACAAGGAAAAATATTGAATTATAAAAATCTTAATTCAAATACAAATAATGTCACAGCCTTCCGGAAAAGTGTAAAAAATGCTCAAAATTACCTAAAAATTGCCAAAAAATGACATATCCCTAAAAAAGTTAAGAAAATGCAAAGAAATGCCCTAACAAATTGTTTTTATTTAATCCGGTTTTTAATGCCGTACATTTTCATATATTTAAGCAATGTTTCAACCTTCGTAAGAAAAAGATGGAAAATCATTAATTGCCTTGCCCTAGTGATAATTATTATTTATTATTTATAGTGTAACTTTAAAAATTAATATTAGTTTTTGTTTAGAATAGACTTTAATTGAATCTACGTATGCAATATGGAACTCAAAAAAAAGTTATATATATTGTAATTGGTGAGGTTTTTGGAAACTAAATGTTCTATTCTATCGTAAAAAAATATACTATTATAATTTTGTCTGCCTCCAACTAAGGAGTTTTCCGTGAGATGCAAAAAATAAATTAATAGAATTCATTTTTATGTTATATTTTAAATTAACTTTCTAGAATTGGATATAGTTTTATTTTAGAAAGAAAAATTATGTTTGAACCGGGAGTCAATTCCCGAATCTCTGACTCTGTACATCATTGCGATCCATGTGATAACATCAAAATATGGAGCTTTACCGCTTAAAAGTAATGTTTAAATTCTCAGTAAAAATACTTGAATAGAAGTCATCAGATGGTGTTGTTGATAGCATTGATTATTGGCCTTCGGATGAAAGGAGAATTGTGTAAGTGGAAAGAAATTTGACATTCCTATTGGAAGTTTGAATGGTGCAACAGTTATTGCACTGATGTACAGAGTCAGAGATCCAAGGTTCGACTCCCGGTTCAAACATAATTTTTGTTTCTAAAATAATACAATTAATTCATTATAAAGGATTAAAACATTTTAAACATATAACAAAATTATTTTCACATTTTCCATATGTGATAGTAATAAGATAATTTAGCTATTATTTAAAAAAAAATCTAGACTGTGACAATCTGTTGACATGCTGGCCTTTTGATTGAATTCAAACTAATAATATTGTCTCAGTTATTAAAAAAAAGTTAGTAATTCCATATTACATAATTACATCCAATTATATTAAGAAATTTCACAGTAATAGATGGTTTTATGATTTATTATTCCATTTTGTACTTTTATTTGTAATTTCAACAGTTTCTGTAAGTGCACAATTTAAAAAAAAATGTAAGTCCTGTAATTTAGACCAAAAACATAGATATAAATAAAATACAATGAGCAAGAGATTATCAAAAAGTAACTTTTCCTAGTTTACTGTCCTGTATCAAATGTAATTGGATGTGTTTAATCCCAGACAGTAATCCTCTGCTTTCATCTGCAAGTCTTGTCACACGACTTCGTTCATAAGTTGCCTCCAATCAGGAGTCAGCATAGTGTTGCACATAAGTGTATTTTTTCCTCCTGAAGTTTTTGCAGAAAGATCATAAATATCATATATATTGGTAATTATCATGTAATATTAATTAAATATTCAATTAACTAATGCACCTTTGAGCCTGGAGGTTCATGGCATGTTTATATAAGCATGCCATACATCCCTATCCTGAGCTAATGATTTTCAGTCATTCCCTATATATGGGGTGAATCATAAATATGGCTATACGTTTGATCGCGTTGTGTGATGAAAAGATTACCATTACAGGAAATATGAAATTACTGTTGGAAAGGCAATTATTCAAATTACAACAATGGAATAAAACAAAACAGTATAAAACTTACGTCATTAGTCAAATTGGCGTTGAATATTCAACGGCAAATTACAATTGCTGCATGGGCAATAATGTATGCTAATGATCGTGAGACCGCAAGACAGGCAAGACATGAGTTTAACGTAGCATTGCAGCCGTTGACTGTGGGGAAGTGGAGAAAACGACTGCTGGAAACGGGAAGGATGCAGAAAATCAAACCTCCTGGAAGGCCTCGCGTTAGCACTGATGCAGAAACAATGAAGAGAATTGTGGCGTTCGATGCTTGCCCACAAAAATCAACCCACTAAGCTGCACGTGAGCAGTGATTAGTTTTGTTTTGTTCTAATGTTGTAATTTGAAGGATTCCCTTTTTAACGATAACATCATATTTCCTTTAATAATAATATTTTTGTCATAAAATGTGATCAAACGTATAGCCATATTTCTGAATCATTCTGTACTTTACCTCCCTCAGATCATACTTAATAATATTCTGTCGTTGAATGTAGGCTTTCATGGCTGGTAGGGCCGGTAATCATAATATTAAGAGACTCCAGACTATGTGGCCCTGGTCCTATACTGGTGTTTCTTCCAGATGTTTCTCCTTTGACCATGGAGAGCATTTTCAGTGGTGAGTACTTCTAGGTAGTGTTATCTGGTCAGAGGCTCGGCTTTGAATGAGCAGTAGACTGCTGGAAACCGGTATTTATAGTAATGTTGTTCCCAGGATGGGTGAACGAAGTCAAAAGCTGATTGGCTAGTTGTTGTCAATCTAGAATCTGATTGTTTCAGAACTGTCTCCTCATTATTGATTATGTTTATATGTCTGTTATTTAACGTGTTTTAGAAACTGGCTAAAGCCTGGTATCACATTTTAGACAAAGATGCTTTGAAACATGTCTTACAAAAAACAATGAAATATGAGGTAGGCTGTATCAACTGAATATGGAGCAAAGTTGCTTTGAAACATGTCTTACAAGAAACAACGAAATACATGAGGTAAGATGATGGCAGACCCAAATTATTTATTAACCCAATGGACTCTTATTTAAATGCCTGCTAACTTTTCCCTCCACTCAGATTTAAATGGCCACAGAAGGCAGGAGGTGTCATGCTCTTTACATGCAAACACAAGAATGCTCATAGAATGGAATTTAATAAATATTTTTCTTTAGAAATTTTAGTGAAGGCTTCTGAATAATTGTACTTGCCTAAAGTGATATTTGGTGTGGTGAATCTTGAAACATTCCGGGACATGAAGTGGAACTTCACACTTTTTGCACTGAAATGTAGTTTCACTTCTTTTGTTCTGTTTTGAACACACATTTGTAGGGTTTCTTTTTATTGTCTGTGCTGGGGATGTATATTGGAAAGTGAGCCCAGTTCCTTGCCTGTACCTGACAGGGGTTGTACTTGATGATGGGGAGCCTCTCACATTATAGGATGGCAGCTGTATTGTCTCCAATAATTGCTCGGCGACAGCTATTCTGAAAGTCGAATATGCTGTCTTGCGATCTATGAAGTTATTGTACACCACAAAAGAGTTAAACATAAATATGTCCAGCAAATAGAAAAATCAACTTTTATAAGATTCATGATGTGTTCCGTTGAGGTATTATTCAAAATTAAAATATAAAATTATGGAATATTCACCTGAAAGGTCCGTCTCCTCGACTTAATTAATAGCCCAAAAGTGCTACAGTTAAATAATTAATTAAGTTGAGGAGATGGACCTTTCAGGTGAATATTCCATAATTTTATATTTTAATTTTAAATAGAAAAATAATTTTCTGTATCTTTTACAGTGCGTCACATTATGTGGATAAGGGTGGTGACCTGCGTCTTGCAAGTCAATGCCTTTCATTCCATCCTGTTACTCCAGGCTGAGTCTTGGTTTTTTTTCTTCCCTAGTTTTTTGCCATTTTACCCTCCTCGGTTTTCCTGTCGGTATTATGTCTGCTGTCTGATGTTTCGAGGACAAAACTCTCTAATAAATTCAGAATCCCATCACGATCATCATCACACTCCCTCTTAGATGCCATTTCAATGACTGAGCACTACAAATTTCTTCTGTATATTTCCAACGTACAGACAGCTTCTAATTTCACAGTTTCTTTTAAAAAAATGCAGTTTGTCCAACATGCTTTCTCTCAGAAATCTAGGAAAGTTAACACATAAGACATCTATTGGGTAGTTTGGAAGTTATTGCAAAATATATGAGCTCGTGCGCTTGACGTGGATGTCACGTCATTCAAAGACTGGGCCTCACTAGAGTGCATGTGAATGTCACGTCATACGAGTTGAATGGGTTAAGTAGAACCTCATAATGTTACTTCCTATTGTATTTTCATGATTGACATACAGAGCCAACACTTCTTTGATTTGATGTTCTCTCAGATTAAAATCTCAAACCATATATATATACTAGAGGTATTATTCTTGAATATACAGTCCGTTTCTTAAGCTACAGGTATCTTGTATACTTTGATGGAATTAGGATCTAATTCAGTTGATGTAAACTTCACACTTTTGTTACTTAATTTCTTATGAACATCCATCCATGGTAATTCTGCCCAAGGGCAGGTCTTTCACTGCAATCATAGTATTTTCATGCTATGTTTGCAGCTTTACTAGGGAGTTGTAGGTGTGGTAGCTTTCTGTTGCTTTCCACACTGGTGAAGGATGATGTTGATAATGATAAGGATGATAATGATGGCCATACGATTTTGGGGACCTTTTGGGCCTTAAAGTTTTCCTGACATTTGTCTTACAGGTGAGGAAAAACCCTGATAAAAACCTCACCCAGAAAAACTGCCCCGACCGGGGATTGAACCCGGGCCTGCTGCGTGACAAGGCAGCACGCTATCTCGAGACCACAGCGGTGGACCCTTATGAATATGATGAGCAATAAATATGAAGCCAATGATTCAAATTAATGGTTCAAATTTTCTGTCGTATGTCTTAAACAAAATCTCAGCCAAGATAGCAAAAATATTCTATGGAATGCTCAAGGAACCAGAAGAAATTGTTATGATATTGAGTTTTGACTACAAAAAGAATATAGATCTCCTCTGTGTACCCAATCAATCAGCATATTATTCGAGGACCTTCTCATCCTCAATGATAACATAAGACATGAAAACAGCATTTAAAACTAATAACAAATTAAACATCATATTCAATAATAGTAATGAAGAAAATAACAAATTCAATAACAAAGGTGTATATAAACTAATATGCAAAGATTGTAACAAATTTTATATCGGAAGAACCAGGAGAAGTTTTAACATCAGATACAAAGAGCATTTCAAGGATTTTTACACACTTTATATTAGCTTGACCTATTTGTTTCAAATATTGCTTTTAACAGGGAGAAGACCCCCTCTAATTCTTTCTAGATTGAAAGCTTACAGGAACCAACCTGGACAATAAGCCAGCGTCCAATCCCTACCTTCTCATGGTGCAGCTGTTAACATATTGTTTATGCAATATGAACCAAAGAGATGGGCTACACACCAATTAGCACTGGTCAGTTTGGTGGGTTATAGACCAATTTGGTATTTCTTCCTTTCCTAGTACCAGATCCCTCTTTTTACTTTCCCATCCAGTCTCCCTTGACTGACCTCTTCTTTTCTTTGACTCTGATGGTATTAGAGTATTCGAGGCTGAAGGCTTCATTTCTGTCTTTCCTATATCTCTTTCTTTTAACCTCGTGGACACTCACCTTGAATGCCCACATAAGCTGCATGTTCAAATGCAGCCTCATTGCAACTTATAGCGTAAGTAAGCAATGGATTCATGTCATTAACTACGGCTGGATACACGTAAGAAGAATGAAATCATTTTTATTGGTCAAAAGAGTTCCTAGATACACAAATTCATTAACAATGTTGAAATTATAACTCCCCTTAGCAATTGTCTGACCCAGTAGGTAAATTTTCCATGAAACAGTCATAAATTTGGTGAGATGAATTTAAGATGTTTTATATGTGACTCCAAAGCAGCCAGCCATTCTTGCTATAACACAAGACACAGCACCCAAAAGCATCAAAATTATCGAATGTCACAAAATAATAAAACAGTTATCCCATTTACATAAAAAAGTTGTACTTCAATAGATTCCGGCCCATTGTGGAGTGACAGGCAATGAAACAGCCGATTTTCTGGCCAAAAAGGGTAGCAAAATTGTTTCGAACTCAACTTCTACTCCAGTTTCCTATCACTCTATCAAAAGAATTATCTCAAATAAATATATCAATAAACTTAGAGAAGAATACACCACCAAAACATCTGGAAAGGAATGGGAAAATCTCCAAGCTTATGACATTACTACATTACAAAGAAAATCTGCAGTAGCAATATTCAGACTGCTAACGGACATGACTGCCTGAATAAACACCTACACAGACTTGGCATAACAGATTCACCTAAATGCCCTTTTTGCAATTTAAATGAAGATATGGAAAGAAACCATCTCCTCCGTTGTCCAGCATTTGTAGAAGAGACCAGCCTTTCTGCTAAATATTGGAGCGCAAGAGAGTGAATGATTTCATTATCAAGTGCTCGACATTAGAAGATTCACCTAAATGCCCTTTTTGCAATTTAAATGAAGATATGGAAAGAAACCATCTCCTCCGTTGTCCAGCATTTGTAGAAGAGACCAGCCTTTCTGCTAAATATTGGAGCGCAAGAGAGTGAATGATTTCATTATCAAGTGCTCGACATTAGATACCAACCAACCAACCATATTTTAAGCATTTGTTAGTGTGATTGTGTTGTGTGAGGAGTGAACCCTAGATTTAACATACCCAACCAATGAACTAACTGGTATCAATAGTACCATATGACTTTTCACAAAATCTACATTGCACAAGAACTGTTTTATAAACGTGAATCTGAAATTTTTACATCTCACCACATAAAAGTATGACTAGTTTTGAAGGCTTTTATTGCACCAATCATCAGATACACTCTGACTTATTATGACTATTTAACTCATGCCCCAAATGGGAGTCAATGACCAATCACGTTTCAATGATTTCTGTTTTACAGCCAATCACAGTCATGTTTCACCAAATATTTATCAATGTTAAATTTACCATATTAAAGAAAGCTCCTCCTTTTTAATAATCTGAACAGGTCTGACCATTATTTTGGGGTGACTGATCCCATAAGAAATACGGCTACCAGATTGTATATAGTGCATGGATGTCAACACATAGCTTGCATGAATTAATATAAAAATATTTGTAGCAATTGATTATACCACCAAAAAAGAAACCACTGTTTGCACTTTCTTAAATGTATTTTTTCCCAGGTAATAATGCAGAAAAATATAATTGTCATATTTACATCATACGACATCAGAAATGAATTAATATACAGTTTGATGTGTTTCATTTTTTCTCCACTAGAGAGCATTCTTACAATATTGCGTTCCTTTGGCAATAAATAGTATGATCTGGTTGCAGTGATAAACAAAAGAAGCAGATGAAGCGTAACAATCGTTTCTCATTTGTTTTCAAACATCGCCGTTTACATTAAATATATATATATATATATTTTAAAATGTCTATAGTTGAATAATGATTTGTGAGTAAACAGCTTAATTTTATTCATTAAATAGTCCTAACAAATGCCACTCTTGATTTCCAAATTCTCTAGATAAATTGGAAATCACTCGTGGCATTACTTATGATAAGGGAGTATTAGATAGCCTTCAAAACTAGTCAGGTGAGAAATACACATTTTTTATGAAAACTGCAAAAATTTTGTCTACATGGTGTGTCTGATTTCTAATGCATAATATCAGGCCAACATCCCAAATTTCTGTATATATTCCAAGTCAATAGCCTTGGTGACCTTGCTTACATATGTCAATTTTTTTTTATTTTTGAAAACTGCAAAAATACAGTCTGCAGAATGTGATGGGATTTCTAATGAAAAAAACCTAGCCGAGATCCAAAATTCTACAATTGTTTTTTGTAAGTCTATAGTATTGATGTTTTTACTAAAAATGTAAAAATTTCCAAAATTTTGAAAACTGCAAAAATTCAAGTACGGGGTTTCTAAAACAAAAAAATTAGGTCAACATCCCAAATTTCCCGATTGTATATTACCAGCTTGTAATCTTGGTGCTTTTACTAAAAATGTCAAAATACTTTAAATTTTGAAAACTGCAAAAAATTCAGTATACAGAATGTGACGTGATTTTTAATGTAAAAATCTGGCCTACATTTCATATATCCAAAGGTATTTTCACAAAAAATGTCAACTTTTCGAAATTTTGAAATGCAAAAATTTAGTCTGTAGGGTGTGTCCGGGATTTCTAGTGCATAAAATCCACCCATCATCCTGTATTTTCCGCATTGTATATCGTAACTCTAAAATCTTGGTGTTTTTACTGCAAATGTCCAAAATTTTGAAATTTTTAAAACCGCAAAAATTCACTCTACAGGGTATATCCGGGATTCCTAATGCAAAACATCCGGCCTACTTTCAAAATTTCCTGATTGTATATTCTAAGGCTACAGTATTGGTGTATTTACAAAAAAGTCAACATTTCCGAAATTTAGAAAACTGCAAAAATTGAGTCTATAGGGTGTATCTAGAATTTCTAATGCGAAATATCTGGCCTGAATTCCAAATTTCCGGATTATATAATCTTGGTGTCTTTGCTAAACGTGTCAACATTTTCGATATTTTGATAACTGGACAAATTCAGTCTACAGAGTGTGTCTATTATTTTTAATACAAAAAATCCGGCCTACATCCCAAATTTCCGGATTTTATATTTCAAGGCAAATAGTCTTGATGTTTTTGTTAAAAATGTAATATTTTCGAAATTTTGGAAAATTGAAAAAATCCAGGACATGTGGATGGAAGAGGATGCAAACTTCTTGTAGGAAAACCGGAGGGGAAACGCCCAGTTGGTAGACCAAGAATGAGGTGGGAGAATAACATTGTACATTATTTAAGGAAAGTAGATTATACAGGGGGTGATTGGAAAACATCTCAGAATAGGGATGTATGGAGTGTTTATGTCCGCATGGCCATGAACCTATGGTTTCGATAGTGCCAGTGAGTTAGGTACTAAAAATACTACTACTTTGGGTTTTTACATTTATATAACACTGACTAGACCAGTGTTGACCTATGGTAGTGAAGCATGGACACTAAAAAGACAACATGAAAGCAGAATAACGGCTTATGAAATGAGATTCATGCGCAGAACAGCGGGTCACACCAGATGGGATCGGAAAATGAACACCGATATCTTAAAAGAATTGAAGACTACGCCAATTTTGGAATATGTTAAACAGTACCAACTAAATTGGAAACACCATCTTGAAAGAATGAGTTCAAATCGGATCCCCAAAGCTGTTTATAATTATATACCAAGAGGACAAAGATCACTGGACCGTCCTATGAAACGCTGGAGGGAAAATTTTCTATAGGATCGTAACAGGCCTTGGCCTAATACTTGGAAGGAAGAAGAAGAAGAAAAATATACTATATAATGCTACTATCATTTATAGCAAAATAGGCATAATAATTGAATAGTTGCCCCGAAAACAGATCTAACCTACAAACTACAAATTGTTGGGAAAACGAAAAAACGCATAATGTTCATTTTGAAGCTATTGCCTCCATTATATCATATATATTTTAATATGTCCTACTGGAATTGAATTTGAATGCAAAATAACATGTTAATAACTGAACATTAACAATTTAATATAGAATTGAGTGGAAAAACGATCTACCTCTATAGAGTGGAACAATTATCTAACAGATATTTGACTAAAAATGTTACAATAAAAAATAGAAAATACATATTGAACACTGATTCAGTTATAACAATTTCTAACTAACTTACTGGCACTATCGAACTATCATGGTCCATGGACATAAGCTCTCAATGCATCCCTATCCTGGGCTAATGTTTTCCAATCATTCCCTCTAGGCCTATAATCTACTTCCCTCAAATCATTGTTAATGTTATTCTTCCACCTCATTCTTGGTCTACCAACTTGGCGTTTCCCCTCAGGTTTTCCAATCAGTTTTCAATATTTTTATTTTCCATTTAGTGTTATTTCGTTCCATGTCTTTCTTATTTTCACTCATCTAAAATTCTGATAGAATTCATGTAACTGTGGTGGAATGAATTTGCACATGTGCAATAATTGTTTTTCTGCACTGCTACTCATTAATTGACTAACTGCTTTCGCCATTTTGTTACAGATAGATCACTATTCGCTTGAAAGCTAATTTTTAAAAATAAATAGAACAGGTCTGGAAAAGAGTAGGAATTATTTTACATCCACCATGCCGTCATAATCTCCGGATAGATCAGAGAACTCAAGTTTCAAATGTTTGTTGGTTAGATCTCTTTTCGGGGCAACTATTTAATTATGAAATTAATAAGACAAATAAAGTTACTTAATTATTTTACAGATGCAAAGTTCAATTGTTATCATTTTTGTTACTTTAATGCGCTGATAAAATTCACTAACATCTGAAAATTTCCGGAGACCTAGCACGCTTTGTTGGCACGAATTGACTTATTTAAATTATAATTGATGAAATACTATTTTAGGCTCAAAAACACTAAGTATATGGCAATTAAAAACACTAAATATATGCCAATGTGTAAATAAGCATTTCAGACACAGTTAATTTCTTCCTGATCGTTTATAAATAAACAATCCATCCATCCATCCATAGTACTTCTGCCCAAGGACAGGCCTTTCACCGCAATCATAGCATTTTCATGCTATACTTTACAGTTTTACTAGGGAATTATAGGTGTGGTAGCTTCCCGTTGCTTTCCACACCGGTGAAGGATGATGATAATGATAAGGATGATGATGGCCGGATGATTTTCGGGGACCGTTGGGCCCTAAGTTTCCTGACATTTGTCTTACAGGTGAGAAAAAACCTCACCCAGGAGCCTGTCCCGACCGGGAATCGAACCCGGGCCCGCTGCGTGACAAGGTATCACGCTACCTCGAGACCACAGCAGTGGACAAATAAGCAATAATATACCGTAAATTATATTCTGTGAAACAGTCGCAAACCAACTTAATTGAAGCTGAAATAGAAATAGAACAACAAAGACAGAGTAGAGTTTGATAGAATATAAGTTATTATGATACGCTCTACGAAAACACGGCTTTGCGGACTCTTGTCTTTGACTTTCGTCTTTGGAATAAAATTGAATCGCTGAGTTGAAAAGGAAAGAACCTCCGAAGTTCCCTACTTTTGAGAAAACCTTGAAAAAGTACATAATTTCTTACAACTTGCTCTGATAAATTTTTGATCATTTACAATATTGATCCTCTGGTTACACGGAATTCAAATATAACCAGAATCATAATTTCTGTGTTGCATACGGTTTTATCGCTCTTCGAAGTTAGTGGAGTTTGTTTCTTACCTTTTCAACTCAGCGATTCAATTAGCATATTACGAATATACTGTAAATTTATAACTTGCTTCCATTCCCAGGGTTCGCGGGTTCAAACCCGGCCGGGCTCGATGGATTTTTTAACAAGTCCTCCGAGAGGGTCCCGAGTCAGAAAATGTTCAGGCTCGTAATAGAACCTTAAGCCTAAAATAAGAGTCCTCTAAGCAAATGTCATTCAAATAATATCTTCGTTGCCTACTAGATGTCTCATTGGGTCGGTAAGCTGACCACATACCATTCATGACATATTCAGGGAAATAAGCTAGCTAAATTAACTCGGTCTTGAAATCCTAACAAAGGAGAAGTTTGGCTAAAATCAAAGGATCGAAAAGCAAATAAGTAAGTAAATATATAACTTTTCATCAAATTTGTACCTACACAATTTGTTTTTATTTATTCTAAACTAGCTCTAATTAACTCACTGGCACCATCGAACCCGTAGGTTCATGGCCGCACGGACATAAGCTCTCCATACATCCCCATCCTGAGCTAATGTTTTCCAGTCATTTCCAGTTTAACGTACTTCACTCAAATAATGTTTTTTTTTATCCCATCACATTCGTCTACCTACTGGGCGTTTTCTCTCTGGTTTTCCTAAACGAAGTTTCCAAAACCTTTTTTTTTTCATTTCCAATTCGTACCACATGTCCTGTCCACCGCAGTCTAGGATACTTAACTGTCCTTGTTATATCTGGTATCCCATAAAGATTATGTATCTAACTGTTATTTAGTTTTCTCAATTCCCTTATCTGTTCATCTCTCATAAAGGAAACAAAATAAATTATAGAATTCGTTGATTGTATTAGAATACAACATTTTTATGTTTGTTGGCCCAATATTAGTCCCGCACAGTAGCCGAGTGGTTAAGGCAGGTTGCTTGGCGCAGAGCTACGGCATTTACGCTGGTTCGAGTCTCCATGGGAGAACAAGTTTTCTCATGCAATTTCGGCCAGTATGGGACCGGTGTCCACCCAGCACGTGAGGCATTTGGGTAGCTACAATAAGTAGCGGCTCCAGGTTGAGAAGACCAGCTATAATGGCTGAGGGGCCCGATATGCTGACCACATGTCACCCTTACACTGGCTAGATGATCGTCTACCTCTGATTAATAAATGTGGATGTGAGTCCAGCAGCCGGCTTGTAGGCCAAGGGCCTTTTAGGCCTGTCGCGCCATGGAGTCGGAGTTGGCCCAATATTATTAAATTGTATTTGATTTTACAGTGATGTTTTGTTTTCTAAATAAATTGTAATAATTGTTTTATAGAAAATTTATATCCATTTATGTTCCATCACTGTTTTCTGGGGGCAGTATCACTGCCTTATGCGCATTTAATCAAAATAATTGGAACAATTAACCATAAATTAATGTTTTCGAAAAAAAAACTGAATTAGAAATACAGAAATTAGAAAATATTACAGCAAATATTTGAAAAATGAGAGAACATAACATACAGACGCATGTTGCTTTTATTGATTTTGAGAAGGCATTTGATCGTGTTGATAGAGATTAAGAAATGGAAAAGTATGGAAATACATGGCTACCCCGCAAAATTAATTTATGTGATACAAAGTTTATATGAAAAATCTCAAATTATAATAAATAGAGGCACATTAAAGACCGAACCAATTTTAATAAATAGAGCTGTAAGACAACGGTGTAGTTTATCAACTACCCTTTTAATTTACGAGTATATATTAATGACATCATCCAAAATTGGAAAAGTAATGTTAATGTAGGTATAAGAATGGACGATTTTAAAATATTACATGTTTCAATGTATGCTGACGATGTGGTTATTATTCAAGAAAATGAAAATAATTTGCAGTACTCTTTACATCAATTAAATCAGTTATGCTAAGAATATAATTTTAAAATATCAAAGGAAAAAACGAAAATAATGGCATTTTGGGGAAGTGAACATATAAGATCAAAAATCATAATAGACAACAAACCTCTGGAACAAGTAACAAATTTTAATTATTTGGGCTGTAATTTTACTATAAACACAAAAACTGAAAGAGACGTAAATGTGAAACTGTCAAGATTTCAAATGATATGTGGAACTATACATAAAACATTAAAGAACAAAACAAGAAGAGATACTAGATTGAAGTTTTATAAAACATTGGCAGTTCCTGCATTAATTTATGGGAGTGAAACTTGGGTAATGACCAAAAAATTATAAATTAGAATACAAAGTGTAGAAATGAACTTCCTTAGAAGAACAAAAGGCTGCACAAGAATGGATCGGTTAAAGAATGAAAATATAAGAACAGAGTTAAATATATATCCATTAAATGATAAAATCAAAGGATATAGAGAAAAATGGTTTAGGCATGTAGAAAAAATGAACGTAACAAGATTACCAAAAGCAGCATTTAACTACAAACCAAGAGGTTCAAGGAATGTAGGAAGGCCAGTGAAAAGATGGACAGAACAACTGTGAGGCGGAACAGGCATTTTGCCTAGTCCGTGGAGTGAAGAAGAAGAAGAAATTAGAAAATGGATGAATGCAGAAAGAAGTATAATGGATGAGATTGAACACAGAAGGCTAAAATGGTATGGAGACATAAGAATAATTGCAGGATGGCAGACTACCAAAGACCGTCTATGCATGGAAAATTGAAAGAAGGAACAGAAAAGGAAGACCAAGAACAACCTGGAAAAATAGAATTCAGAATTCAACGAGGAAGTTCAGTGTAACAGATGAAGACGCAGAAGACAGAGAACGATGGAGAACTTTAATTAAGGGACATTTGTGAATGTTTGTTACAAAGTGATCGTCTATAAGTCCGTAGTCATTTATGTATTTTTTTAAGCTCATGTTAATTATTAAGATTGGTTGGAGAAAAACATCAATGATGAGGAAAATACTCAAAATGGAAATAACAAAAAAGTTATTCTTATCTTCCCATCGCTCCAACGAAATAATTTTAAACATTAAAATTAACAACCAGACACGAGCCCGGGTTCGATCTCGGACGAGACAAGTTTCCCGGATGACTTTTTTCCCCGGGGTTTTTCTCACTTGCAAGACAAATGTCAGGAAACTTTAAGGCCCAAACAGGGCGGAAACATCAGCTGGCCATCATTATCATATTCTCCATGTTTATTAATGTGTGCATGTGAATAGCGTGTTTCGTCTTAATGTTGTGTTGTCTCAGAGGAGAACCTTACATTGAGCTGATCACACATTCTGGAAGGCCCTCCATGTCCCTGTGTGGTCAAAAAAGTATGTATGTGATTTCGTGATGGACGAAACGGAGCTTGGGCAGGTTTTTCTCCCATTTTCCCCTGCTACAATTTCATTCCACCATTTCTCCATATTTATCTCATCCATTTCGTTTCAATTAGTTTCGTTTCGTTCATCTGCCCCTATGATGGTGCGTTAGGCATGGTTGGTCGGCACCCTTGTCATTCACATAATTCATATAAGGAGCTTTATCTCATCTCATCTCATCCTTCGAAACGACTCTGAGTTGGACACGAGTTGAGGATATTTATTTTTTAGTTAAAATCCCTCTCCCGACAGGTAGTGTCACGTAAAAGTATCTATAAAGTGAGAGGTTAAACTGCGTTAGTCGAATGGAATAATTATTTATGAGAGAAACTTTGTTTTTAAGAAATTCATTTATTATTTTAGTGTTTTCATTTACGATATATAGTTTATTTTTATGTATGAAAACTCCACGAAGAGGAAACATAACATTGCCTCAATATTAATTTGGTTCACTGTACGGTATTTCGTTACTTCTTGCACCGGACGCTACATATCTATTTTGTAAACAAAACGTACAGATGTGATTGAGGAAAATGCTAGCGCAGTAAGAACCACGGTTACAACAACAGTGTCCTTGAATCTGATGTGACTATGGTACAATCATTTCGTTTCGTGATAGTTCGCTTCAAGTTTTCAACATGTTTACGTTATGCTTTGCAATGTTGTTTATACTTACGAAGACTTACAATAAGATCAATAAAACGAATGAGTCAACAATAAAATCTTACTTGCAGAAACAGAATATTTGCGTTTTCCTCTCGTTATTAATATTGTGATTTTTAAAATATCTAATTGACTTCTTCCTCATAATGACAGAGAAAAATTTCGAACATAACAATATAAGATACCTGATTATTTCATAATATCGCTTACAGAATATCTAATTGACTTCTCCCTTATTTATTGATATATAGATTTTCATCATCATCATCATCATCATCATCCGGGGATTAAGCCTATTGGCTCGTTCCGGTTTCATGAAATCTAGAATTGTTAAAATTATTCAGACCATCTTCTGTGTGGGCGATCAACATTTCTCCTTCCGTGCGGTTTATAATCTAGCAATAATTTTGGAAATCTTCCTTCTGTCATTCTATCAATATGTTCTTTCCAGTCGTTCCTATATTTAATTATTCGGTCTGTAAGTTTGAAAATATTTAGTTTCTTTCTTATATCTTCATTTCTTTTCTTATCCAGCAGAGTATATCCTGCTATATTTCTTAAAAATCGCATCTCAGCTGCTTCTAATCTTTGTTCTTGTCTTTTAGTGATCGTCCAACATTCTGATCCATACATCAATACAGGAACAGCCATTACTTTATAACATTTAATTTTTGTTTCTTTTCTTGTGTTTTTAAGGGTTGTTTTAATAGTGCCACACATGAGATTAAATTTGTTTATTTTGTCATTAATATCTTCAATTTCAACAGCAGATTTTCAATGTTTACATAACTTATTAAAGTTTCATTTCCCTTCTCCACTCGTCCCTATTCTTCCACTCCAGTCATCCAGTTCTCTTGTTCTCATTCCAGTTATTTCTTGCATCCATTCCTTTCTTTCTTCTTCCAGTTAGACACAATTCCAATGTTTTTCTGGGTAACCTTTCTTTTTGCAATCGTCGTACATGCCCACACCAATTTAATTGCCTATGTCTTATACAATCTGCTATTGAATCTTTAATTTTTTGTTTCATGTATGACTGACTTTATTTCTTATTTTTCTCCAATATTGAACATCTTGCTGTTCTCCGCAAGAAATAAATTTCCATCGACATACGTTATTGTTGAATTTCCAGGATTTAGCTTCATTTGTGACAGTACTTCTCATTAATGAATTGTATATTTGTAATTTATTTTTTCTGGTTATATGTCAGTTCCATAGGACACCATTTAACATTACTGTTATTGCTCTACCTTTATTTAATCTACTCCTACCCCGAGCTAATGTTTTCCAATCGTCCCCTGTATAATTTACTTCCCACAAATTGTCGTTAATGTTATTTTCCTACCTCGTTCTTAGTCTACCTACTGGGCGTTTTCCCTCTGGTTTTCCTATAAGTAATTTCCATGCTCCTATTTCATTACCCATTCATGCCACATGCCCTGCCCTTCGCAGTCTACGAGTCTTAACTGTTCCTATTATATCCGTTTCCTATAAAGATCATGTAGCTACTGTTATGAAGTCTTCTCCATTCTCCTGTCTGTTAATCTCCGAAACTCACTCTTAAAGTAGCTTTAATCGGGTATTATTGATAACTAGCCAATACCCGGGATACGTTGCTACGCCTAAATTAATGTAATGTTGAGGATTAATTAAGTGATATGATAGGCCTATACACTGACGAATCAAATATGGTGGTTGCATGAGTCAATATTTATTTTCTGATTTCAGGTAAACCCCCATTTCTAATGGTCGAATTACGCCGATTTTTTTATTATACCTACCTCGGTTTGAGTATGATATACTGAGTTTCGTTATGAAATGTCGAAAATTGTGACCACTACAGCGATTTTTAAATTTTCGTTTCAGCTTAACTCCTGCACATAATGGTTTTAGAACATATTAGATAGCATAAAAAACCCTCTCCATGAAAAAATACATATATGTGCCAATTTTCATGGTGATCGGTTTAATGGTGTCGAAGTTTATTGATCTCAGATATACCATCATTATATATATGGATCTACCATATTTATAATTTGTAATAATTATTATAATTTTAGTAATTGTTACTTCTGTAATGTATTTATATTAAAATTATATGAGAATTTTAGAACTGACAAAAGAGTACGATATTAAACAACCATTCTTTTACATGAATAAAATTTATAAACATGGCTGATATAGTAATTTTTTTATATGGTACTGCTATTACCATGAGATATCGAGGGCCCAAAACAACATGTTTTGTTTAATATCTACATTTTCGATAATATTAGATTTTAAGGTCATGTCATTCCGCAGTTTTCAATGTTTCATAACGAAACTCAGTATATGCTATTAAAATAAACCGAGATGAGTATTATCAAAAAAATCAGTGATATCCGACCATTAGCTGTGGGAATTTGCCTGAAATCCGATATTAAAAATATACTCTATTAACCACCATGTTTGGTTCGTCGCAGTGCATAGGTTTTCATGTACGGCGAATGTTTAGCCGCTATCTATTATTCTCTAAAACCGTTAGGTGTAGGAGTTCATCTGAGACGAAAATTTAAAAATCGCTCTAGCGGTCGCAATTTTCACTAAGTGTTGCTGGATTGAATTTGGTAAATCAGTTTCTCTAATGGTCAACTACTGTATATATTGCTCTGGAATGAGTATATTGAAACAAATAGTTCATTTATGCTCCAAATGAGAATCTCTAACTCACTGGCACTATCGAACTCGTAGGTTCATGGCCGCGCGGACATAAGCTGTCCATACATCCCTATCCTGAGCTAATGTTTTCCAATCATTCCCTGTATAATCCACTCCCCTCAAATCATAGTTAATGTTATTCTCACACCTCATTTTTGGTCAACCAACTGGGAGTTTCCTCTCTAGTTTTCCTGCAAACTTCCATGCACGTCTCTCATTCCCCATTCGTGCCACATGTCCTGCCCAGTCTACGAGAATTAATTGGCATTATATGTGGCTTCCTATTAAAACGACCATGTAGTTCACTGTTATATTATAGTTTTCTCCATTCACCTGTCTGTTCATCTCTCTTTGGTCCAAAAATTTTCCTAAGAGCTTTATTCTCAAATATTCGTTATCTCCTTTCCTCCCTTAAAATAAGAGTCTATGTTTCGCATCCATATAATATAATTGGTAGAATAATAGTTTTATATATTTTCAATTTAACGTTTTTTGAAAGGCGTTTTTGGGACGCCAAGAATCTCTGTAAATTCATAATAGCACGCATTTCCAGGATACCAAATGAGAAAACCAAAACTATTGTGTATCCACTCGCATCAAGATAAAATATCAATAAAATCTACTTATAAATCTATTTCATTTTCAGACGCACGGGTTATCTAAGAAGAATTATTATGATATACATTTATTATATATATGACGAGATAAGAAAAGTAAATGCTCGGACGGGACTTGAACCCGGATCTCTGGATTGATACTCCAGTGCGTTTTCTGATTACGCCACCGAGCCAGTCTAGTATAAACATTCATTTTTTTTATAGATTGGGGTTCAAGTTCCCTCCGAGCATTTATTTTTCTTATCTCGTCATATTAAGCTTGCATTACTCATTGTCAAAAATGTAATTATAATATATATATATATATACACGGTGATTACAAATGATTGGAGCGATTTCATGATTTTATTGTAGCGATCTTATTTGACATATCTTCACAGAACTTTAAAGTTATGTATAAAAACTCATAAGGTTTTTTTTTGTTTTCTCTCGCAGCCGTGTTTCAGCTTTAAACCGAGAGAGCGCAGCAGTTATCAAAGATGGCGACAGGCGAGGAGAAAGCATATGCTGTGCTTGAATTTCATTCAACTCAATCTGTGATAACTGTGCAACGACACTTCAGAACGAAGTTCGAGAAAGATGCACCGAGTGCCAACTCCATTCGGCGATGGTATGCGCAATTTAAAGCTACAGGATGCCTCTGTAAAAGGAAATCAACGGGTCGTCCTTCAGTGAGTGAAGAAAAGGTTGAGAGTGTGCGGATGAGTTTCACACGTAGCCCACAGAAATCAACACGAAAAGCGAGCAGAGAGCTGAACATTCCACAACCGACCGTTTGGAAGATCTTGCGGAAAAGATTGAAGCATAAACCTTACCACTTGCAATTTCTACAAGCCCTTACGCCCATTGACAAAGTGAGTCGGTTTGAATTTTGTACACAAATGCAGCAGTTTATGGATGAGGATGGTTTTTGTGAGAAACTTGTCTTCAGTGACGAAGCAACATTCTTTGTGAATGGCAAAGTGAACAAACACAATGTGCGAATCTGGGGCACAGAAAATCCCCGCGTTATTGTGCAGCACATTCGCGACTCCCCAAAAGTTAGTGTGTTCTGTGCGGTTTCTCAGTTCAAAGTTTATGGCCCTTTTTTCTTCTGCGAGCAGAACGTTACAGGACACGTGTACCTGGACATGCTGGAAAATTGGCTCATGCCGCAGCTGACGACCGACAGTGAGACCTTCATCTACCAGCAGGATGGTGCTCCACCACACTTCCATCACGATGTTCGTGAATTTTTAAACATGAGATTGCCAAACCGATGGATCGGTCGCAGTGGAGAGAATGATCAGAAATTGTTGTCATGGCCTCCACGCTCCCCCGATTTGACGCCGTGCGATTTTTTTGTTTGGGGGTATGTGAAAGATTCAGTGTTTGTGCCTCCTTTACCAGTAGACTTACCAGAACTGCGAGCTCGCATAATCAATGCCTTTGAACAAATTAATAGGGACATGTTACGTCGAGTATGGGACGAACTTGATTACAGACTTGATATCTGCAGAATCACCAAGGGGGAGCATATGGAGCACCTGTAACATCTCAAAAAAAACCTGGGAAGTTGCTCTATGTATCTGTAAAAGTTCGTGAAAATATGTCGAATACTACAGCTACCATAAAATCATGAAATCGCTCCAATCATTTGTAATCACCCTGTATATATCGGAACGGGCCAACAGGCCCATACCTTGAAGATGATGATGATTATATATATATATATATATATATATATATATAATTTAATCATGCATAGCAGCGCACGCTAATACAGCTTGTTTTGCATAAATCTAGAACATCGTTCTCAGCCAATCAGATAAGTCTTCTCATTTACCATCGTATACCATGCGATAATATAACATTGTTTTAACTTAGTTTTATTAAATATTTAATATACTAAAAGTTAAGCCAGGATATGTATTAAATGTACAAATTTAACATTGTGCTGTTTAGAGTAAATAAAGACGATAATTATTTTAAGTAAATGTTATTACGTCATCATTATCAGCCAATCAGATAAGAGAGTCTTTTCACCCACCCTTCCTACCTTTAGGCTTGGAAAGAAGCATAGAGAAACTCTGTGGGAAAGAAGGATAAATTGGTAGATGTGTCCAGCGCACCGTGCAAGTCGGACGTTTTGTGTTTGGTAAGTTTGTGTACGAAGTTTGTATTATCCTTATATAGAACTAGTGGCATTTTCGACGTTCTTTGCGTCGACAAAATAATTTAAACTGGTTATGCATTAACAATTTATTAAAATGTATACAAAGAAATAACATTCTGTTGTTGGAAAAATCTTTATAATTAAATCCTTACTTTTAATCTAATTTTGAAAGACAAACATAGTTACTGTTAGTTATCCGTTAAAGATAGGCATGTCTTCAAGGAATCTTTTGTAGAAAATATGTGACATATTAAATTTTATGTACATTATTTTGGTGTATTTGTTAATGCTTTAGGCAGTGTAAGTGCACCGATGTTTTTTTTATTTTTTTATAGATAGTTCCGTCCCTGTAGTACGTACGGTAATGCGTTAAAAATAAAAAGTTTAAGATTTTTTAAAAAGAAAAGCAATGTTTAGAAAAATCTTGAAAAGCGAAAAAACCATTTTGAGGATTTGAACGGGATTTTACAATCTGGGAATCTGTTCGACCTCATTTTACAAGGATAACGTAGTCGTCTTGACGTTAAAAAAATGCCAAGCATGAAAAATGCTTAACGCAATCTACGAAGTGAGCAGGAATTTTGCAGTAAGAAAATAAAATCAATACCAAAAATTAAGAATAAATTTTCCAAGACTTTTGACAAAGATTTCTAAAAAAAAATCGTGAAAAAATTGATAACTAAGATTAGTCTGCCCGCGACTTTTACTTTCGAAAAACGCTACAGCATTGCAACATTCGGGACCTAATTTTTATAAGGCTGTTTATCTGTAGTTTTTACCGAAAAAAAATCGAAAATTTTGAAAAGTTTATTGCAGTCTTTAGGTTACATCTGGGATTTTTACGGCGAAACCATCCCAATATTTTACCCTACTTTACAATGCTACAGTATTTTTTTAAAAAAAAGGCAGAATTTCGAAAATTCTTAACAGTTTAAATGCTGTCTACATGTTGGCATCAGCACTAGGTGTTCCCAGTTATTGGTGTTTGCTAGAGTTCGTTAAAATTTCAGTACTCATTTTGCTAGCCTTCAAAAGAGTTCCAACACCAATTACCCATATAAATTAACTAACTCACTGACATTATCGAACCCATAGGTTCATGACCGCACGGACATAAGCTCTCCATATATCCCTATCCTGAGCTGTTTTCCAACCATTCCTTGTATAATCTACTTCCCTCAAATCATGGTTGTTATTCTTCTACTTCATTCTTGGTCTACCAACTGGGAATTTTCCCTCTGGTTTTCCTATAAGAATCTCATTCCTCATTTGTGCCACATGTCCTGCCCATCACAATCTAAGAGACTTGACTGTTATTATATCTGGCTTTCTATAAAGATGTAGTTCACTGTTATGTATTCTCTATTCACCTTTCTGTTCATTGCTTTGGTCCAAACATTTTCCTAAAAACCCACATGAATATTAAGGCTCTTCTTTAGAATAATTTACCCTTGACCTTTGAGTTTCTTGTTGTGAATTATGTCTCCTTATGTATTTACTAACATTTATAAATATTTTAAATTTTTTCAAACAATTTTTATAACTTTATTTTAGAATTTTTAAGTATTTATTCAAATACACATATTGTGATGGTGACTTGCTATTTTCTCCAGAGAGTATATTATATAGATGAAATTAGTGGGTTTATCGATGGTTGCAATTCATTAAGGAGTGAAAAAAGGGCCTTTCATGGGATCCACCCTAGGTTAGAGTAATTGAATTAGGTAAGTGTGAGTTAGTTAGCTTTTAGGTTGCATTACATTTTAAATGTCTAAATACATAAAACAAAAAAGACAATCAAAACAATAAAATAGATATGTGGTTCGATGGTGGGTTATCGTTGGCTCTATAAACTCTGGTGCATGTGCATTGTTGTTCTATAGGACTTTGAAAATATATCAGGTAAATTAAAGTGGAGAATCCCTGAATATTAATATAAGTTTCAGAGGGAAATTCTCGTATAAGACTTGAAAGCATAATAATAGTCCCTTCGATTGGTTGCTGGCCAAAGGAAATGCTGGAGGGAAAATTTTCTATAGGATCGTAACAGGCCTTGGCCTAATACTTGGAAGGAAGAAGTAGTAGTAGTTCAGAGGGTTTTTAGTTTTGTGTATCGTAGCTCCCTAATTGATACAAATATCAGTGAAGACATTTGAAGGAGAATTTAAAATGCGAATAAAGCATATTTTGAATTATTACACACTTTAAGTCAAGACTTCTTAGAAGAGAAACAAAATGTAATCTATATAAAACTCTGGTAAAACCAATATTAATGTGTCGGTGAAACATGAATGAGTTAATTTGAAAAGATGCTAAGAAATATATATGTGGCCCAATATGTGGCAAGGGAGAATGGCATACAAGATGTTACTATAAGCTCTATCGGGGTTGTACATCCTTGGACAAAAAAAAAAGTCATCTCTTGATTCTATCAACCGATCGGGGAACTTCATGAGCACTTGCAGAAGCCTTATTCACATTAACATGTTTTCAGTAATTGCACTGTGTTGTTTGCTAGTTAATGCAGTGCATAACATAAAAGAGAGCTTGCCTGTGTTTTTGTGGTCGAGAGGTTTAACATGCAACATCTGCATTCGTAACCTCATGGGTTCGATTCCCATTCTACTCTTTTTTTTACTGAATGTTAGGATAGCATTTTGCCTGTAATATAGTTTCATATTTAATTTTATATTTGAGTTTTATGGCTTTAATGCACACACAAAACACATAAATGAAAACCTAATATTTAAATGAAGAGAGAAAATATCTTCTAAAATGAAAAATTTAACAAAATTAATATTGGGTGTATGAACCCTCAGCTTCTATTACTGCCCTCAATCTGCAGGGCATTGATGCAATCAAATTTCTACAGTCATGTGAACTTTCGGCTAGAGCATCCCAGATGTCCTGAATTTGTGCCCATAAGCAATCTTTCGTGCATCTGCAGGACAATTAGAGTTAATTATAAACAAACTTGTTAGAGGCTGTTGCTTTTGCGCAGAATGTGTGTGCATCAATCTTAAAATCAATACATTGACATCACCTAGAACAAACCCTGAATGTGGTAAAATAGTTACGATAACGACATTTCAAAATAAAATGTATTTAATTCATGAAACATTTTAATACAAATATCACGAAAAAAACTACATAATTGAGGATGTGAACCTGCGACCTTCATTAACAGAAACACTGACTGCATGCTTAACTGCTGACCTAACATGGCACGTAGGAGGATCTTCACTCAGTTCATGCCACATAATGCAGTAGCCCAGGGCCTGCACAATTATGACTAATTTACTAGTGTGAACGCAGCGCTGTCGAGTAGGACTTAGAAGAAATATGCATTCAAGAGATGACTAATTTTTTTTGTCTAATGGTGTACTTGTACAAGTCTACTGATGTGGTTACATCATTTAGTTTAAAAATTATGATGGGCAGGGAATGTACAAAGACAGACTGAATCTGAGATACACAAGAAAATTTTGGAATGTAAATTTGTAGAAAAAAGGAATTTTTGGATGACTGATGCTGCATTGATGGGTGGAATTCTGGAAGATCTGAGGGCTAGTACCTAGACAGATGCCTCTGGAAGAGAAACATTGCAAGATTGCAGTAGGAACAAACATGCTTCCCAAAGTATGTCATAGAGAATATCATAGACTGCTTTATCTTTATATATAAAAATGAACAAGTGTGTTTGTCTGAACTTTATTCACTAAAAAAAATACTTGACTGATCTGAATGCAGTTTTTTTTAATCTAGAGAATTTGGCTCAACTGCACTTCTACTAGCGCTTGATTTTTCAGTTATATTGTCATAAACTATAGCTCTTCTGTATCTACTAACATTATTTAATATTTTAAACTTTTTCAAACAATTTTTATAACAAAATTAGACAATTTTCAAGTATTTATTTAAATATGCAATTTACAATATTACGACACTGTTAGACAATATTGTGATGCTAACTGCTATTTTCTCCAGAGTATATTAATTAGTCTATTATTTTTCTATCACTGTTTTGGGTTATCGCTGGTTGGATCGGCATTAGGGAGTGATAAGTATACACCATTTTTAATAAATGTTTGGAAATTTTAATATTATTAATTTTTTTAACATAGATTTGGGGATAATTTTAATATTAATATATTTTTAACATAGATTTGGGGATTTATTGCAAAGATTGGTCATCTAAATTTCCTGACATAATGCCATCTAGCATAAGCTTCTTGAACTTTAGTACTATATCGATAATAGAGGATGATAATCGATGTGGTTCGATGGTGGGTTATCGCTGGCTCTATAAACTCTGGTGCATGTGCACTCTTGTTCTACAGGACTTTGAAAATATTTCACATAAGTTTAAGTGCAGTTTTTCCATTTATTTTCCTATATATAAAAATTTTTCTGGGTCGTCCAAGGAAATGCTGAATACAAAATTCATCAGTAAAATCATAACAGGCCTATAGGCCTAAGACTTGGTTGGATGAAGAAGGTATATACAAATTTATTTAAATAACGAAGCCTGGTTACATGTAGGCATTATGAAAATAATGATGTTAAAAAAAATTCCTGACAAGGATCGAACATGGGCCTGCGTTGTTGCAAGAGAGCATCTTGCCAGCTGCTATATTGAAGCGAAATATACTACTGCATGAAGGAAGACTTATGCTGCTGGATTTGACCTCAAAGGAGACAGCACACGTAACAACTTACTCGTGTGAATCGCTCTTCAAAACTTTAACTTTCCACCATCAAGAGTTGTGCAATCATTTTTTCGAAGGCAGTACATGGATTGAATATCTAAAAAAGTCTGCAACATCCTATATCTATCATTTATGGCTAATTCACAAATTTGTCTTTCAGCTCATTTATGCCAAGAAGATAGGGTTAAATAGATTCTTGGGCATTACCAGGTATTCTTCATGGGTTACTTAAAAATAATTACCATATAAATTTATAATTATTTTTATTTTTACTTATTCAACTAAACATAGGCACATTTAATTTATTTAGGCGTAGCAGCGTGCTATTATGCATTACAGGGATTCTTGTCATCCCAACTCCTTTCAAAAAACATTAAACTGAAATAATATGGAACTATTATTCTACCAGTTATATTATATGGATGCGAAACATGGACTCTTACTTTAAGGGAGGAAAGGAGATTGAGTATTTAAGAATAAAGCTCTTGGGAACATTTTTGGACCAAAGAGAGATGGACAGGTGAATGGAGAAGACTACTTAACAGTGAACAACATGATCTTTATAGGAAGCCAGATATAATAAGTTAAGTCTTGTAGAATGTGATGGGCAGGGCATGTGACATGATTGGGGAATGAAAGATATGCATGTAAGCTTTCTGTAGGAAAACCAGAGGGAAAATGCTCAGTTGGTAGACCAAGAATGAGGGGGGGGGAGAATAACATTAACTATGATTTGAGGGAAGTAGATTATACAGGGGATGATTGGAAAACATTAGCTCAGGATAGGGATGTATGGAGAGCTTGTGTCTATATGGCCATGAACCTATGGGTTCAATAGTGCCAGTTAGTTGAGTAGCAGAGCACACCAGGTATTATCTAGCGTTTCTCAATAGTGCCAGTTAGATGAGTATCAGAGCACACCAGGTATTATCTAGTGTTTCCACGATCCCTGGAACAACTGTGTGTGTGAACTGTGTGACCAACCATGTGACCATTACCATGTGATCACCTGTAAAAAACGAGGGAAATCCCTGGTAGAATTCTGCAAATAACAAGCTATGTGAATCAAATTAATGACCAAACTTATGTAACATATTTTCTGCACAACTTGTGTGCATTTATTATATTATTATAATATATGTTAGCAATGTGAATAAATTGAAATGATATTCTACATTGTTTCTCTTATATATCGTCGCTTAAGAAACAATACCGCATAACTGATACTTTTGGTGAAATTTACATTTTTATACTGTTAGCATCACTGAAGAAGTGCGCTCAGTTCAAACATAGATTAGGATCAAATTTTGTACCATGACCTCGCTAAACTTATAGATACAATGGTTTAAATCTGTAGGTGCTAAGGAGAAAAGTAAAGTTTTTTGTTTCTCGTGTAAAATTTGTATTTTGTTAGTTACGCGGTATTGTTTCTTAACTGACAATATGTATTTCCTATAAGGTATTTGATATTTATTTTTCTTTTAATTACAGATGTCGTGTGATTGTGCAGTGATGTCCACCTCAAATCCTCCCCTCCCTCTAGCATTTTTAATACTAATGCATTATAAAATTAATACTTTAATTATTATATAATCTTACTTCAGACTCTAATTATTACAGTTAGATACCAAGTTCTAAAAAAATGTCAATATTTTATTTATATTTTGATACTATTTAAAACTAATTTTTGGTAATTTCAATTAATGTTGTATGCTAGTGATCAGAATGAAAGTAGTTTAAGAACATCATACGTAATTTAAAATGTTGTGATTTCATGTTGGTCCAGAATTTTCTTACAATTTCAACAATATTGTGGCAATTTAAATTAAAGTGCTTTATACCTCACCTCACATTCAGTCTTCTAATTATACCAGTTTAAAAGATTAGGCAGCTTCATCTTCAGTAATTTCTTGTCGACTGATGTCGATCAGAACTGCTTTTTCCTCCCTTTGTTGGTGGACCGATGAACTTTCAGATCAAATCAAAATCCTTGGGAATTTTGAAATTCAAAAGTTTTTCTTTCTTGTTTTTGAATGTGGATTTTTTTTTCCCACAAACCGTGAATTCTTTTTGTTTTTGTGTTTAATTAAACTAGCTTCTGTATCAATTAGATATTTTTCAGACCAAGAATAAGCAACTACTGCTGACTTTTGCACTTAATTTTTGACATTTCTAAGATGTTCTTTCACCCTGATTTTTCTTCAATTTTTTCATTTTTGTTGGTTTTAAATGTGCTATTGATGCTGTATTCATTCTTCAGTGCCAATCTTATGTTAAATTAAAAAAAAAAATTGAAACTTGTGGTATTTCAATAGATGGTAAGAGAATTTATTGAATTTTATGTTCTCTTCTGTTTATTTAAGTATACTTCATTAATTAATTTTTGTCTTTTAAATTTATTTTCTTGCATACCATATTTTCTTCAATATCATCTTCTACATTATCTATTCTTTTTGTTTTTTTATAATATTTTTTTTTTGCTCATAAGTAATTTACTAATCTGTGTGTCAAACTATTAAACACTAACACTTTGCAAGCAAAAGTGTTTGAGTCACGAGGCCTTAATATTATCTATGTGTATTCATTCCATATATTCCAAATTCTATCTTGTTTTCATTTCTTGTCAAATTGATTTAAAAATAGAATTTGTCTTTCAGATTGTTTCCATGGTACATTTTATAGTTCTACTCTGAATGTTCAAAAGCTTTAAAGCATCCTCTGTTTGTTTGTGATTCATGATGGCAATTGTATCATCAATGTATCTGCAACAAAATTTGAAAATTAGTGTCCACAAAAATTCAATATTGTGGCATTTTAGTCAAACAACCGTTTTAATATTCTTACAATGCCCCTTAAATTTTATTATACTTTGTTACCCATAATGGCCATTTGTGGCTTGGAAATTTATTTTTTTTACCCTAGAATTTTTGTTACATAGTTCTACATTTGGCTTGGGAATTGTATTATGACATTTTTCTGGAATTTTTGTTATATAGTTTCATTCTTTTTACATTTGACTTGAGAATTGTCATATTATCTCTGATCTTTTTTTTCTGGAATTTTGTTTTTTGGCATATAGTTTCATTTATCTTAATTAGCTTTAGTGTGGCAATGAGTCTTTAGTTTGTAAATGAATTTTTAATATTATCTTTAGATATGTCATCTTAGTGTGGAGAAGTTTGTCAGTAAAACTGTGGGTGCTTGTAAAAAGGTTTCAGATGTTAATGCATATTGGTTTATCTGGTCTTCGACATAAATTTTACTTTAATAGATGGTTTCTTTCAATTTCTTTATCATATGCATTTTGGTCTTTTCCGTGAATCTTTGTACAATCTTCAATATATATTTTTCATAAGTTTTCTTAACTTTTTTAATTGAGTTGATGCATTCTTTCAACGTGGATCAAGTTTGTAAATTTGCTTACATTCTGACACTAGAGACAATTTATAATAAAATTAGATTCATAAAAAATAACATTTTAAAGATACAGACAATTAAAAAATAAATGATTTCTCAATTTTATTTTTATTTTTTGAAATGCAGAACTTGATAAAAATGGTAATCTTTGTAGCTAGCCAATAGAAAGTGTCAATTTAGTTTGATGTAGGTCAGTGATTTTGAATGATATATCTTCTTCTTCCTTCCAAGTATTAGGCCAAGGCCTGTTACGATCCTATAGAAAATTTTCCCTCCAGCGTTTCATAGGACGGCCCAGTGATCTTCGTCCTCTTGGTATATAATTATAAAGAGCTTTGGGGATCCGATTTGAACTCCATCTTTCAAGATGGTGTTTCCAATTTAGTTGGTACTGTTTAATATATTCCAAAATTGGCATAGTCTTCAATTCTTTTAAGATATCGGTGTTCCTTTTCCGGTCCCATCTGGTGTAACCCGCTGTTCTGCGCATGAATCTCATTTCACAGAACAGCGGGTTACACCAGATGGGACCGGAAAAGGAACACCGATATCTTGAAAGAATTGAAGACTACGCCAATTTTGGAATATATTAAACAGTACCAACTAAATTGGAAACACCATCTTGAAAGATGGAGTTCAAATCGGATCCCCAAAGCTGTTTATAATTATATACCAAGAGGACGAAGATCACTGGGCCGTCCTATGAAACGCTGGAGGGAAAATTTTCTATAGGATCGTAACAGGCCTTGGCCTAATACTTGGAAGGAAGAAGAAGATATATCACTCAAAATCACTGACCTACATCAAACTAAATTGACACTTTCTATTGGCTAGCTACAAAGATTACCATTTTTATCAAGTTCTGCATTTCAAAAAATAAAAATAAAATTGAGAAACCATTTATTTTATATATAAACTGCAATATTAGTCTAGTTATAGTTATATACTATTAAAATAAATTAATAAGTAACTGTACAGCTAAATATAAAAATTTTAGATTTAATTCAATATTAGCCTGTTGATAGTTTGATTCAAAATTAATATTTAGAATATCTGTAAAGTTATACTTTTTCAGTTTGATTAGGTTTTTAAATATTGATAGTCGCTTAATTTGCAAAGTATTAGTTTTGCTTTACCCACATTCTTGCCCCTGATTTTGTGAATGGCTACGAGAGAATCATCCACCGAGGGACCAACCATAGTAGGATGTTATCCATTTTATTATTGTCACACCTTGGCTTAGTAATGTCTACCAGTTTCTTACAATTTTTTTAATTATGCAATTATTTTACTATTTAGCAGAGATATTTACAAATTAGTAACTGAATTTTTAATTCAATCATGAGTATTCATTTAAATATTTAAACTTAAATCGTTAAGTTCTATTTATATAGAAAAATAAGTTTAAGAATAAAGTACCTATAATTTAATGTTTTTATATTAATAAGCTGTTAGTTTATGCTGATGACATGTTAGACAACAGTGAGGAGATGCAACACATGCACTCAATTGAGTAATACCTACTAAGAAATTGGGGCTGAAAGTAAACATCAAAACTAAATATTAGGTCACACACAGAAATACATTATATGATAGAAATCGATAATTAATGATAAATCAGGGAAATTTTGAATTAAAATACCTAGGAATGATAATTTCAAACAGAAATTAAATACCCAAAGGAATTAAACATGGGCTTGTTTTTGGAAATGATGCTTTTATGCATTTCAGGGACTCTTGTCTCAATTTCTCTCAAAAAACAAACTGAAAATATATAAAACTGTTATTCCTTCAGTTATATTATATGGAGTCCACCGCTGTGGTCTCGAGGTAGCATGCTGCCTTGTCTCACAGTGGACCAGGTTCAATCCCCGGTCAGGACAGTTTTTCTCGGTGAGGTTTTTTTGGAGTTTTTCCTCACCTGTAAGACAGTCAGGGAAACTTCGAGGGTCAAACAGTCCCTGAAATCATCTGGCCATCATTATCATCCTTATCATCATCATCCTTCACCGGTGTGGAAAGCAATGGGAAGCTACCACACCTAAAATTTCCTAGTAAAGCAGCAAAGCATAGCATGAAAATGCTATGATTGCAGTGAAATACCTGCCTTTTGGCAGAATTACTATGGATGAATATTATATGGATGTGAAATATAGTCTTCCTTTAAGTTAGGAGAAAGGGTTAAGAGTTTTGAGAATAAAGTTCTAAGGGAAATTTTTGGAATCGGAGAGATACAGTTAGGAAAATGGAGAAGACTGGATAACAGTAAGCTATGTGATCTTTATGGGAAACCAGATATGGCTGTTAAGCCTTGTAGACTGTGATGGACAGGAAATGTGGTACAAATTGGGAATTAAAGAGAGGCATCTTTAGGAAAGCCAGAATGAAATCACCCTGTAGGCAGGCAAAGAATGAGGTGGGAGAATCGCATTAACCATAATTTAAAGGAAGTAGATTATACAGGGAATGATTGGAAAACATTAGCTTAGGATAGGGGATGTATAGAAAGGTTATGTCAATGCAGCCATGAACCTTCAGGCTTGATAGTTCCAGTGAGTTAGTTATTTAATTTTTTTAATTCTTGAAAGATTTAAGTAATTTGAAGTCAGATTCATCATGTGCTACATTATATTTATCAAATAAATTTTATAATTGTTGACTGAAGACTGCAATTTTTATGCAGCAGAAACAAAAATTTGAGCTGGTAGAATGTTACGAGCCCAGACTGTGATGAACAAGTAACGTGATGCTTCAGACCTTGTAGTTAACGTTTACATAGCTTATGGGAACTGTTAACCATTGCATGCCAAAACCTACCTTGAAATTTCTCCCTGGGAAACATTGAGATGTACTAAGGCAGTGCCCAAAAAAAATTAGCAGTTTTTAACTGCTAGGCACAGAAATTGAAGCCAGATTCTAGCAATGGGAACCCACTATACGGAACAAATATGCTCCGTGCTTGAGTAAGAGCAGAGTGGTGTGAGGCAGGTAGTGAGGGTTTTCCAATCTACCAATTCAGGAGTTGTATTCCATCCCTGAAGTTCAAATGAGAGATCTGGCAGTGGATTTTAGTGCTTTGCAGTTAAAATTGGCAGATCATTTTTTGAATATGGCTTTGGTACATCATAATGCTTCTCTGGCAGAAATATTAAGGTAGATTTTGCCATGCAATGGTTGAGTTCTCTTAGTATTTATGTAGACAGTAATTATAGTAGAGGCAAATCGTCACTTGAATACACCAGAAGGAATACTTGAATACACCAGAAGGAATGGATTTGTAAATAAAAATAAATTAAACTGCTTAGACATACATTTTTTTCTTTTAGAATAAAATTTTGTATAAATTGAAAGATATGTAGCTTTAAAAAATTGGAATATATTTATATTTTTCTTTCAAATTTAAGTTGATATGACTTCCATAACTAAAGAAATTTCATACTCATTACTTTAATTTTGAATCATGGTGTCATGATTTTTTATATTGGAGTCTCTGTTCATGAAGACATTAAAATGATTTTATATTAAATGTTAAATTCTTTGATTCTGTAAATTTCTATATTAGAATATTTTGCATAATTTGAATTTTGATATTGAATTTTAAAATAAGGAAAAAATTCATTCCTCAATGTGTAAATGTAGACATGGGTTTAAAAATGTGAAGCTTTTTAGTTTATACTTTTTATTTGTAATATGTAATAACTGCTACATTTTAAACACACAACCAACATATGTATATATAATGAAATTTATTTAAAAATAATAAACTGTAAGAAATAAGATTTCATGAAAATGCCTTTAAGCATATTAAGTTTTCAAAATGATATATAGGATTTAAAGCAATTGAATTTAATTTCTTAAAATTAATTTAATAATTAATAATTTAATAAAATTACAATAGGAACAAACATTGAGGTTCTTAATAATTAATGCGAATCTTAACCTCTTACCTTATAAAATTATAGAGAACATTTATTTAAGTTTTACAGGAATTAATCACTATGAGATTTAATTTAAGGTAAAATTAAATGTTTCTTACCTCTCCTCATATAAATCTTCTAAGTAGATCGCGATTTTGAGACCACAATGGTCTCATCTTCAGTACTTATTTGTCGCCAAAAAATATTGAAGATGAGACCGTTATGGTGTTGAAATCGCAATCTACTTAGAAGATTTATATGAGGACATGTAAGAAATGTTTAATTTTACCATAAATTGAGAACATGTTTAAAGACCAGTATATTTTCATATTATCATCAGCTCATCGCTTAACAAGCTGACGATAATATGAAGACATGTTGAAACATGTTCTCAAGAACACAATAATTTGAGGTAAGACTCAAATTAATTATTGATTAGTGAATTTCATAATTATGAGGTTAAATAATACCTGAGGCTTCACAGTTTTTTATCCCATTTTAGAAAATAGCATTTTTTTATGTAGCCAAATATTTTTTGTAGATATTTCAAGATTTTTGAAGGGCCAAGTTTATAAAACATTTCACTGTAGAATATGCAGAACAGTAACCTGTACTAGATTAACATAGGCCTTTTGTGACAATGCTTGGTTTTGTTCAGATATTTGTAATCTTGTTGGAGCAATATTCGTTACTGGTAGGCCCCATATAGGATGATTAGGTCAAGTCTAACAGGGGCACAAATTCTGAACAACACCAAACTCTAAAATAATTCTATCAAAAGTACAATTTTTTTGGAGAGTATTTTGAGGTTATTTGATAATCTTGAACATTACCCGTTCATAATGTTTTTTATGATTATATTATTTATATAACATGGGTAATTGTGCTCTGAAGATATATTATTTAAAATTCAAGATACATTATTCGTAACTATGACAGTTATTAACATTGCAGTTATATCACTGCAGTAGAAATTTAATTTTGTATCAGCTGCATGACTGAATTTCTAACGAGTTACTGCAAAACAGAATCAATATGAAATTCTGAGTTAAATTTCTTAGTTAGAAATTTTCAAAATATACTAAATTTCAATGGGAATGATGATGAATAAAATAATATACTTATGTTTAAAGTTCAGTGTAATTTAGGACTTATTGTCCTTTGGATTGTAATAATTCAATTATGATCAGGACTTGCACAATAAATATTAATGATAGTAACAATTTTTAATATTAAATAGTTTAATTTTAACTAATTTCAGATTAAATTAAAAATATTGAAATACTGTTTTAAGCATGCAAAATAAAGATTCTAGGTCAAAGATTGTAAGACCAGAGTTGGCATTTTGTTTTTGATAAAACTGGAGAGATAAGATTCATATTAAATAATGAATATTAATTTAAGTGAGATAGTTATGGAAGTAAGTGGTTCAGTCAAGCAGTATGGATACACTGGTACAGGTGTTGCAATGCAGTCTGCAGTAAGCAAATAACGTTACTATCAGACAATGTTTAGAGTCCCAAACGTGTTAGGGTCAGTGGTAACGTTGTTTGAGCAGCAGAGCCCTGTGAGGTACCTCGCTTAATGCGAGTTGCTGCTATCTTAACGAATCGGCAACCAATGGTACTTTTATTATTCAAAAATATTACATAATATTTTTAACAATTAAATATTTTAATTGAAATAATAAACAATTTGTTAATTTGCCAATAATTACAATTATTAACTGGCTTTATAATTAAAGAAATATAGGTTATTAATTTCAATAAAATTCAATTCAACATTAATTTTAGAATAATTCAAATTTTGAGATTTGGCATTTTTTAATTATATTGGGAATTTTCATTTAAGCATTCTTTGATATTGTAAGTAAATAAAAAAAAAATGAAAGACCATGCAAGGTTGCCTATTCTTTTCATTAGTCTTGCTAATCTTTTTTTGTGCCCCATACTTTTTTTTTGTAGTAACTTTTCAGGATTTTTGCTTCTTCGGCTGCATATTTTAAGATATTCAAAGCCTATTTTTAGGCTTGTTTGATAGGCAATTAGAGATTTTTTATCTTGATGGAATTAAAACATTAGCATTGACTGCAAGAAATTTTGGATGGCAATTGTGCTATTGAATGTTATCAGCAGTAGCACTGTTGAATGTTGGTGGCAGTTGCGCTGTTGAATGTTGGCAGCTTCACTGAATGTTGTCAGCAGTTGTTATTGAATGCTATCGACGTTTAATTACTATACAATATTGAATGCCTTTAAAGGCTTGTCTGGTAGGCATTTAGAGAATTTTATGTTAATGGATTTAAACAGCTACAGTTGATTGCAAAAATGTAAATTTTTGGACTGCATTTATTGTTATTAAGTTATAGCATTAAATGCTGTTTTTAAATTTCATCTTTGCATTCAACTCCCAAAAGGGGATTGATTGTAAATACAATGTTTAATGATTAGATGACATTTAATACTATTGTCAGTGTTCAATGCTGTTAATTTTTAAATCTTGTCTTTGCATTTAATCCTCTGGATATGTGTTACTGACAAATTAGAGAATGAATCTGCGTTGAATTTATATTTCTCCGATTTACATTACAATTATTTTAGATTTAGACAGAGCTTAAAATGTTAAAATGACAAAACTACTTATTTCTGCCCAGTAGCTGCTTAGTGCCTTCAGCACATCCTGTCCCCCAGCAAAAGGTAGAAATAAGTAGAGTATTGACAATTTTTTTTTTAGATTAGAGAAGTTTAGTTTTGGAGATGGGAGCCATATTTGGTGGTAAACGATCTTGCACTCTTCTTCAGTATTGATTGCTGTCAACAGTTGTTATTGAGTGCTGTCGGCAGTTGTGCTATTGAATGCTATCAATAGTTGTTGGCAGTTATGCTATTGAATGCTATCGATAGTTGTCAGCAGTTGTGCTATTGAATGCTAACAACAGTTGTGCTATTGAATACCGTCAGCATTTAATTACTCTTCGATATATAATGCCTTTAAAGGCTTGTCTGGTAGGCATTTAGAGATTTTAATATTAATGCAATTAAACAGCTAGGATTGATTGCAAAAATGTAAATTTTTGGACTACATTTATTGCTAATAAGTTATAGCCTTAAATGCTGTCTGTTTTTAAATTTTGTCTTTGCATTCAATTCCTGGAATAAGGGGGTTGATTGTAAATACAATGTTTAATGATTAAATATCATTTAATACTGATTATTTTTAAACCTTGTCTTTACATTTAGCCCTCAGAATATACATTACTGACAAATTAGAGAATGCATCTGTGATGAATTTATATTTATCTGATTTATATTACAATGATTTTAGATTTAGGCAGAGCTTAAAATGTGAAAATGACATAACTACTTATTTCTGCCCAGTAGCTGCTTAGTGCCTTCAGCACATCCCTTCCCCTAGCAAAAGGTAGAAATAAGTAGAGTATTGATGTTTTTTTTAGATTAGGGAAGTTTGGAGATGGGAGCCACATTTTGTGGTGAACGATCTTGCACTCTTCTTAGGTATTGACAGTTGTGCTATTGAATGATGTCGGCAGTTAAGCTATTGAATGCTGTTGGCATTTAATTACTCTTCGGTATTTAATGCCTTTAAAGGCTTGTCTGCTAGGTATTTAGAGATTTTTAATGTTAATGCAATTAAACAGCTAGGGCTGATTGCAAAAATGTAAATTTTTCAGACTACATTTATTGTTATTAAGTTATAGCCTTAAGTGATGTCTGTTTTTAAATTTCATCTTTGCATTCAGCTCCTGGAATAAGGGGGTTGATTGTAAATACAATGTTTAAAGATTAGGCAGCATTTAATACTATTGTCAGTGTTGAATGCTGTTTATTTTTAAATCTTGTCTTTGCATTTAGTCCTCAGGATATGCATTACTGACAAATTAGAGAATCAATATTTATCTGATTTATATTACAATGATTTTAGATTTAGGCAGAGCTTAAAATGTGAAAATGACATAACTACTTATTTCTGCCCAGTAGCTGCTCAGTGCCTTCAGCACATCCCTTCCCCCAGCAAAAGGTAGAAATAAGTAGAGTATTGACCATTTTTTTTTAGATTAGAGAAGTTTAGTTTTGGAGACAGGAGCCACATTTGGTGGTGAACGATCTTACACTCTTCTTCGGTATTGAATGCTGTCGACAGTTGTGCTATTGAATGCTGTCGACAGTTGCGCTACTGAATGCTGTCTGCATTTAATTACTCTTTGATATTTAATGTCTTAAAAGGCTTATCTGGTAGGCATATAGAGATTTTTAATGTTAATGCATGTAACAGCTAGGGTTGATTGCAAAAATGTAAATTTTTGGACTACTTTTATTGCTATAAGTTGTAGCCTTAAATGCTGTCTGTTTTTAAATTTCATCTTTGCATTCAGCTCCTGAAATAAGGGGGTTGATTGTAAATACAATGTTTAATGATTAGATGGCATTTAATACCATTGTCAATATTGGATGCTGTTTATTTTTAAATCTTGTCTTTGCATTTAGTCCTCAGGATATGCATTACTGACAAATTAGAGAATGAATCTGCGTTGAATTTATATTTATGCTGATTTATGTTAACAATGATTTTAGGTTTAGATAGCTTTAAATGTCAAAATGACATAACTACTTATTTCTGCCCAGTAGCTGCTCAGTGCCTTCAGCACATCTCTTCCCCGAGCAAAAGGTAGAAATAAGTAGAGTATTGATGTTTTTTTTAGATTAGGGAAGTTAAGTTTGGAGATGGGAGCCACATTTTGTGGTGAAAGATCTTGCACTCATCTTAGGTATTGAATGCTGTTGGCAGTTGTGCTATTGAATGATGTCGGCAGTTGTGCTATTGAATGTCGGCAGTTGTGCTATTGAATGCTGTTGGCATTTAATTACTCTTCGATATTTAATGCCTTTAAAGGCTTGTCTGCTAGGTATTTAGAGATTTTTAATGTTAATGCAATTAAACAGCTAGGGTTGATTGCAAATATGTAAAATTTTCAGACTACATTATTGCTATTAAGTTATAGCCTTAAGTGATGTCTGTTTTTAAATTTCATCTTTGCATTCAGCTCCTGGAATAAGGGGGTTGATTGTAAATACAATGTTTAAAGATTAGGCAGCATTTAATACTATTGTCAGTGTTGAATGCTGTTTATTTTTAAATCTTGTCTTTGCATTTAGCCCTCAGGATATGTGTTACTGACAAATTAGAGAATCAATATTTATCTGATTTATATTACAATGATTTTAGATTTAGGCACAGCTTAAAATGTGAAAATGACATAACTACTTATTTCTGCCCAGTAGCTGCTCAGTGCCTTCAGCACATCCCTTCCCCCAGCAAAAGGTAGAAATAAGTAGAGTATTGACAATTTTTTTTTTAGATTAGAGAAGTTGAGTTTTGGAGACAGGAGCCACATTTGGTGGTGAACGATCTCGCACTTTCCTTTGCATCACTAATATTTTTTTCTTTCAGCAATACTAATTGTTTGCTCGTCAATTTCAAATTTAATTATTTTATCATTAAGAAAATTTGTGTCCAATGTCAAAAAATTATTTGACAATATATAATGTTAAATTTTTTGACATTGAATATTGTCATTACTTAATTTTTTTGCATTTGGCTCGTAAACAATGGGTTTATTAGTGTAAAAGAATAAGAGAATGGTGTAATTAATAAACTAGTTAGGGTGTAAAAGTCAGTGATAGAACCACTTATTTCTGCCCAGTAGCAACATTGCACCTTCAGTGCATCCCCCCCCCCCCTGTGAAACGTAGAAATAAGTGGATGGTTCACTTGGTGGTATTAGAAATTTTTTGTGTTAGGGAAATGGAGTTTTGAAGATGGGAGCCACATTTGGTGGTGAACAATCTTGCACTCCACTTCATTCTACTAATCAATTTTCTCTTTCAGCAAAACTAATTGTTTGCTTTGTGTTTCAGATTTCTTTGTACTGTTAATGGAAAGAAAATTAAACTTATTACAGTATCACACATTTGATACTGTATTTTTATACTTCAAGAATGAAATGGCAAGATTGGAATGAAGTGACAGAACCACTTATTTCTGCCCAGTAGCAACATTGCACCTTCAGTGCATCCCCCCCCCCTGTGAAACGTAGAAATAAGTGGATGGTTCACTTGGTGGTATTAGAAATTTTTTATGTTAGGGAAATGGAGTTTTGGAGATGGAAGCCACGTTTGGTGGTGAACAATCTCGCACTCCACTTCATTCTACTAATCAATTTTCTCTTTCAGCAAAACTAATTGTTTGCTTTGTGTTTCAGGTTTCTTTGTATTGTTAATGGAAAGAAAATTAAACTTATTACAGTATCACACATTTGATACTGTATTTTTATACTTCAAGAATGAAATGGCAAGATTGGAATGAAGTGACAGAACCACTTATTTCTGCCCAGTAGCAACATTGCACCTTCAGTGCATCCCCCCCCCCGTGAAACGTAGAAATAAGTGGATGGTTCACTTGGTGGTATTAGAAATTTTTTATGTTAGGGAAATGGAGTTTTGGAGATGGAAGCCACGTTTGGTGGTGAACAATCTTGCACTCCACTTCATTCTACTAATCAATTTTCTCTTTCAGCAAAACTAATTGTTTGCTTATGTTTCAGGTTTCTTTGTATTCTTAAATGCCAAAAAAATGAAACTGATTGCAGTATCTTTCATTTGATACTGCATTTTTATACTTCAAGAATAAGATACTGATGCAGTTTGAGACATATTTAAAGTTAAGTTTCATTAATATTGAATTTTAAAAATCTTAGCTTTTGGGTTGTAAGATTGGTAATGAAAAGGATTGTAGGAATAGAAGAAAAGAATAATGTAGATAGGGCTTAAAATAACAAGGTGACAGAACCACTTAAGTCTGCCTAGTAGCAACTCAGCGCCTTCAGCGCATCCCTCCCCTGCAAAAAGTAGAAGTAACTGGTGGTCAACTTGTTAATTCTTTATTTTTTTTTGTTAGGAGTTTGGAGATGGGAACTACATTAGGTGTCGAATGTTCTGTACATGGTTAGTACACAAATGCTTGGAATGTAAAGACAAGACGAGCAACTTATTTCTACCCAGTAGCAACTATATCGCCTTCAGCGAATCCCAGTCCACAGTGAAAAGTAGAAATAAGTTGCGGTCAATATTTTCTATTAGAGAAGTTGGGTTTTGTAATTTGGATCAACTTTTGATGAGCAATCTTAAACTTAGCTTTTCTTAATGTAATTTTATCTTCAACATTACTAATCAATTTTTTTTTTCTGTTTCAGCTTCAACTGGTTATTTCAGCACTTCAAAGCCAAATTTCATGGGGAAAGAATGTGAATATAGGAAAATTTAATATTGAAGCATCTTCAATATTTTAAACTATAATTCAATTTAATTTACAGTTAAGTCTTTCGATAGATAATTCAAGAATATTTGTAGATGTTAATTATAATTTTTAGATCTAAAGTTTGAATTCTATTCTCTTTTATACAAAATGCCAAAAATAAAAAGTGCATCTATACCACTACATTTCTTAGAATATAATAGCTTGATTCTTTTTTACTGGTAATTCTTAATAACTTCAATTTAATGTACTGGTAGTTACTATAATAATGTTCTTATTTCTTTTTATTTGAAAATTTTTGGTTACAGAAATTTTTTTAATAATATTGATCATAGGAATCGTTATTACATTAAGCTACTTTAGAGAAGATTATAAAGAGTTAACAAGTAAAAGAACAAAGCTGTATTGCATTTAAGAAATGTTTTAGTGTTTAAGCATTCTTTTTTAATTTAGCATCATTGCTGTACAAAAGAGAAAACAAACTATAGATCCATCAGTTATTAAACAAGTTAAAAAAATTCCTGAAAATCTAATGAAAATCTTAATGTAAATTATAAGGTATTATAGTTTTGATTTCTTGAGATGCAGTAACTATATTAAATTTTTATAGTCGCATTCTTATACCTGTTAATTTTAAAGCAAGTTGATGCAATCCACCACTTTTTCTACTCTTAACAAGTATGGTGCCTTCAGCACACTCCCCACATCCTTGTCAAAAGTAGAAACACTGGTAATCATAATTTACTTTAGACCATTATTTTTTTTTTTTGTTAATTGTGAATAATGGGTAACAGAACAGGCACCACAGTGGCAAATGATTGCCAGGACTCTGAGGCAAATGGTCTCTTATTCATTGTTCACCTCCCCCCCCTCTTGCTCTGTGCCTCATCGTGGCGAGGGGGTGAAACAAATAATGCCACAATTCTTTTAGGATTAATAGATTTTCTACATTAAATAAGAGATTAAAGATTTTGCAATCTTGATTTTTGAAACGGTAATTCTATATTAAATTATGGAGGAAGGAAATAACACTAGGTTTATTTTAATTTAGTAAAATGTGGCATTGTTTGGCTAAACAGAGCATTTTGTTATCAGTGACCATCATAACCTATCAAGATAAATTACAATAAGGTAAGATAAAAATAAACTTCAATAATTGGTTTACAAAGTACTATGAAATGGAGTGAATAGGATCAGTTTTGAAGTTCAAAAATTATTTTTGAACAGATGGCTTGTGATAATTATTTAAAAATGTTAATAGTTTTTTTTTTTTTCCAACCCACATATTATTATATCTATCTAAATGACCATTAAGGACTTTTTTAAGTGCTGTGATCCTATTGGTCTGAGATTGGTCTTGAATTGCTTAGAAGAATAAATTAAAAAGCTTAAAAAATTTCATGCGCCTTAGCCGAGTGATTAAGGCAAGATGCCTTGGCACAGAGCTACAGGACATGCTCTGATTTGGGTCCCCATGGGGGAAGAAATTTTCTCATGGAATTTTGGCCAGTATGGGAACTGCTGCCACACAACATTGTGAGGCATTTTGGTAGCTACAATAAGTAGTGACTCCAGGTTGAGAAGACCAGATATAATGGCTGGGGGACCCAACATACTGACATGTCATCCCTACACTGGTTTGATAGTCCACATGTGATTAACACATGTGGATGTGAGGCCAGCAGCCGGATGGTAAGCCAAGGACCTTCTAGGCCTGTTGCACTTAGTTTTTTTTTTTAATTTCATGGTTTTATACACATTTAATTTGTTGGATATAAAATAATAAAATTGGTGTATTATTTAAACATAATGAAGTAATTTTTAATTGATTAATGAGCTTTTATTAGTAAATTCATACACTTTTTAATAAAATTATTATTAAACAATACTAAAAAATATTTGAATGAACATCTATAAACTATTCCAGATCGGTTGTGTCAATGTTGAATCGATGCTGTCCTCTATGGATTTTGACTGGCACCACTGTTCTTTCAATTTGCTGCTGACCATTACAGAACTTTTCAAGGGAAATAAATATCTTTAATTTGCCTCTGGTCACAAGGTTTGCAGGTTCAAACTGGCCGGGGTCGATGGATTTTTTAGGATGGAAAAATCCAAGGATCAAATCCTCCGGGAGGGAATTTAAGCCATGAGTTTTCAGTCTGAAGATTTTCAGGCTGGTAAAATATCCTTAAGTTGGAATAAAAAGGCCTCTAAACAAAATTTACCAACCTGAATGTCCCAGTGAATATCTTAGTTGCCTGTTAGATGTCTCACTGAGTCGATGTGTTGACTGCATGCCATTCATGACATCTGTGGGCAAAAAAGGTAACTAAAAATTAACTTGGTCTGGTAACTCCTGACAAAGGAGAGGCTATGGCTCAACAATGGGCTATTCCATTAATAAAAGGAATAAAACACAATTCAGGGCTGTACAGAGGAAATAATGAATTCAAGAGAGAATACAAACTTCTTTTTTTTATGGTAAAGATAGATTTATATAATTACTGTACAGATATTCAGCTTCCTAAGTAGATAGAGTAATTTAACAAGATACTAAGACTGTGTTGAATTGTCTTCTATAAGAGAAGAAATCAGATAAGGAAACCAGATTTTCCAAAACCTAGCATGATGGAAGTGTGAATTTCTGTATAGAGAAACTGAAACAAGTTGCCTAGCATACATCACAAACTCAAATGTGTTCATTCAAGAACTTGCTGACTCTATCGAACCCATAGGTTCATGGCCATGCAGATATCGGCTCAATACATCCCTATCCTGAGTTAATGTTTTCCAATCATTCCCTGTATTATCTTCTTCCCTTAAATCATGGTTAATGTTATTCTACCACTTCATTCTTGGTCTACCAAATGAGTGTTTTCTCTTTGGTTTTCCTACAAGCTTCCATGCACCTCTTTCATCCACATGTCCTGCCCATCAGTCTATGTGACTTCATTGTTCTTATTATATCTAGCTTCCTATTCATACCATGTAGTTTACTATTATGTAGTTTACTATTATGTAGTTTCCTCCATTCACCTTTCCATCTCTTTTTGGTCCAAAAATTTTCCTATGAACTTTATTCTCAAATAATCATAATCTTTTTCTCCCTTAGTAAGTCTTTTTCACATCCATATAATATAACTGGGAGAATGAGTTTTATATCTTTTCAGTTTAACATTTTTTAAAAAATTAGTTGGGATGACAAGAATCCCAGTAATACATAATAGCATGCATTTCCAGAATTGATCCTATGTTTAATTTCTTTGTGCATATCATTCCTATTTGTAATTATTGTTTCTAGGTATTCAAATTCAGTCACTTCTTCAAAATTTCCCTCATTTGCCAGTTAATTCAAGAAAGGGCGAAAAATTATACATTAAAATATGTTATACCGGTTTCTTTGTAACTATCCAGGTGTGTTTTTTGTGGCGACTGACATTGGCTCTGAGATTCTTCCATCCACCAGCAAGAACTACCAGATGGTACACTTGCTATGAATGCCAGCGATTCCTAAATAGAAATTGGGAAAGTGACAAAAATGTAGGATACAATGTTAATTTATAAAAGTGAAATAAAACTTTTTTTTTAAAATTAAAAACGAGAATCTCATACAGCAAAATAAAAGCAAAACAACATGAACAATTGGTATTGACATTGTCTCCATACTTACTTAATAAAGTATTAAAATGTACCCGATGAGTCATATTTATTACTCAGTTTTACTTCATTGATAATTGGATGAAATTATGCAATAAACCTGCTATGTGCCATTAATGCAAAGATTCAAGAAAAATATTATTCACCAAGTTTTTCTTATATTCTTAACTCTAGCAAGAGTTATTTATTTCTGACTTGATAATCACTTACATGATAATATACTCTGTTAAGCATGAACAATCTAAGAGCAGGAACATTTGGTGTTTAGCTGCATGATGCAAAATTTTGATTAACATTTATAGACTTAGTTTCATAGCAGTTTGTTACAAAATGCACAATCTCTGATAGGACTAATGGCGTTCACATTTTTCTTTATTAGAATATTTGTAAATAATTGGTGCTAAAAGTATGTGTATGCTTATTTTATGAGCCAGTGCAATAGTTGGCATCAACATTTCGTTAAATACGAAAATACTGTTTAGCAGGTTGATGCATAACACCATCCAATTGTACCACTTCTGGAAAAAGTAATAATCCATGTCCTGCAAAAAGATCAAACTCATCACCTACATAATATGCAACATTTACCTTTCTGCAAAAAGAACCAAACAGAAAATGTTTAAAACTTCAGAATTAGAAAAATGTTTGAGTTTCCATCTTTTCCATAAAATGGAAGCTCTTTGACACTATTAATTGAAGTAATAAGTGTTTATTTTTATTTGTGATTATTTTTATTAATATTTAACTTTCATTCTTCTCAGTTCAGTTATTTTATTGCTTTGGCTCTTTTATGCAGAATGCAGTCCAATTTATTCTTTTACTAAGAAAATAAATAAATAAATATATATTAATTAAATAAAAATAAAACATAGTTTATTTGACCCAAGACCGTAGGCTTTGGAGGTTTGGCACGGGAAGACGGCAGCAGCTGTAAAAACCCGAAGATAGATAGATAGTTTTATTTGATTTTCATATTTATTATATAATTCAGTGACAGCTGTTTCGGTACACTGTACCTTCTTCAGACATGTTAACAAATTATGAATTGTGTTCCAACTGATCTAAGCAACAATACAACAATATTTATTTACATTTTTAAATTTAACAAAGGGGATTCATTCAAATCAAGTTGAGAATTTAAGTTTTTTACTACTTTTAAATTTATTAATTTCTGCAGCCTCCAAAAGATCTAACTTCTTACCCTTATCACAAATATGTAAAATTTCCAAATTTCAAAATTTGGATTGAAACAATGATTAAATTGGAATAGGTGGTTAGCATATTTTGAATTTTCTAAATTTCTGTTATATGCTCTCATGTGTTCCTTTATCCGAGAGATAAAAGGTCTACCAGTTTGGATAAAGGAACACATGAGAGCATATAACAGAAATTTAGAAAATTCAAAATATGCTAACCACCTATTCCAATTTAATCATTGTTTCGATCCAAATTTTGAAATTTTACATATTTGTGATAAGGGTAAGAAGTTAGATCTTTTGGAGGCCGTAGAAATTAATAAATTTAAAAGTAGTAAAAAACTGTTAAATTCTCAACTTGATTTGAATAAATCCCCTTTGTTAAATTTAAAAATGTAAATAAATATTATTGTATTGCTTAGATCAGTTGGAACACAATTCATAATTTGTTAACATGTCTGAAGAAGGTACAGTGTACCGAAACAGCTGTCACTGAATTATATAATAAATATGAAAATCAAATAAAACTACATTTTATTTTTATTTAATTAATAAATATGGATTTTCATCAAGTAAACACCAACTCAATTGATTAAATAAATAAATAAATAAATAAATAAATAAATAAATAAATATATATATAAATGGATTGCACACAAATGTGCAAAGGTGATAACACAGCACTTTAACAATCACTAACACTTTAGGTTTGTCTTGCATACTCTCTAATTGTTTTTGTTCTTTGTTTGCATGTTTCGATGTGATATCTTTTGCATTTCTGTTCACACACTTCACATATGCATGATGTCTTCGGGTCATGGAATGTTTTATCTCTACACATTAGGTGGTGGAATCCATGCACGCTTAATCTTGTGATGATGTGCCGTATCGGGAAATTTGCTTCAGTCCAGTTCCTGTCTATCATCGCTCTGGTGCTGAAGAATTCCGGCCATACTTCCTCTCTTTTTCTGCGAAGTCTTTGTAGTGCTTGTTCATAGGGTTCCATGGTTGGTAGTAGGTAGGCTGTTTTCACGTCCTCGATAAGGAAAGTCTCCCTTGCCAATAGGTACACTAGATGGCTTCTTGTCGTTCTTGATACTCCTATAGCTCTTTTTATGAATGTAGCTTTCACTTTTTCCAGCGTGTTTAGATTAGCTTCTGTAAGATGTGGTCATATGATTTCTATCCCATAAGTTATTATTGGGAGGATCTTTGCATTGAATAGTTCCATCGGTGATTCCAGGCATAGAGCTTGTATATTGCATATATAATTTATTGCCATGCCTAGATATTTAAACTCCTTTACTATTTTGATCTTATCTTTGTCCAGTTTTATTTCTGTTGTGGTAGGGATCTTTCCTCCGTTTCTGAACACCATTTCTGTTTTTGCTTTGTTTTTATAGAAGCTGTGGGTTTTACACCATTCTTCTGTAGTTGTTATGGCATTCTGAAGTTTACTTATATCCGTTGACCCGATTACGATGTAGTCTGCGTATGCATATACGAAAATTTTTTCTCCTAGGTCTTCCATTTTCCTTGAAAGTTCTTCAGCTGCCATTATGAATAGCAGTGGGCTCAGTGGGTCTCCTTGCAGTACTCCATTTGTCTGCAGTATAGTTTTTGATTTTGAGAGACCATCTGATATAACTATGCTATTTTCTTTTATTATTGATGTAATGATTTGGGTCCATGCATTCTCCTTTCCTAGGATACTTTCCAGTTTGCTTATTATTAATCCTCTGTCTATTAGATCGAAGGCTTTTGTAAAATTTAAGAAGACAGTGTACAATTTCTGTTTTCTATCTAGTGCTTCCTCTATGTTTTGAAGGAGTTGTTTCACTGCCATTTGAGTTGATCTCACTTTCCTGAATCCAAATTGTGCGTCAGGGAGCTTTTCTTTGATTTTCCCCCTACTCTATTTGTTATAATTTTTGTTAGGTTCTTGAAGGGAATGTTTTCAAGAGTGACACCCCTGTATTTGTTAGGGTGTTTTGGATCCCCTTTTCCTTTGTATATAACTTTTATCGTTGAATTTCTCCATTGTTCTGGAATTCTTCCTTTGTTGTATAGTTTGTTGTATAGTTTTGTCCATATGGGGCTCAGTGTGTCAATTGTGTTTTTGAGGTGTTCATTATATATCATATCTGGGCCTGATGCTTTTCTGTTCTTGCTTTGGTTTATTGTTTTTCTTATTTCTTCAGGGTTGATAGGAGTCCCTTCTGGGTATCTTGTGTGTTGGTCTTGATTTCTTGTTGCTGGGGTGTGTCGCCTTCCTTGTTTAGTATTTTGGTGAAATGTTGTTCCCATTCCTTCATTTGTATGGCTTGTGTTTGTTGTTTTCTTGGTTGAATAGCGATGTATGGGTCTTTAAGGGCTTTCTCAGCCATCTCTCTAATTTTTTGTTCACTATGAGCTTTCTTTTCTTTTATGTCTTTTGTATTGTTGTCTTTCCTTTGCGTAATTTTCTTTTTGTGCAATGTCTTCCAGGTTGTTTTTTATTTGTTGCAACTTAACACTTGTTTTCTTTTGTTGTAGCATTCCTTGTCATCTCATTCTTTTGATTTCTTCATGTTAAAGTTTACTGGCATCATGGCTCCTATGATGACCTGTTCTATTATTGCAGTAGGGCATGATCATGATAATAAATTAATTGTTCTATAATAGGAGACGCTCTGTCTTGTAGCTTCCTCTAGATTCCCTCGTTCTATAGCTGTTTCTGCTTCTTTTAGTTCCTTCTGGCTTCCTTTGATCTTCTCATTGTCAATCTTTCTTGATATCTTTAGTGGTGTTACTTTTTGGATTTTAAGTTTTGGTGTAGCTATATTAATTTTCATTGGTAGGTGTTTTCGGATGGGTGTTACTGCATTTGTCCAGAGGGGGGTTATTTTTATATATAGATACATATGAACAAAATTAAACTTCTCAAAAAAAAAAGTGTAACAGACCTAGAAGGCCCTTGACCTACCAGCTGGCTGCTGGCCTCACATCCACATGTGTTAATTACAGGGGTAGACGATCATCTAGCCAGTGTAGGAATAACATATAATCAGCATGTCCGGTCCCCCAGTCATTAGAGCTGGTCCTCTCAATCAGGAGTTACTACATATTGTAGCTATCCAAATGCCTCGAGATGCTGGGTAGTCACTGGTCCCATAGTGGGCAAAATCCCATGAGAAAATTTCTTTGCCCATGGGGACTCAAAATCATGCAAGTCCTGTAGCTCTGGCATCAAAGCTTCTTGCCTTAGCCACATGGCTAAGGCGTGGGACAAAATTAAGCTTCATGGAAGTTAAAAATTAAAACGTTTGTGGTAAATATAATTACTCACAAGAATATTCTTGCAGTTGATCTTGTAATTTTAGCATAAAGATTAATTTTGAAAAAATCATATTTTTCTTAGTTTGCATTGAATTTCAGTTTCAAATATTTAACTGCCCACTTCAATAAAACACTAATGAAATGTATGAATAAATCTTATATATAAAAATTGTTTGTTTGTATGTTTGTTTGTTCATACTTTATGCCCGGCCATATCGTTGATCCGATTGTGATGCGGTTTTTTGCAAAATGTTCAGGAGATTCTCGGGATGGACATAGGCTATAAGAGAGTTGTGATACTCAACTCCTACACCCTTAAAATCGCCCTTTGTAGTGAAAAATATAGCTCTTAGGATGCTTAAATGGCTCATGCTGCCTAAACCATACTAAATACACAAAATTAATGTACACAGAATTGAATATCTCAAAAAGCTCTACAAAAAAGTCCACGACAGCATATGTTTATCTCTTACGGATAACTCACAAAAACCAATTTTGTCTTTCATTGATGCCAAGAGTCCCTTATCTCTCACGGATAACTCACAATAACCATTCTTTCATTGATACCAAGAGTCTCGCGCCGTAGCCGAGTGGTTAAGGCAAGAAGTCTTGGCTCAGAACTATGGGACTTACGCTGGTTCGAGTTTCTACGGGGGGAGACATTTTTTTCTCATGGAATGTCGGCCAGTATGGGACCCGTGTCAGTGGATCAGAAATGAAATCTAGCTGGGAAAAAAAAAAAACTGTTTTGACTCACTCTCATCAATTTATCTTTTTTTTTTCACCCTAATACAATTGTTATATGACGGTTCCTAACTTATCTGCAAAGGAGGGTACAATTCTAATGTTCATGACTATGTGACGTCATCATTCATACTTCTTGAGCCAGAACAGAAGGCTGTAAGAGGTTTAATTGCAAATTTATTTAATAATATTTAATTATGTCCTAATTGCTGAATTTTATGGTAAAAAAGTAAGATATTTTTATCATCCGCCCATGACATGAGAATTGAACGTTCGGGCAGGACAACGACTGCTGGGTATGCTAGTAAACTATAAAGTTATGACATAAGGAAACATATTATATTTTACAGTAATGTTTACTTATAAAGTCATTCTAAAATGAGTAAAAGGCGAATAGAACTAAAATAATCACACTACTGCATTTGCAACCAGGAAAGGTCTCAAACAAGATGCTTTAGCATGTATGCTATTCAATTTAGCTTTACAGAAGGCAATAAGTAGAGATCTGTGAAAGTGGTTTTATTTTTAGGCAAAATTCATATTAAAATTTCAAGATTTTGATGTTATTGGGAATTTGGCGGTGTTATTCTAAAAAAATATGAAAATGAGTCTTTTTAATCCTAGTTTAGTATATTAAACCCAATAAGAATGATATATCCAGTAATTTGAGGTCAACCTTTAGCTTATACAATTGATATCGATTTTAATACACTAAAATACATCAAATTTTAATTGTAGACACTAATCCATGTTATATGTAATCCAACAAAAAAAATTTGTTTAGGTAATTAAATTCTGTTTTGATTAAATTGGGAATAATATTTATCAATAGGCCTGTGATATAATTACTCATGGTCCATGTTTCAAAAACTGCAAAAATACTATCTAGAGGGTGTGTCCGTGTTTTATAATGCAAAAATCCAGTCTAAATCCATTATTTCATAGTACAGTTTTCCAAAACAATAGTCTTGCTGTTTTTCCAAAAAATGACAAAATTTTCGAAATTTCAAAAACTGCAAAACTACTATCTAGAGGGTGTGTCTGAGATTTATAATGCAAAAATCCGGTCTAAATCCATTATTTCAAAATACAGTTTTCCAAAATAACAGCCTTGCTGTTTTTCCAAAAAAATTCATATTTTTCGAAATATGAAAACTTCAAAAATACTATCTAGAGGGTGTGTCCGGGATTTATAATGCAAAATATCCGGACTAAATCCATTATTTCAAAATGCAGTTTTCCAACGCTATAGTCTCGGTGTTTTTCCAAAAGAAGTCAAAATTTTCGAAATTTCAAAAACTGCAAAAATACTATCTAGAGGGTGTGTCCGGGATTTATAACGCAAAAAATCCGGTCAAAAATCCGTTATTTAAAATTACAGTTTTCCAAAGCTATAGTCTTGGTGTTTTTCCAAACAATGTCAAAATTTTCGAAATTTCAAATATGCAAATTTACCATCTAGAGGGTGTGTCCAGGATTTGTAATGCAAAAATTCCGTTCAAAATCCATTATTTCAAAACACAGATTTCCAAATTTTCGAAATTTCAAAAACTGCAAAAACACTATGTAGAGGGTGTGTATGGGATTTATAATGCAAAAATCTGGACTATGTCCATTATTTCAAAATACAGTTTTCAAATGCTATATTCTTGGTGCTTTTCCAAAAAATGTCAAATTTCGAAATTTAAAAAACTGCAAAAATACTATCTAGTGGGTGTGTCCGGTATTTATAATGCAAAAAATCCGGTCTAAATCCATTATTTCGAAGTACAGTTTGCCAAGAGTTTTCTTGGTGTTTTTCCAAAATGTCAAAATTTTCGAAATTTCAGAAACCTCAAAAGTACTATCTAGAGGGTGTGTGCAGGATTTATAATGCAAAATATCCGGACTAAATCCATTATTTTAATATACAGTTTTCCAAGGCTTTAGTCTTGCTGTTTTTCCAAAAAATGTCAATTTTCGAAATTTCAAAAGTGGCAATAATTATATCTAGAGGGTGTATCCGGGATTTATAATGCAAAAAAGTCGGTCTAAATCCATTATTTCAAAACACAGTTTTCCAAGGCTATAGTCTTGGTGTTTTTCCGATAAATGTAAAAAAAAATCCGATCTAAATCCAAAATTTCAAAATTGTGTTTTCCAAGGTTATAGTCTTAATGGTTTTCCAAAAAATGTAAAAATCTTCGAAAATTCAAAAACTGCAAAATTACTATCTAGAGTCTGTGTCCGTGATATATAATCCAAAAAATCCGATCTAAATCCAAAATTTCAAAATTGAGTTTTCCAAGGTTATAGTCTTAAATGCTTTTCCAAAAAATGTCAAAATTTTCGAATATTCAAAAACTGCAAAATTACTACGTAGAGACTGTGTCCTGGATTTATAATGCAAAAATTCCGGTCTAAATAAAAAATTTCAAAATTGTGTTTACCGAGGTTATAGTCATTGTTTTTCCAAAAAAATGTCAAAATTTTCGAAAATTAAAAAACTGCAAAATTATTATCTAGAGACTGAGTCCGGGATTTATAATTCAAAAAAATCCGGTCTAAATCCAAAATTTCAAAATTGAGTTTTCCAAGGCTATAGTCTTAATGGTTTTCCAAAAAAAATCTAAATTTTCGAAAATTCAAAAACTGCAAAATTACTATCTAGAGACTATGTCCGGGATTTATATTGCAAAAAATCCGGTCTAAATCCAAAATTTCAAAAATGAGTTTTCCGAGGTTATAGTCTTATTGGTTTTCCAAAAAATGTCAAAATTTCCGAAAATTCAAAAACTGCAAAATTACTATCTAGAGACTGTGTCCAGGATACATAATGCAAAAAATCCGGTCTAAATCCAAAATTTCAAAATTGAGTTTTGTAAGGTTATAGTTTCAATGATTTTCCAAAAAATGTCAAAATTTTCGAAAATTACAAAACTGCAAAAATACTATCTAGGGACTGTGTCCAGGATTTATAATGCAAAAAATCCGGTCTAAATCCAAAATTTCAAAAATGAGTTTTCCAAGGTTATAGCCTTACCGTTTTTTCCAAAAAATGTCAAAATTTTCGAAAATTCAAAAACTGCAAAAATACTATATAGGGACTGTGTCCGGGATTTATAATGCAAAAAACCCGGTCTAAATCCAAAATTTCAAAAATGACTTTTCCAAGGTTATAGTCTTAATGTTTTCCGAAAAAAAGTCAAAACTTTCGAAAATTCAAAAACTCCAAAAATACTATCTATAGACTGTGTCCGGGATTTATAATGCAAAAAATCCGGTCTAAATCCAAAATTTCAGAACTGAGTGTTTCAAGGTTATGGACTTATTGTTTTTTCCAAAAAAAGTCAAAATTTTCGAAAATTCATAAACTGCAAAAATACTATCAAGTGCTGTGCCCGGGATTTATAATGCAAAAAACCCGGTCTAAATCCAAAATTTCAAAAATGAGTTCTCCTTACTTTTCTTTCCAAAAAACGTAAAAATTTTCGAAAATTCAAAAACTGCAAAAATACTATCTAGGGACTGTGTCCGGGATTTATAATGCAAAAAATCCGGTCTAAACCCAAAATTTCAAAAATGAGTTTTCCAAGGTTATAACCTTACTGTTTTTTTTTCCAAAAAAAGTCAAAATTTTCGAAAATTCTAAAACTGCAAAAATACTATCTAGGGACAGTGTCCGGGATTTATATTGCAAAAACCCGAGTCTAAATCCAAAATTTCAAAAATGAGTTTTCCAAGGTTAGTCATATGTTTTCCGAAAAAATGTCAAAATTTTCGAAAATTCAAAAACTGCAAGGATACTATGTAGGGACTGTGTCCGGGATTTATAATGCAAAAAATCGGGTCTAAATCCAAAATTTCAAAAATGAGTTTTCCAAGGTTATAGCCTTAATGTTTTTTTCCAAAAAAAGTCAAAATTTTCGAAAATTCAAAAACTGCAAAAATACTATCTAGGGACTGTGTCCGGGATTTATAATGCAAAAAATCCGGTCTAAATCCAAAATTTCAAAATTGAGTTTTCCAAGGTTATAGTCTTACTGTTTTTCCAAAAAATGTCAAAATTTTCGAAAATTCAAAAACTGCAAAAAACACTATCTAGGGACTGTGTCCGGGATTTATAATGCAAAAAATCCGGTCTAAATCCAAAATTTCAAAAATGAGTTTTCCAAGGTTATAGACTTAATGTTTTCCAAAAAAATGTCAAAATTTTCGAAAATTCAAAAACTGCAAAAATACTATCTAGGGACTGTGTCCGGGATTTATAATGCAAAAAATCCGGTCTAAATCCAAAATTTCAAAAATGAGTTTTCCAAGGTTATAGACTTACTGTTTTTCCAAAAATGTCAAAATTTTCGAAAATTCAAAAACTGCAAAAATACTATCTAGAGACTGTGTCCGGGATTTATAATGCAAAAAATCCGGTCTAAATCCAAAATTTCAAAATGAGTTTTCCAAAGTTATAGACTTAATGTTTTTCCAAAAAAAGTCAAAATTTTCGAAAATTCAAAAACTGCAAAAATACTATCTAGGGACTGTGTCCGGGATTTATAATGCAAAAAATCCGGTCTAAATCCAAAATTTCAAAAATGAGTTTCCCAAGGTTATAGACTTACTGTTTTTCCAAAAAATTTCAAAATTTTCGAAAATTCAAAAACTGCAAAAATACTATCTAGGGACTGTGTCCGGGATTTATAATGCAAAAAATCCGGTCTAAATCCAAAATTTCAAAATTGAGTTTTCCAAGGTTATAGTCTTACTGTTTTTCGAAAAAATTTCAAAATTTTCGAAAATTCAAAAACTGCAAAAATACTATCTAGGGACTGTGTCCGGGATTTATAATGCAAAAAATCCGGTCTAAATCAAAAATTTCAAAAATGAGTTTTTCAAGGTTATAGTCTTACTGTTTTTCCTCTCCAAAAATGTCAAAATTTTCGAAAATTCAAAAACTGCAAAAATACTATCTAGGGACTGTGTCCGGGATTTATAATGCAAAAAATCCGGTCTAAATCCAAAATTTTAAAAATGAGTTTTCCAAGGTTATAGTCTTACTGTTTTTCAAAAAAATGTCAAAATTTTCGAAAATTCAAAAACTGCAAAAATACTATCTAGGGACTGTGTCCGGGATTTATAATGCAAAAAATCCGGTCTAAATCCAAAATTTCAAAAATGAGTTTTCCAAGGTTATAGTCTTAATGTTTTCCGAAAAAATTTCAAAATTTTCGAAAATTCAAAAACTGCAAAAATACTATCTAGGGACTGTGTCCGGGATTTATAATGCAAAAAATCCGGTCTAAATCCAAAATTTCAAAAATGAGTTTTCCAAGGTTATAGCCTTACTGATTTTTCCAAAAAATGTCAAAATTTTCGAAAATTCAAAAACTGCAAAAATACTATCTAGGGACTGTGTCCGGGATTTATAATGCAAAAAATCCGGTCTAAATCCAAAATTTCAAAAATGAGTTTTCCAAGGTTATAGCCTTAATATTTTTCCAAAAAATTTCAAAATTTTCGAAAATTCAAAAACTGCAAAAATACTATCTAGGGACTGTGTCCGGGATTTATAATGCAAAAAATCCGGTCTAAATCCAAAATTTCAAAAATGAGTTTTCCAAAGTTATAGCCTTACTGTTTTTCCAAAAAAAGTCAAAATTTTCGAAAATTCAAAAACTGCAAAAATACTATCTAGGGACTGTGTCCGGGATTTATAATGCAAAAAATCCGGTCTAAATCCAAAATTTCAAAAATGAGTTTTCCAAGGTTATAGCCTTACTGTTTTTTCCAAAAAATTTCAAAATTTTCGAAAATTCAAAAACTGCAAAAATACTATCTAGGGACTGTGTCCGGGATTTATAATGCAAAAAATCCGGTCTAAATCCAAAATTTCAAAAATGAGTTTTCCAAGGTTATAGCCTTACTTTTTTTCCAAAAAATGTCAAAATTTTCGAAAATTCAAAAACTGCAAACATACTATCTAGGGACTGTGTCCGGGATTTATAATGCAAAAAATCCGGTCTAAATCCAAAATTTCAAAAATGAGTTTTCCAAGGTTATAGCCTTACTGTTTTTTCCAAAAAATGTCAAAATTTTCGAAAATTCAAAAACTGCAAAAATACTATCTAGGGACTGTGTCCGGGATTTATAATGCAAAAAATCCGGTCTAAATCCAAAATTTCAAAAATGAGTTTTCCAAGGTTATAGACTTGATGTTTTTTCCAAAATATGTCAAAATTTTCGAAAATTCAAAAACTGCAAAAATACTATCTAGGGACTGTGTCCGGGATTTATAATGCAAAAAATCCGGTCTAAATCCAAAATTTCAAAAATGAGTTTTCCAAGGTTATAGACTTACTGTTTTTTCCAAAAAATGTCAAAATTTTCGAAAATTCAAAAACTGCAAAAATACTATCTATGGACTGTGTCCGGGATTTATAATGCAAAAAATCCGGTCTAAATCCAAAATTTCAAAAATGAGTTTTCCAAGGTTATAGTCTTACTGTTTTCCGAAGAAATTTCTAGCCCAAGGTTATAGCCATACTGTTTTTACGAAAAAATGTCAAAATTTTCGAAAATTTAGAAACTGCAAATATACTATCTAGGGACTGTGTCCGGGATTTATAATGTAACAAATCCGGTCTAAATCCAAAATTTCAAAAATGAGTTTTCCAAGGTTATATATAGCCTTGCTGTTTTTTTCCAAAAAATGTGAAAATTTTCGAAAATTCAAAAACTGCAAAAACACTATGTAGGGACTGTGTCCGGGATTTATAATGCAGAAAATCCGGTCTAAATCCAAAATTTCAAAAATGAGTTTTCCAAGGTTATAGAATTACTGTTTTTTTTTCCAAAAAAAGTCAAAATTTTCGAAAATTCAAAAACTGCAAAAATACTATCTAGGGACTGTGCCGGGATTTATAATGCAAAAAATCCGGTCTAAATCCAAAATTTCAAAATTCAGTTTTCCAAGGTTATAGTCTTACTGTTTTTCCGAAAAAATGTCGAAATTTTCGAAAATTCAAAAACTGCAAAAATACTATCTAGGGACTGTGTCCGGGATTTATAATGCAAAAAATCCGGTCCAAATCCAAAATTTCAAAATTGAGTTTTCCAAAGTTTATATAAGCCTTACTCTTTTTTCCAAAAAATGTCAAAATTTTCGAAAATTCAAAAACTGCAAAAACACTATGTAGGGACTGTGTCCGGGATTTATAATGCAAAAAATCCGGTCTAAATCCAAAATATCAAAAATGAGTTTTCCAAGGTTATAGCCTTACTCTTTTTTTAAAAAAATGTCAAAATTTTCGAAAATTCAAAATCTGCGAAGATACTATCTAGGGACTGTGTCCGGGATTTATAATGCAAAAAATCCGGTCTAAATCCAAAATTTCAAAATTGAGTTTTTCAAGGTTATAGCCTTACTGTTTTTTCCCAAAAAAGTAAAAATTTTCGAAAATTCAAAAACTGCAAAAATACTATCTAGGGACAGGGTCCGGGATTTATAATGCAAAAAATCCGGTCTAAATCCAACATTTCAAAATTAAGTTTTCCAAGGTTATAGTCTTACTGTTTTCCGAAAAATTTCAAAATTTTCGAAAACTCAAAAACTGCAAAAACACTATGTAGGGACTGTTTTCGGGATTTATAATGCAAAAAATCCGGTCTAAATCCAAAATTTCAAAATTGAGTTTTCCAAGGTTATATATAGCCTTACTGTTTTTTCCAAAAAATGTCAAAATGTTCGAAAATTCAAAAACTGCAAAAATATTATCTAGGGACTGTATCCGGGATTTGTAACGCAAAAATCCTGTCTAAATCAAAATTTTCCAAAAATGATTTTTCAGGTTATAGCTTTACTGTTTTTCAAAAAATGTCAAAATTTTCGAAAATTC